>JAOQMP010000002.1:23962239-23978776 GCA_027563575.1 Erythroxylum pedicellare
ATTGTCATTATTATTTATTATTAAGATTTTTGAAAGCATGGTTGATGTAAACAGTAAACTAGTAAAGTATACAATATAACTGTACAATATACCAATATGGATTATTTTTGCAATTTTTAAAAATTTTAGGGACTATTTCATAAATTTCTAAAATTATCCGAAATGGTACCTGGTACCGACAGGTACCAGTCGGTACCAGGTACCGTTCCATTCTAGAACTTAATCGGGTATCGAGCCCAGTTCAGTATTCATAACTTTGATGCAAATATAAAGAATTAAATTGAATGCGTTCATTTTTTTGATTTCACGAGCCTATCATTGTTTACTTCTCTTTATGTATAGCTAAATGGATAAGAGTTTGATGTCTCATAAAAAATGGTCAACTAAATACATAGGAGTTAAGAGTTTCATGCAATTTGTAAAAGATCAAATTGGTGATAAATGTAGTATTCGTTGTCCATGCATCGATTGCTTAAATGTTGACTTCCAAAATCAAGATGTGGTATATAATCACTTGCTAATCCGAGGCATAGATTAATTCTATACTCCATGGCTTTATCATAGTGAACGTAAGGAAGCAAGTTATAGTAGAAGTGGTGGTACATCTTATGATGACAGTTACAATAATGATGTAGCTGATTGTGATGTGAATGCTGATGGTGATGATGCAATTGATGAGATGTTAGACATTTGTTAGAATTATATGGAGACTATGAATGAAACAGGAATGCCTAACATAATTGGTAGTATTACAGAAGATAATTTTAGGAAGTTATTACAAGTTGATCAAGAACAATTATATCCGGGGTGCTGAATACTATACTCAGGATGACTTAAATGACAATGACAATACTTTGCTCGAATATATTAGTGATGAAGAATCCAATGATAATGTATTTAATGATGATGATTTTCAAAATCTTGATCATGATGATTGAATCTAAATAAATTGTTTGTATTGTTTGAAATCTTATGTTCATAATTACCTTATATTGTTGATGTTTTACTTATGCTAATTTACGATGACTAAATGCATATTTTTAATGTTTCACTTATTTTTATGCGAAATGTTATGCCGAATGTTTAGTATTTGACTACTAATCTCCTTATATTCATGTGGAATATTGATGTTTAAGTTAAGATTATACATATTTCGTTTTAGTTGTTCAATATAATGGAACTTGGTATAAACAAGGGAAAGAGGGTGGCAACGAACGAAGTTCCTCCCCCATAATAACTAACTCAATCTGACCCCATCGTTTAATAACCAACAATTACATCCTTGAATGAAGATAGTCAGCAACAACCTTCACCAACATCATCTATTAGTGTTGAGGGATCATCAGGTCTGTTATTATTAACCAAACATATTTACATTAATGTTGAAATTACTCACTACATGTTTAGTGTGTTTTTCTTATTATGATTTTTTTGTTTTCAGATTCCAATAATGTCATTAGAATACGAGGTAGAGTTATCACAAAAGGAGCTGAGTTGCAATGGATGAATGTTGCAATGAACAGCAAGTTGTCTATGACGATTGACCCCACACAATATCACCCTCTAGATAAGATCCAATCTGCAAAATTGTCCAGTGAGTTAGGCATCATTGTGAGGAATGAATTACCTTACCTTCAGTATGCCAGGCAGTTGAAGGAAGACAACTTGCTCCAAAATACTTTGAACAATGTTTTGGTAATATTTCAATTCATTTGATTATACGTATTGCGATTTTACTTACCAAAAATAGTAAGTTAACTTATACGTTGTCTTCATAGATGAAGTTCAATATCGTTGATATCGACAAGCCTGAGGTTTCAAGTTGTGTTAGTTCACTGTTGAGTCAAAGGGTGAAGGATCATCGATATAGACTTCATAAATATTACCAGTCTTTCCCTTTCGATGAAGAGGAAAGGAGATATGCTCTAGAACGAGTCACTCTAGAAAATTGGAGTGAACTGTGTGATTATTGGGCCTCTGTGAAGGTTCAGGTTTGTTTTATTTCTTTTTATATTTCCTTCCATTAATTTTGTTTATACATTTCATAACTATTTCTCCTAATTTAGGAAAAGTGTGAGAAAGCCAAGGTAAAAAGAGCAAAAATGAAGACTCCTCATAACACTAGCTCCAAATGAAAAGTGTGAGAAAGTCAAGGTGAACAGAGAAAAAATGAAGACTCCTCATAACACCGGCTCCAAATCATTTGTTATCGTCCGACAATAATTTGTAAGTGTAACATTTTCAACTTATTATTCTATTTCTTAATACAATAAATTTTATTATCTTCTAATTTTTTAAATTCATATAATAGAGCCAAACTCAACTCCAAGGACAAAAGTGTGATAGAATCACACTGTATAAGCTAACACACTATAAGGAAGGTGAAGGCTGGATGTCTAAAGAGGCACAAAGTAATTATGTATGTATAAAAAAATTAATATTGTAGTTTATTTTTATGTTATTGCAGTTTATTTTTATGTATACTAAGTAATAATTTTTTTACTTAACTCGATTTTGTACTTTAAATTGTAGGACAAGATGTAGGAGTTGTTGCAGACATCATTGTCCTACAGGAATCAGCCCAATGTCAATGACATTTGCAACAATGTCCTTTGTTTAAGATTGGGGTATATCAAAGGTCTTAGGTATGGCCCTAAGTCTAGTGGTGCATCTTCGTCACGACTAGCATATGTCACGACACTTTAAGAGGAGAACCAATCATTGAAGACTAAGTTACAATGTACAGAAGAGAAGTTAGATCATAATGTAAAAGAAGTGGACAAACTTAAAATGATGGTCAAACAATTACTTGACTCAAACTATGTTGGCAATAGTGATGATGAGGAGTGATAGTTTGTTTATAAATTTTGTTCAAATTATGTAATTAACTCGTAATTATTTTTTATAACATGCATTCCTTTTTTAATGTTTATTTTATTTCAATTTATTATTATTTTAAAAATATGTCACCAACATTAATTATAAAATGTAACTATTTTATATTTGAAATTGTCCTAAAATTTGTAATAAATTAAGTTAAATTTGTTTTTAACAATTATAATAAAATTTATATTTAAAAATAAATGTTTGTCACTAAAAAGTGTTAGCTACTAAAACAAAATCGTCACAAAATGTTATTACCTATGTTTATAAGGACGTCTCTAAAAGTATTTACCTACAACAAACAATTAGTAGCTAAAACTATTCTACTACAAAAACAAAATTGTCAGTAAAAATAATTACCTACGACTATGATTCGTAGGTAAAACCTTTATCTAGGAGCATATACATCACAAAATCCTATGTATAACATTTTTGGTTCTCATTGGTTATATGTTTTACCAACAAATGTATTGTGTATCCAAAACCTTTCTACGACAATTTCAAAAAATTGTTGTAGATATTGTTTGGCTAACCAAATTCAGCGACCATTAGGGCGATGATTGTTTTTCATCGCAAATTATTATTTCACACAATTTTTTAATATTAGCAACATTTAAATTTGTTGCCAATAAGCTTATCTATTGTAGTGAGATAATCAAAAGATCCTAAGCAATCTAATAAAGGCTTAAAATTAATGTCTAGAAAACCAGTTTGCAAATCATTAAATTGGCTAGTTTTAAGTCAACAAATATCCAAAATCGGTCAAACCATTTAAAAATTCCTTTTAAATTATATTAAACAATCAAAACAATTGAAATTGTATTTTTCAAATTTAAAGTTTAGGGGAAAATCTAACTTGCATTGTTAAAGACATATTTTAAAATTTTTCAATAACTCTATATAATACTAGTTATTGGAATATATTAATTATGTGATAGTTATGAATTTTATGGAATACAAGTATTATTAATTTGGATTCAATTTCAAGTCAATAGTAAAGCTGAGATTTTGAATAACAATAACAACATCTCAATAGAAATTTCGTTGAGACGTGGAGTTTGGGGAAGTCCACTAGATGCAACTTTACACCTAACTAGTAGAAAGAGTGTATTCAATGGCTAAAATCAACAGGAAGGGATAAACTACAATGAGATATTGGCACTAGTAGCCCACATGGAAGCCAGTAAGATCTTAATTTTATTTGTTGCTTATATTGGATTCAAGATATACCAAATGGATGTTAAGTCGACCTTTTTAAATGGATATCTAAAAGAAGAGGTAGAATAATTTTGAAAATCTTGATGTCCTAAACCATGTGTATAAACTTGATAAGGCTCTTTATGAATTGAAACAAGTTCCGGAGCTTGGTACAAGAGGTTGTCAAAATTTCTTTTAAAAATTGGTTTTTAAAGAGCAACAGTAGATAGAACATTGATCTAAAAATAATAAGGAGGAACATTTATTAGTTGTTTAAATATATGTAGATGAAATCATATTTAGAGCAACTACAATTCTTTTTATGATGAATTTGCAGGTTTAATAAAGAGTGAATTTGAAATGAGTCTCATGGGAGAACTCATGTTGTTCCTAGACTTTAGATCAAACAAATAAAGGAAGGAACCTTAATCCAATAATAGAAAGACCTTAAAGAACTTATCAAGAAGTATGATGTTCAAAATGCCAAATCCTATTATACACCTATTCCCATTGTGGCTAGGTTGGATGAGGATGAAAAGGGAAAAAGTGTTGAGGAGAAGGTTTATCAGGGTATTATTATGTCTTGTTTATACTTGAATGTTAGTATACCTAATATTGTTTTCAATATAGGTTTGTGTACAAGGTCCCAAGAAAATCCAAAAGATTCGCACATGAATGCAATCAAGAGAATTTTTAGATATCTCAAAGGAATAGAAGACCTTGCTCTTTAGTACCTTAGAGGAGGAAATTTCAACTTAGTGGCATACTTAGAATCAGATTTTGTAAGACATCTTGTTGATTAAAAGATACTTCAAGTATGGCCCATTTATTAGGACACTGTCTTGTCTTTTGGGGTTCTAAAAAATAGAACTCAACTACTTTATTCATAGTTGAGCAAAATATGTGTCCACTGCTTCTTGTTGTGCCTATCTTTTAGGGATAAAACAAAAATTAATGGATTTTTTTTGTGGACGTTGGAAGGGTTCCTATTCTATATAACGACATAAGTGCCATTATTATCTCTAAGAACTCAATACAACATTGAGGGACAAAACATTTCAAATTCAACATCATTTTAACATTGATAATTTAGAAAAAGGGTTTATGAAAATAAACTTTTGCAAAACAAAAGATCGAGTAGTGGACATTTTCACCAAACCACTAAGTAGAGAAAGATTTGAGAAACTAAGACTAGAACTAGGCATGATTAATCTATCCTAGGTCATTCCTTATTTTCCTAATGATTATTTATAAAAGAATATCTTGCATAATTGTTTGTAATTTCACTTGCTCATATAAATATGTTTTAGCCATATTCAAAAATTTTTGTCCTAAAAAAAACAGAAAACAAGTTAGAAAACATAAGAGGACTCATTGAGAACTATTTATATTACCCTTACTTTGTTAGAATATACCATAAAAGTTGTCCAATTAAGAGTTGTTAATATGGTTCTTCTATTTCTTACATTTACCCTTATTTCATTATTTCTATTATTATTAGTATTTTTCCTTTATTTATAAGTCTTGAGTTACATTTTACCCTGAAATATTATGCCTCCTTATAATTTTTAGCTTTGAGTCTTTTTTTTCACCATAAATATCATGCCTTCCTCTCTTTCATTTCTAGGTTAACTCAAAAGTCACTCTACCCTTCTCACTCAAACCTTAACTATCCCTCAATCCCACTCTCACCCAAACTCTCTTTCGCTTATTTGATGATTTTTATTTCTATAAAAAGTAACCAATCATGTTGAGGTGGAGAAAGAAAATTTCAGTCGATGCATTCTCTGGCATGTTGAAGCAAGATCAGCTAGTGGGTATGGAGGGAAGCCCATAAAAGGAGAATGGAAAAATTGAAGAAGGAAATATGAGAGAAGAAATAGAGGAAAGTTTTGAGGAAAATTGGTGAAAAAAGGGCCTATGAAAATTCTAGTAGTCTTAAATTTGTAGGAGCACGGGGGAAAAGGGATTCTTAGATGAGTTTGAACATAAAAATTCTAAGAAACCCATATTAAGAGTTATTAAACTAGTTGAGGTGGATGGTAATGAAGTGATAAATGGTGATGATGACGACTTGATTATTGTAGCACATAGAAAGAGAAAGAAGAGTCATGGAGGCTCTATCTAAGCCTCTATCCAAAAAACCTAAACTATCTTCTTTCAGAAATCTCTTCATGATATTCATTCCCTATTTACCTATAATAGTTTTGAAGAGAATTCTTGACTCTATTTCAGATAATGAAGTTAATTCCTCATAAAAAATGAGCTTGACAAATAAAAAGAAAGGAAAGCAAAATGCCTTTGTGGAACCTAATTAAGAAAAATTAGATGAATTTCATTGTCAAAATCAGGTAACATCGTTGCAGTTTCCTTTGGATAAACTAGAAGAATATGGAGTTGGTTCCATTGTTAAAAAACCTAGATTTCAAAGGTCGGAAGCTTTGGTTGACACTATTTGCAAGAAAAAATTTTATAAAGATGAGATTGCTCAATTCTATGTTGGGATGATTATGAACAACAATGTCTTGAAACTATTGTTAATAGTGTTTATATATAACTTGACCTATTTAGATTAAGAATTATTTTGGAGATACCTTACAGGGGTTTTGATAAATATCCTCAACATTCACAAAACTCTACTGGGGTTATTTCTATGAGTAAAATTTCAATCTGAATAAAAAAAAACTCTGTTAATATATTAGGACCACTTTAATACCTAGATAAGAAGGTAGGAGTGTTGAAAGGATGAACGAAATGGTTCTTATAGGCCTCATTAACTGAAAAGTTGAAATTAACCTACCATCAATTATCATTCAGCATGTGGCCTATATAATAAGTCCCCAAGCTAGAAATCGTGGTTATAATGCCTTTATTACAAAAATCTTGCATGAATTCAAGTCGGTGAAAGTAGACAAGATGGATACAAAAAAGTTAACAAATTTTGGTATTCTAACCAAGAAAGGCAATCTTGTGTTAAAAAAGGATTAAAAAAAGATAGACAACTTGCAAACTCATTATTCTAAATTTAGGAACATGGAAACTAAAAAACCTGATTCCATTCTAGCATCAATTTCAGCCCTTATAAAGCCAAGCAAAGACGAGGGAAACAGTGGTCTCAAATCTTCTAAATTTGTTCAACTTAAAAAGCTCTTGAATAATATGGTTGGTGCTCTTCACAAGATCAATACACATATGAAAAAGATTGAGCATGTTATAAATGGAAAGGAAGAACATAATAATGATGGAAAGGAAGATAGTTCAAAAGAGGATGCTTTATTGATTTGATGCTTAATGACATGGTATGCTCTCAGCTTACTAGTTGCTGTTCTTTTTTTTCCACTACTTTGTTTTATGCTTACAACTCTTGACTAATTTTGTATCCCTTCTAAACTATATTTCATTTCTCTTCTATGGACAACTTAGATTATTTCCGCATCCTTTATGTTCTATATTCTAGTTGGACGGCTAATATCAATAGTTTGATATTTGACCTATTTAAAGATATTTTTGTCTGAGATCCCACACATATTGCATATGTTGAATATGGTTGTGCTATTTATTTGTTGTATTTTTTTATTATGAGCACTTTTTTACAATTGAATGTTGTTTTTTATGATGCCAAAATGGGGAAAGGGATTGAAACTTGAGTTATTTTTCATTTCTAGTGATAGTTTCATTTTTTTGAGTTTGGTATCTACTTAGATTGATTTGATTTGTTCTCTCTGCATTATTCTATGACTTGTAGTTTAGTAACTTAAGATATAGGTTTTTTTATTGAATTTTACAATTACTTTGTCATCATCAAAAAAGAGGGAATTTTTGGGACTAGTGAATTTTTTATAATGACAAAATAATAATGCAAGTATAATTTAACCTTGTTCTTGAGTTACATTATTTGTAGGATACGAATAAAAAGAGCAGTTCTTCATCATGGTTAAGTGCCTCAGCGAAGCGTGGAGTTTATTTTATTGTAATTTTAGACTCTATGTGAGGGAGTCTTAGGATGGTATATAACCTTGTCTTGTTATTAAGAAATTGATGGAACAGTCTCATATCACATATGTGAATGCAAAATTGTATTATTTAGGATAAGATATAAATTGGTTTTAATAATTTGCATTTTGATGGACTTTATTTTTAAACTCGTTCAATAGGTTTGGATAGAGCTAGTTAATAAGATGTCAAAATATAATTGAATCTCTTTTCTTACAAATAAGGAGTGCTTACTTCATTTAATAGAATTTTAATGAAAGTCTAAATATTTGAAATTTTATGTGTATCATTTGCATTGGATGTTAATAATTGCCAATATATCAAATTAGTTCATATGATCTTCTTTTGATAAAAGATAGAAACATTTGGATAGGATTAGATGTTGTGGATAACTTTAATATTAGAAGATGGTAAAAAAAAAAATTGTTAAGATACATTAGATAAAATTTGCTTAGGCATGATCTTATCATTCTAGGTTTATCTTCTCATTTTTAAAATTAGTCACAATTCTAAGAAGTGTATAAATAAGAGATCAAGAGATCATTTTTGTGTGTGGTATGAGACAGAATTAAGCATTCAGATGGAGCATTTTCCACACACATGTATTGTATGACTTCCATCTATCATTCTTACATGCAAGCAAATTCTCCATTCAATCTTGAATTCTCTCATATCTTTTATTATACCTTTTTTCTTATCTAAGAATCGTTTCAGGGTACTTTATTTCAGTATTTTGTGAGGATTAAGGAACCTTGTGTGATGTTTTTAGAGAGTAACAATTGTCAAGGTTAACTGTTCGAGAGTTGAGAATTGTGAGTATAGTTCTTCATTATTTAGGGGTGCAAGGTAAATCAAGATCTACATGTAGCATTAAGTTGGCTCTTAAGTTAGTATAATCATTTTAAAATCCCAGTGGGTTATGTTTTTTCCTCCTGTCAAGTTAGGGAGGTTTTCCATGTAAAAATATTGTAACTTAGTTCTTTACATTTTGTTTTTGAATTTTTGTAAAGAATTATACTAAAACAAGTTTACAAAATTAAAACTTGGTTAATATAAGAAAAAAATTTAATATTACTCAATTCCCACTCATTATTAAGAAATGCTTGATTATTCTACCAGATTTATCGTCTAGACTTTATCATAAATTTTAGTTAATTAAGCAAATATATAAAAGATCAACAAGACATTTAATTGATTATATCATAAAATCTATAGTCAATTGATTGGTTATCGGGAATAAATCAACATTTACTTGTTTACTTTCAAGAGATAAGTTTAAACAAAAAATATAAACTATTATGATCTTTTTGGAATTATTGGCATTAGAGGTGGAATTTTATGGCTAAAAGTTTATATTTTACAATATCAAATTTAATTATTAATGTGATCATAATTCAATCAATTTCATAACAAAATGTTTTACTATTATTAGTAATCAATATTTTAGAACTTGTTCAAATAAGAATTAAGTTATTTTATTTCATAATAGTGATTTTGTAAAGCTTTTCCAAAATATTATTAATTAAAATTTTTTGAATCAGAATAATGTTAAGATAATATTTTATTAATTTAAAAATATATGAAATTTTCTAATAAACCATAAACTATATATAAAGTTTTTTGAAGTGTCAATCTTTTAAGTCTCTAATTAAGTACTTTAAGATATTACAAGAAGAAATGTGGGGCGCTCCTCTTCATTAAATACGTACGAATATTCATTCTTTTCCTTTGATATAGTGGAATTTTATGACTCGATGTAGTTGCAGATTGATTGTTGCCTAGGAGTATCATTTATAAACTCATGAGTTGTTGGGTCAAATATAAAAGCAGCAACAACAACAATTAAAATTCAAAAATTTCAACTGGTGGCGTTAAATTTGATCTATAATTAACTACTGAAGATAGTTTATTCCCTTGAGGATTATTCTTTCATAAAATGGAAGCTAACTACTTGAAGTAAAAGAAGATTAGTCTCATTTCTAATTGAAAATAAAGAAAATTTTGGATTATATTATAACAGACCTTCTGTCCATATGCTAATAAAAAGATGAAACTCTCACCACTTAATGCTTTGGCTCGTACAAAGAAGAAAGATCGTCACAATCACAAGAAGTAGATCTAATAGAAGATCAACCCAGTGAGGACGCCAATTCAAGAGCTGCTATGAAATCTGCGTGAGGAGCTTATTTCTTTCCAGTAGATGGAGGAAGTTGAGGTTGAAAGTTGAGATCTATAACATAATTTTGCAAAAAATAGATCATCTGGCGGTGAAGAGTAGTCATAATAATTGTAGAATCTTTCTCTGTTTCAATGATTTGAATCAGGGTCTACATCCTTTTTAAAGATTCTTTCTTATTCTTTAGGAATATTTAGAACTCACGTGTTTCTCACTTTTTACCATTTTATTTTTAAAAGTTGTATGAATGATTGTATTTAGTGAATCTTTTTTTTAAATTGTTTGTTTTTATTTCCTTACTTAGTCTATAAAAACAAGGCCCATGTGGAAATATGCAAGCCCTTTCTTTTTGCGTGTACAAAATCTCAAAACTTGCCTCTTAAAATCTTACACTTCCAATCTTTTCTGTTTTGATGACCTCAAATAATTAAAATTATGTTAATAATTTAAATTTTAAATACTCTCTTTATAAAGGAGTGGACTTCAATCCCTCTTCTCTTCATTAAAGTCGTCCATTTTTTTTAAAAGAAGTGTATATTTTTTATTCAAGCTTGATTTCAAACGCCTAGTATTTTTTGGTACCCTTATATCATGTTAATGTTATAAAAAAAGAAAATTTTAAATTAAGCATTATGAATTATACTTTATTTATATTTTATTATAGTCATCAATACTCATAACTATAGAAAATTCAATACCCTATAACATCAAATTAAAATACTGTATGTATAATTATAATTGTGTTAACAATTTAAAAACTTTGATATTCGAATTAAATTGAACCCAATTAATTTAAAATGTAAAATTTTATTTTTAAAATTAAATTTAACTTAAAATTTGATCATTGACTTTAAGTTAGACCAAGTAAAGCCCATTTTTTCTAATGGTAAATCCAAGGAGCAAGCACTTTTCTCTTTCCCCCTTGTTTTTTTCCTCCAAATCCTTCTAGTTTCCATTTACTCCCTTTCCCTAGATCTTGGTCGTATTCTTGTATGTAATATAACTCATCACCATCTGTTAGGTAGGGTGAGCATTGAAAGGTCGTGCCGGCTTTTATTTAAAGAGAGCAACAAACTCCCAGTTCTTTTGGAGAGAAAGGAGAAAGCAGGGTTCAAGTTCTCAGTTATTGATTCTATTTCGCTGATAAGAATTATAGGAGAAAGCAACTCCATATTGTAGCCATACCCAACAAACGATTTCGTCATCATGAGACGAAAGATCTATCTTTTTGGAGACTCCATAACCGAAGAGTCCTTTAGTAACGGTGGTTGGGGTGCTTCTCTAGCCAGCTACTTCTCTCGCTCGGTATAAACTATTTTAAAGCCTTTCTCTTTCGTAGATCTGTTCCTAGTCTTGTACAGGAATCAACTGCATCATTCTTGTTTTAATAATTCTTCTGTCTTACGTTTCTTTCTGATATTGGGTTCATGACTTGATCAGACTTTTGATGATTTTACAGGTTGATGTGGTGCTTAGAGGGTATAGTGGCTACAATACTAGATGGGCGTTAAAGGTGGCGGACAAAGTGTTTCCGGCGGAAGGCGGCGCAACTGTGTTAGCAGTAACGGTTTTCTTTGGTGCCAACGATGCTAGCCTTCCCGATAGACACGCTGCCTTCCAACACGTGCCACTTCTTGAATACAAACAAAACCTTCAGGCTATTGTCTCATTTCTCAAGGTACGAGACAAGTCATGAGAGCATATATTAATCATAGTTGATGCAAGTATACGCACAGTGGTTAGGGTAATATTTTTATATTGAATTCGGGTGTGGTAATGTCCAACCCGATTTATAATAAAATATTGCACGCATATATAATTTTAAATCTATTCAAATATAACTATCATATTTTAAATGAGAATGTGTATCAAAATTTATATTGAAAAGGAGAGAAGAGTTGAAATTTTTTATAAATTATTAACTAATCATTTATTTTTAAACATATTATTTTCTTCAATTTAAATTTGAATTACTCTAGAATTTCAATGTTATAAATAGAATTAGAGTGAAACCCTTATTAATATAATATCAATTAGAACGACAAGTATAAGCAGTGAAATTAAGGACGAGGTAGTGACTAAGAGATAATTTCTATAGAATTTTGGAATGATTTCAAATTAAAGAAAGAAGAGATCATAAATTGTAAATCAAGTATTTACCTAGACATTAAATTTTTTTAAAAAGGAAAATTGTGATATTCTACATACGAATAAATTATCAAAACTTTTATAAATCTATAAAATATTATTTTAAATTAATTATTTTTGGTTCTGTGATCATTTTAAGTGTAAATTAGAATTATTCTATGGCGATATTACAGAATATTAATTACAATAAGCGGTAGCAGACGATATACACTACACTAGGCTCGTCATTGATAGTGATAAATTACTAGTTAGATTGTCAACGATGGATGTGTGGGGGGGACAGCAGTGAGCCGAAGGTCCGAAGACAGCGCGTGGTGATGGTGGTGGGTGAGGTCCAGTTGTCGCTGTTCTTGTTGGCCATTTGGTATGAACGTGCTTGTAGTTCGGGCGGTCAGCAAGAGCGTTTTTTCTTATGATATTGCAGGGTCCATGCACTGACTTGTCACTTTTACATGCAATCATTAAATTATTAAAAAAAATTCAATTCAATTTATTGATTTTTATAAAATTATTAATATTTATAAATTAACTAAGTTTTATTTAACAAATTTTAATTAAAATTTTTATAAATAAAGACAGTTTTTTTAAAAATATTTAATATTTAATTAATATTATAAAATTTTAAAGTCGATTAAAATTTTTAAACTTTTACCTTATTAATTTAACTTTTGCAGCCAGGCGATGTCGACTGATTTCTTTTATAATAGTGAGTCTATCGTGCAGTTCTTGGACTAGTGATACCCTTGTTGATTAGGGCTTCTAATTGATTGAAGGTTTTCGTGAAATTTGGCCAATATTTTTACCTTATCCATGCAAATTTGGAGGACACTGACTCTTTTATGTTAGATATTTATGGTCTCATTTACTCATTTTTTGTGAACTTGCGAATGTTTTTCTACTATTCTTTCTTATGACTTGCCTTTTTCCTTTTTTCAAGAAAAGAGGGAATTAGAATCTTCGGTCAAATCAGTAGCAGTCTGCATTCTCACTAGTGGAACATTTTGTACTTTCGTAGGTAGTTCCTGTGTATATTTGGAACCTGTTCAGAAGCCAATTTGTTTGCTCAAAAGATGTAGAAATTTTGTTCAAGTAGACATAAGAAAGAATGATTAAAATTTTGTTTAAGTAGACATAAGAGAGACTGATTAAAAAGGATTGACAAAACTTATAATTCCTTTATTTCTCTCATTTCACCTTGATAAAAAAGATTCAAGATTTTATAGCTATGTTTGATTGGACGTAAAGTTTTTAATGAAATGAATTGAAATAGAATGATTTATAATAGCACAGAGTGTAAATGAATGTAATATAAGAAAATTGTTATTTGAAATAGATAGAAGGGTTTATAATATAATATAGTAAAATGTTGTGAATGGAATGAAATGTAATGTAATGCATATATAATAATAATGAAGGACTATTTTACCTTTAATAGAACAAAACAATAATAAAATATATCATCTTGCTGCTTGTTATTAAGGTTAAGGGTTAAAATTGGTATTATAAAAAATTATAGAGGGTATATTAAGTGTCACATATTTATTATTTTACATTCATTCTAAACTTCTCAAATTGGAGATAACTCATTTTTACTGTTTAGGATGAAATAAGATGTAATGTGAAACCTTCCCTTTTATCCTATTTTATTATAAATCATTCTCCTAAATAATGGAATACCAAACATAGCCTAAATGTGGATGCTTTTCTCACTTTCTTTCCCCCGTGCAATCAACTTGTGATAATTGGCAATGGTGGTCCAACTCCTACTTGATGTTTAGGCTGGTAGGTTTATGTTTGGCAATGGTGGTTCAACTCCTACTTGATGTTTAGGCTGGTAGGTTTATGTTTGTCGCTGTGTCGACCCCTATCAAGGAGGATAAAATTTTGATTTTGGTAGATACGTTTTTATATGTGATAAAAGAGAATTTTGTGGAGGCTGTTTCAAGTTGAGATGGTGACTACAGGCTTGGGACTTGTTAATGTGCTCGAGGTCATAGTTAAAAATTTACGAGTAACAAATCTGAACGCGGTCTTTTAATTATCTCCGGTTGACGTGACATTATAACCATTAGGCTTCAACCTGTCTAATAAGGATGCAAGTCTGTATGGTTGTACACGTTCGGAGGTGTTGTATTTGTTTCTAACTCTCAAATTAACTAGGTAAGAGGACGAGGAGCCCATGGTAGTGTTAGCGGATTAGCGGAGTGATATTTATGCTTAGATGACGAGCCTTTAATTTGTGTAAATATATTCTCTCAACATTCTTAGGATAATTTAATTAATAAAGGAGATGTAACATGTTTACAGAACGCTTATGTAGTTCATGAAAAGGAGTTCAAAGTAAAAATCAGTTTTTAGATAGAAGTCTTAATTTCTATTGACGTCTGGTCTCAGCAACGTTGCCCAAATGCTGTCATCCTGCTTATCACTCCTCCTCCAATTGATGAAGAAGGTCGCCTCCGGTACGCCATTTCCTTTCCCTTTGCAATTAAGACACTTTGGTGATGGTACTTGTTAACGAGGAGAGGTTCACCAAGTTTTTAGGCGTCATTTGATGCCCTGAGACCAAATACTGAAATTGTATCAAAGGAAATAAACAAAAACGATTGAATATTTGTAGGGATCCATACATGGACAATGCAATGGGGCTTCCCGAGAGGACAAATGAAGCTGCTGGTGCTTATGCCAAGGAATGTATCTCTGTTGCGCAAGCTTATGGATGCCCAGTAATTGACCTCTGGACCAAAATTCAGCAGCTTCCTGATTGGCAAAACTCTTGTCTAAGGTACTTTGTGGCATCCAAGTTTTGCATATTCAGTATTGATCTCATGTGCAAATCTATGTTACCATTTTACTCTTTTTGAGTGTTAAATGCAGAGATGGTTTGCACCTGACAGAGAGCGGGAACAGGGTGGTGTTTGAGGAAGTGGTTATGAAACTGAAGGAGCAAGGTTTGAGTCTAGAGACACTGCCAGCTGATCTCCCACTATTAGCAGACATTGATCCCAATGATCCACTTAAAGCTTTCAATAATTAAGACCATTCAAAACCTCAGCTTTAATTTTCTGCGTTTGAATGGACTACGGTTATTGTTCAGACAGTTAAAGAGTTGTGTGGCTGGCCTTAACTGGCAAATCTGTGTCACTATCTCACTAATACTCTAGTAATTGGCCATGGATGATAGCTTGCATTTGTATCGATATATTCTTATGGTAATGAAAAGTTAAAACAATTTATAAAATCATCTACTTTGGCTAATAAGATCTTACTATATAAATTAATGCCTTTAAGGATAAAGTTTAGAATGTTTCAGGTGTAAAATTAAAAATTAATTGTATTTTTTTTGGGGCAAGATATGTTTCAATTATTAAAAATATATTTTTAAATCTTTATCAATTAGGATAAATGAAATTGGCTAATCATTCTATTTAATTTTGACTGCTAATAAAAAATTTTAGATATGAAAATTTTTAAATATGACTAATTAAAGTGAATAAAAAGAAATATTTATAACCTGGCTTATTTTTAAAATTATTTATTTTAAAATTTTCTTATATTTTATTAAATAGATACATTATGTTAAAAAAATATTTTATATATCCATTTAATAAAATATGGAGACTTTCCTACGAAGTATTGAATTATCAATCAAAGCATAGGAATTGCCATTAAGATTTAAGATTTGACTATTTACGTTGTGATTGGTTACTGTCTCCAATATACAGAGACGAAACGAGACAAAAATTTAGAGACGGAACAGAACAAAAATTAGAGACAGTGAAATGTTTAGTTGTGATGAATAAAACAAAAAAAAAACTGTCTCTACCTCAAGGACAGAAATGTGTTTGGTTACAATAGACATAACATAAAAACAGTGTTAATGACGAAAATATTCTTGCAGTATAATATGATTGGAAATATGTAATTCATTGATTATTTTATAATTGTATCAATATTTATTTTAAGTGTATTTGTAATTTTTTAATTACGATGAAATAAAACGAGAAACATAAATATTTATTGAAATGTTAAACCTAAAAATTAAATGAAATGAGTTATTGAATTAAAAAAATCCTACAAGTTAGATATTCTAGTACATAATAATTTAATAAAACATCTAAGCATTCATGGAATTAATTA
>JAOQMP010000002.1:23978876-24011053 GCA_027563575.1 Erythroxylum pedicellare
GAATTAAAGTTGTAGCAAAGGAGTCGGTAATACTCTTCATCTTGTTTATGTCTATTATTATCCTTATACCATATCATCTATAGATTGGCATGATGATTTGGAAATATTGCTTCCACTGTAAATAAGATTTCTAAAAGGTTTTGAAATCTACCATTTTTGCAAATATAACATGCTTTCTTTTTCCGATCGAACACCAATATGTAATTTTATAAAGTTAAGGGGCTTAATTCTTATTCTCAAAAGTTCGAGGACCAAAATAAAAATAAAAGCTTTGGTGATTCCCAAATTTTGGGCTTAATTGCAAATTTAGGAAAAGTTTGGAAGGTAAAATATTAATTTCACATATCCTAAAGACAAAAAGGTAATTTCACCATATTTTGGTTAAAGAAAAGTCAATATTCTAGACCCTTCTTCATTCATGGTCGTGCATCCCATTACTAAAGACTTAAAAAATGTTGCTTTAATTAAAAGAAAGGGGAAGAAAGGAGAAGAGAGGAAGAGAAGACCAAATTTCGACTATTCACTAAACCCTACCCTTTGTTAAGAGAGGAAGAGAAGACCAAGTTTCGGCTATTCACTAAACCCTACCCTTTGTTTTGATTCTCCAACCCAAATCAAGGTGTTCTAATCTAATTTGGGGTCAAGGAACTCAAATCTATCATTAGATTTGAGAAATTCTCAAAGGATTTGAAGATGTCACCAAAGGAAGGTTTAGGTAAATTTTGTCTCATCTCTCTCTACATTAGGATTTTGAGTTTGGTGTTAAGATTTGTTGTTCTCCATGCTTTAATATGCATGAAACATGGTTTAGATGAATGAAATGTGTCATGGAGAAGTTTCTTTAAGCAAAAACCTAAATGTTCTCTTTTTGGCGAAAGCTTGTGAATTTTTGAATATCTTTTGAAATTGATGGTCTCAATGAATTCTATGGTGTTAATTGTACATTTATAATGTCAATTGATGATGAAAATTGAAGAAGATGTATATTGGATAAGGCTTGGTCGAAATGATGGGAGAAGAAGTGGGTTAATGTAATGAGTTGTGTAATTATGATAAATGTAGCTTAAATGAATGGAATTTGATTGAATGGAGTGGTGAAATGTTTTGTTGATTGGAAGTGTTTATTGTATGATAAGATTGGAGCATGAATTACTATGATAAAGTCTTGAAAATATGAATTAAAAGTCATGCACATTAGGTGTTTGATAAAATGTCTAAGTGAACTTGGCTTAAGAATTAAAGATTCGGAAAGATATACATTGAAAAGCGACTTTCATGTTTAGTAACAGTAAACTTGAATTTTGCTCAAATTGATGACTAATGGTCGAATCCAATAGCTTAAAGAGAGTGATATTGTGTTTTATACACTTATGGGATGGTCTATAAATGTGAAATTCATGTTTAAGTAGTAAATACATTATATACTTTTTTATGTGTAAAGGCTCAGGAGCTGTGAATCAAGGAGCTCGTACCGAGGATTTTTGAAGGCAAAGGAGTGTACACCTTCTTTTGAGGTGAGTTGGGGAAACCATATTTCTCAAATGAGATTAGAACATCCTAAGACATGCATGATAACTTGTATGTGAATTTTGAACTTAGGTAATGCATAATAGAATTGAATCTCAACTGGGTGCTAATATGCTTATGTTTTTAGGAAAAGATGACATTTATTGCATGAAATAATACTTTAGAATCTACATATGCATAATCGAGTCATATATGTTATGTGTTTGTATTTCTCTTTTGGCTTAGAGACATGGCAATGTTTCATTGTATCGGTTGAACCGATAAATAAAGGCTTAGTGCCTTGATTTTTGTACTTAATATTTGTATATGATTTTTGTGATTGGTGAGGTAATGATTGGCCAATCGTATGCTAGGCATAACAGATTAAGCGACCCTTGTATCTTTGACGCTAATACATAAAAGTTGAGTCGTAGTATCGACACCTTTCTACGGGACTTGTGGGTGATTTCACACTTAGGGTCTGGACACTGTCGAGGTCATCACCTAGGGTCATGATGATCTTGTTAATTGTAGTCCAGACTCATCACAGTGAAAGTCGAGCCAACACCAGGAATTGGTGGATGTGCACATAGTTTGACCAACTAGTGGTAACACACATGATTATTTTAGCTTATCCTAATATTTGTTTTTTGACGAGATTTGATTTATACATATGATGTCTTTTTGCTTATGTGTATTAGAATTGGAATCTATGTTCACCCGATGAGTGATTAATAGGCTAGGCCTATATGGTTTCTAACCAGTATACGTTGAGTCATAGGCTAGGCTTATGTGTTTCTATGTGATGTATGTTCACTTCATAGGTTATCTACACCGTCTTAGTATGTATCGAGTTCTATTTGCGATATATATTTTTTCATGCTCACTAAGTACATAGTGTACTCACCCCCTCTGCTTTCCAACCATACAGGTTATTTTAGTAAGCTTGAAGCTCTGAGTGGATCGTGCAGTCTTTTGACATTTTTGGGGTATTACCGTACGTGGGTAGTTTCTGTTTGGTACTTTAGTTGTATAGTGGCTCATGAACTATTTTATTGTTTTTATTAGATTGGTTATGTTGATATGCTTTATGACTATATAAATTTAACTCTTGACTATTTTGTTATTGTAAAAGACCTTATGTATGTACTCTTGATACTATTATTCAGATTGCTTTGAGTGGACTTTAAAGTCTTGAAGTTGTGGTAAAGTTTTTTGGTGTGAAAATAGAAGTATGTTTAAAATTGATTGTAGGTATTTGATTGAGTGTTGGAATTTTTAAAATACAGCCCTTATGCTGCCCAAATTTACAAATAAAAAAAGGGAGAAATATCCAATTAGCCTTGCATAGTCGAATTAAGGATACCTTGAGTGTCCTTAGTCTGGATATACGGTAGTTTTCGTGGGCCCGATATGGTACCGGGTCATGATAAATGTGCTCCATGTCGATGGACTAAAAGCAAATTTGGTAAGTATGAACCAACTTTGTGATGATGGTTTGTTAGTTAAATTTACAAGTGATGAATGTAGGGTACTAACCGAATAAGGAGAATGTCTTGTAAACAGCAAGCGATCAACCAACAATTGCTACATGTTGCAGCCACTCAAGATAATAATATTGATTTATGGCATCAAAGGCTTGGGCATATAAATTTTAATCTCATTAGCAAATTGATAAAATTGGAAGCTGTAAATGGTCTAGCCAGGATGAGCAAAGAAGGGAAATCAATTTACAATACATGCCAAATGGGTAAAAAGATAAGAGTGCCACATAAAAAGGTTAGACATATTACCTCATCTCGAATACTTGAATTAATTCACAAGGATTTGGTTGGTCCAACACAACATGATAGCATTAGTGGAATGAGATATTTTCTAACTTATGTTGATGATTATTCGAGATATACTTAGGTATCATTTTTTAAAGAAAAATAATATGCTTTCAAGGCTTTAAGAAGCCTATATGCACAGGCCATGAATCTAAAAAATACGACCATATTGAGAATTCGATCAGATCACAGAAGGAAATTTGAGAATACAAGCTTTAATGACTTTTGTGAGGAGTTTGGCATCATACAAGAATTTTCAGCACCTAAAACTCCACAACAAAATGGAGCTACCAAAAGGAAAAATAGAACACTTCAACAAATGGCCAGATCTATGTTGAATGGAAATAAATTGTCCATGCGATTTTGGGCTGAAGCAATTAATACAACATGCTACATATGTAACAAAGTACATCTTCAAAGAATCTTGAATAAGACATCCTATGAACTTTGGAAGGGAAAGAAACCAGATGTAAGTTACTTTCATGTTTTTGGAAGTAAGAGTTACATTCTTAGAGTTCAGGAATAGCTTGGAAAATTCAAAAGAAAAGGTGATGAAGGAATCTTCATTGGCTATTCAGCTCACAGTAAAACTTATCGAGTGTATAATCAAAGAACCAAGAAAGTGCTACAGTCTATAAATGTTATGATGGATGATCTATCTTTATTGAATGGTCAAATGGTAGAAGAAAATCAACATAACCAACCTTTTGAATCAGCTCAAACAAGCAACAAGATAAGATTGAAAATTTGCCTAGATTTGCAGTTAGTTGTTGTAGAGGAAGTAACTGCGTGAATTGAAGAACATTTAGTTACTTCAGATGATGAATCAACCAAAACATTGGAAACAAAGATTATTCCTTTAAATGTTCGAAACTCAAGAGAAGCTAATTTGAACCAGGATTCTCCATCTCGAATCTAAAGAAATCATCTAATAGAGAACGTCATTGGAGATGTTAGTGAAAGAAGAAAAACAAGAGAAAGAAAAAGGGTTGATTATCGAGAACCTACGGGATACATATGATACATATCTTCATTTAAGCGAAAGAACATTAAAAAAGCTCCACAAGGTGAGTTCTAGATAGCAGGTATGCAAGATGAATTGATTCAATTTGCACGGAATGATGTATGGGAATTAGTGCCGAGACCATCGGAGACTAACGTAATTGGAACAAAATGGGTGTTTCGAAATAAAAAAGATGAAAAGGGTAATGTAACCAGAAATAAAGCAAGGATAGTAGCTCAGGGATATTCTCAAGTTGAAGGACTAGACTTTGATGAAACTTTTGCACTAGTGGCATGACTTGAATCTATCAGACTATTATTGGGCATAGTATGCGTGAAGGGGTTTAAGCTTTATCAGATAGATGCAAAGAGTGTCTTTTTTAATAGGTTTATACAGGAAGATGTGTATATCAAGCAACCGAAAGGATTCATTGATTCAACCCATGCAGATCACATTTATAAGCTAAAGAAAGCTCTTTACAGTCTCAAATAAGCACCAAGGGCATGGTACGAAAGGCTCATATAGTATCTTATCAAGCAAGGATATAAACGAGGTAGTGTTGACAAAATTTTGTTTATTAAAAAGTTCAAATATGATTTTGTGATGGCTCAGATCTAGATTGATGATATTGTATTTGGTGTTACACATCCAAAGATGGTAGATGAATTTGTCATGTTAATGACATCCGAATTTGAAATGAGTATGGTAGGTGAGCTAGATTTCTTTTTGGGTTTGCAAGTTAAACAAATGAAGGATGCAATTTTTATATCGTAAACTAAATATGCAAACAGCATAATAAAGAAGTTTGGTCTTGAGAATACCAGACATGCAAGAACACCTATGAGTGTCTCAACGAAACTAAACAGAGATAAGAATGTTAAAAATGTTGATAACAGTTTATATTGTAGCATGATCGGAAGTTTATTATATTTGACTGCAAGTAGGTCAGATATTTGTTACAGTGTTAGTGTATGTACTCGCTATCAAACCAACTCAAAAGAAGCACATCTGACAGCGATTAAGAGGATTATAAGACATGTAAATAGAACATCTAATTTTGGAATATGGTATACATCAGATTCAACACCTTATCTAGCTGGATATAGTAAAGTGGATTGGGCCAAAAACTTAGACAATCTCAAAAGTACTTCAAAAGGTTGTTTCTTCTTGGGAAACAATTTGATCTCTTGGTATAACAAGAATCAGAGTTCAATTTCACTATCGACTGCTGAGGCATAATATATAGCTACAGGTAGTTGTTGTTCACAACTTCTTTGGATGAAACAGATGTTAGAAGATTATGGGATTGATAAGAATGTATTGACTATCTTATGCGTTAACAAGAGTGCCATAGACATCTCTAAGAATCCAGTTCAACATTCAAGAACGAAACATATTGATCTTAGGTATCACTTTATTCGAGAACTTGTGAAAAGCAAAACAGACATCTAGTCACGTGTATCTATAAAAAAGCAATTGGTGGATATTATTATGAAACCTCTTAATGTAATAAGGTTTGAACTTCTTAGAGGGGCTTTGGGACTTTATGCTCTACATTATTGATGTATTTTATTTAGAAAATAAAAATTATTATTATTCAAAAAATTTATTATTAAAAAGGGCATCTTTCATCAAAGGGATTAAAAATGCCTAAATGTTTTATCACCACCTCTCTAAACAAACCGCTGTCAACAACAACCACGACCCCTGCCTCTGCTCCTTCAACCCACCATTCTGTCTCTACATCTGTTGTAAGCAAGAAGACTTCATCGTCAGTTCCCTCGAAGTCCAGCATTAATCATAACTTCTCCATCTCTGGTTTCTTCTACCACAATATTCCTATAGCTGCGAATGGAGACATACATTCCAATAGCTGCGTTGGCATCTTTATCTCGTGGACATCATTTTATGGTAGATTGAAAGACATATGACTGCTGCAGCGTTGTCTTCTACTTCTCGAGGTTGTTTCTCAAGGGAGATCTGAAAATAGATTCAAATTTTCTCCACTATGAACTAAGACCTATATCGGTCTCCTTTCACCTCCAGATTGATTCAATTTGATTGATTGTGGTTAGAATTTTACTGTTTTTCACTAAATATAGGAAAGAACAAAGAGAAGATATTACCTTTAGTTTTCGACAAAAAAATAGCTACTCCAACATGACGTTCAAGTCGATTAATGTTGAATCTGACACTCGGTAGGAGTTTCACCAGGACTGAGTCATGTTCTACGGCTCTTATTGACATTCCCGAAACTGCCTCCATTCGGAACAAAGTATAAGATCCAGATTTTGATGTTATTCAGCTTATATTATTCATGGTTGAAGATTCTGCCTCAGATTCTGATAAGACTCCTACAACATATATTCTACCAATTGTGCCTCCTAGGGCTCCTCAGAAACATACAAAGATGTGATGTCGAAAAATGGTTCGCCCATCTCAACATCATTCTTCTGTCTGCCTGACAGTGGATGATGCAATTTCCTTCAAGTTTTGCTCTTCTGCGGCTGAACAGAAATGGACGACTATCAATACTCTCAAACTTGTTGTCGATCATCCAATCAACTTAGAAAAGTTTCAACAACATGGTCTGAACACTTTACTATCAGAGTGATCTTTACTATAAACTTCACTTCTGTTGAAGCACTATGATTTCGATCTAGTAAAAGAATTTTATTGCAATTTATCTTGTGATATTCTGAATGAGAATGATATGACTTATGGCGTAGTATAAGTGCAAGGTCGAGTAGTCCATTTTGATGCTACTCATTTAAATCTATTTTTGGGATTTGATAATTTGATTGATGATCTCATTTATCATGATGATTGGAATGTGTCCAATGACTTAATTGCTACGATACTGACTGGTGGAAAATTGACTACATGACCATCTAGCTCTGTACTTCGTTCTTCCATACTTACTTAGAAATATTTCGTGCTTTTTAAATTAGTTGTGGTCAACTGGATGCCGAGCACACATGTTGTTTATGTCTACTTAGCATAGGCTAAATTGATTTATGCGATTGGTACTAGGGTGCGATTCAATCTTGGATGCCTCATCATTAAAGCTATGTTGGCTATTGAGATTAAGCCACATTCTTTGTTATACTTTCCATGTTTAATCTCACAATTTTTATATGCAAATGAAGTTCCCAGGATAGAGTTGAACATACTTGAATTGGTGGCTTTAATGAATATTTCTCCAAGGATTTTTTGGCAACCACGGGTAGTGGACTTGCCATATACCACATTGGGTCCCTCAAATGCCATGAGGATGACTTTTGTTAATCCTCATACAACTCTCTTTATTGAAATTGAGAGGATTGAAGGTATCATCCAAGTAGCTACTGATGCTTTTCGCAACTTAAAGCAACAATTTCTACGCTTTCCTGGTGCTTCATGAATTTGTCTTTTTACCATATGTTGTCTCAAAGGGGAAGAATTAAGATAAGACTTGACTACTTGACTGAAGTTGTATTTTTTCTCCTCTGTGTTTTGTTGCTTATGCCTAACTTATGCTTGTGTTGTTGAATCTTTAATCGACTTTTGGATTCAATATTTATATGTCCAATTATATGATTTAGGGGGAGTCTAAGAGTTGTGACAAACATGCCAAAAGGGGGGAAATTGTTAAGATATATTATATATATTTTTTGTTTTGTTTTGGCATCTCATTTATTAATTAAACATATAAGATATTAATTGTTGTGGAATTCAAAAAGATGTGGTTGGTACACTTGTAGTTATGAAAGCATCCTACACTAAATTGAAGTCTAGTATCATGTTGGTAATTGAATTATTTACTGCTAGATTTTGTAGAATTCGTAGATAGAAGAAAATAAAAGGGAAGTGATTATTGCATATTGGTGAAGGGTTTATGATTATGAGCATCGTGCACATCTCCTTCTATAGTAGAAGTGAATCTCATGTGTGTGTTGGATAAAAACCGTGCAGTGTGTGTAAATTGTGACTTGAGAAAAACACAGCTGAAAATGTGCATGTGTTCTAGGTTACGATGCATTATGGGTTAACCTGTGATTTTCCAGACTTGCTTATCTGGGTTTGGGCATGTATTCCTTGTGAGTGAAATACCATAAGTTAACTTCAAAATTCTGAGAGTTGTTCTTATGTGGTGTGTGTGTTCTGGTTTCACATACACTGTGGGTTAATTTCTAATTTCCAAGAGAGTTGTTCTTCTTGGATCGTGCGTGAAATATACATAGTGTGTGTAGTGTTCTCTATGGTTTAATTGGAGTTGTTGAAGCTGGGATGAATTAGTTCAACTGGTGGACAAATTTCAGACGTATTTTGAGAAGTTGAAATCATAGGGAAGTCCTTTTTATCTCAAGTATATCGTTATTCTGTTCTTAGTTGATTGAGTACTTGAGTTATTTTTATTAATTTTCATTTAAGTAAAAGTAGTTTAGAAAAATTCTTTGGCGAGGTTAACACGAGTTGGTCATGTTATTCATTGTGAAAATCTTTCACAGGAAGTGAGGTTGAGAGATAGTTACAAAGATTAAGTGGTGTTGCTTCAGTGTGACCTTGTGTAAATCTATTGCTTTTTCTTGAAAGTATTAATCTGGGTGAGGGGCACGTAGACATAGGTAAGATGTGATGAACTGCGTTACCAAATTTTTGGTATTTTTTTATTATTTTGTTTTGATTGCTTTTATTTTTCGTTTGTGCTAGAGATGTTCAAAAAAATTGGAAAGTTTGCGAAACCACTATTACCTTCAGTTTTTCACATATTATAATATTGGTTATTAAATTTTATGAACTAATATCTTGAATTAATTGAAATATGTCCATCAATACTTTACATCATTATTAAATATTGATTTAAATTAGTATGCAAAAGGATATTATTCAAAATAAAATTACTTTTATAAGTCATTGAGATAGTTAAATTGAATCATAATTGCATACTATTTACACTCATGAACATATTTTTTATGAGCTTTTGAGCTTTCGAAATTTCAAAAAATTTTATGTCCTTTTTATTCTTTCATTTGTGTTATCATGTTTAGTTGAATAATTCTAGAACTTGCTTTTATTATCCATATTGAGACTATAATTGTTAAATTAGAAGTATTAAAATGACAAGGATACGTAGATTCAAAAATTTCTAAAACCTATTTCTTTGATAATTACCTTACCTATTATTTATCTCTTTGACCAATTTTGAGCATTAGCTTTTTCATGGATTAACTCAATTATTAACCTTTATCGTATTTTCTTTGAAACCTTTTTATTATTCTGAACCCTAAAGGTTATTCATATTACTTAAACGTTTGAAACTTGAAAATTTGAAAGGTCTAATATTTTTTAAATTGTGGCACATGATGAATGTTTGAAATTATTGTGATTCAAAAGAAAGAAAAAAAATTTTGCGAGCATAGAAAACTTATGAATAAGTACATGGGATCAATTATTGTGAACAAGTTTTATTTAATGTTCTCTTTAGCAAATTTCCTTCAAATTAACTCTTTTTATCATCCCAGTCATACCGGACCTAATTAAGTCCTATTATAGCCTAATAAATACCTTTTGATTTTTGTTTCTAGTTTATCTATAAGTGATGGAGATGTGAAAAAATTGCAAGCCTATGATAATAGTTCAACTATGCATTGATTTGAAAATTTGACACTTTTCATCCTAAATACTTGAGTGCACTAAGTAAAATTTTGGTGAGGGTATAAAAGTTTATGCTTTTAATTTCAATGTGGTTATTGATGTGTTTATTATTAATATTGACTTAGGAAGATAGTTTTAGGATAGCATAAGATTAATTGTGCATTAATTTGATTTACATATTATGATGATTTATAGTATAAATAGACATGTCGAGTTTTCCTGAATGTATTAGAGCTGTTTATGTTTTGCCTGCGATATCTCTTTGAGGTACGAATTCAAGGATGTTATTCATTTTTACATGCCTAGCGAAGTTTCAAACTCCCAATCTTCTCGATGGAAGAATAAAAGTTGAGGAAATGATATAGTTTGATTATGACTTCATTTCCGAGTTGAAGGCCCATTAAATCCCAAAGGCAGATTTATTAGAAATTTAGGTGCAGATCTAAAATGTACGAGGCTCATGCTTCCCTTTACTTTAGACTGGCTACTTAAATGCACTCCTGTTGTATTCATGCCTACTTTGTGAAAATATTCTTTAAGCTCAAGGGTTATTGTTTACTCATGTAGTCATGTGATTATGAAATTCTCTTATATCCTATTGATTCGGATATTGTGGATAAGCATCACGAAATCTCTTTAGTTTCATGAAATTAGATAAGATATACATTATTAGAAGAATTAGATTTACACTTGGACTCATCTTCTTGATTTCATTCCTACATAAAGAGTTTGACTACTAAGATAAGGGGCATTGCTACAAAAGAAATATATTCCCTTATTTACTACTAGCTTACATATACTCTGAATTATTACTGAATTAAGCTCTTAACTCAGAGCGTTTCTGTCTAATCAAATTCTGAAATTTTAATCTTGTTATTGAACTCCCAACTCACCAAAATTGTGGGTAGTATCATTCACCTTATCTCAAGGATGATAGTACTAATGGGAGGCTTGATAGATTTTTGTGGTTCAAAGGCTTCAGAAACCATGTTTATGGACAATTTTCAATGTCCGAAGTTGCTGATTTTACATTTGATTCATCTTTCTTTTCTACTTATGTAAAACAAAGCTTATGCGATTCAGAAGGGACAATTGAATTTAGAGAAAGACAGGCAGAGGTATTAAAATCAGGAGCACATGCATATATACAAATACAGATAGATTAGATATCGCTTTTTTACTTTCTCTATGTCAAGTATATTAACTAGTCCTTCTCTGTTCATTCAGCTACAACTGCCTTCTTTTTCTCGTTGCTCCTACACGTGATGAGCTATGTCTTCCTCTTTCCTTCACAATTCTATCCAGTCCTTTTCTTCCCCCCAATCTCTAATATGTGTACAGTTTATTTAGTTATTCCTTCTGTTCATAGGATTTAACTACCAAAGCATATGCAAGTTCCTTCTCTCTCTCTCTTGTTCAGTCTCACCTTGTGGTGAACGGCATAAATCACAAACCCAAACTAATTTTATGATGTTTTTTTCCGCAACTCATAATTTTGGACCATAGTCACATGAAAGTATGAACACCACCTATGGATAATACACAATCTGAAATTGATACTGTTTTGTTGCACTATGAACAAGTTCCCGATTGATAATGTTTTGTTGCACCGTGAACAAGTTCCTGATTGAAAACGTTCTGCTACTCCATGAACGAGTTCCTGATTGATAATGTTTTGTTGTGCCATGAACAAGTTCCTAATTGAAAATGTTTTGTTACACCATAAGCAAGTTCCTGATCCATACACCATAAATAAGTTCCTGATCCAAACTTTCTATTCTGAGACGTGGAACTGGCTAGTTTGAGAAAGCTTGGATGAAACGTTAGGGACTGGATGTCGAAGTAAAGTCCATAAATATTAAATTTTGAAGAAAAAGAAAAACGAAATCTTAGGTGCTCACTGCCTGTAGTAGAGGCTGAAGGTTACAGGTCAAATGGATCTATGAGAGGAGAGCAACTAAGAAGAAGACAACGGAGATTTGCGTCCTTTTTCAAATGTCCAGGGGATTTATATCCATTTAATTTATATCACATTTCGCATTTAGGTACTAATTAATTAAGTCACTTTCTCAATCCTACTTAGTACAAATGTTGTCTTTGTTATCTTATACATTAGTTCGAACTTGGATGAACATATGGTATACATCCAATTAAATCTGGTTTGCTGTGTATGTTCGCCATAGGAGATATAGGGAATTGATGCTGTGCCACTCTTAAAGATAATAAAATGAACCTCCAAATAATTATCCAAATAAACGTCAGCTAGACCAGCAAAACTAAAGACAAAGTTGACATAAGATAGAAACAGTGAAAGTCTCCTCAAAATGACATCGATATAAGCTGCCAAAAGGTGGCCAACACAGCAAGATGTCCAAGAACTTAATTTTCATACTTCTATATATCTTAAGCAATCGGAGAAGTTATTATATAGACTTAAGTCGTAGCAACTAACCCATAAGCTGCTTAAAATGCAAATTCTCTAGGTCTGTCTAATAACTTCTCTGTAAATAGAGGCAATGCAACATTCTCGAAGACATTAAGAAAGATGTTTAGTGATGTTCAAGATCTAGCCCTCCTGATGAAACCCTTTGATGTGGATCCGTCTGTCACTATTCTCCGCTCGACGTACCTTAACTTTGACAAATCATAACCTAATTCATGCAAAAGAGAGCTGCTGTCATCCCTTCTATGTATAACTACAAGCTCATGATATCTTAATACTTCCAATTCATTCATTGTTAGAATATATGTTATATATCTAAATAATTAGTTTTGGCATCAATATAAGATATTAGTTGAATAATGACTTGGATTCAAAAGGTATATGGATAATCTTCTAGTTGAAAAAGAATCCTATCTTAGATTGAAGTCTATTATCATGTTAGTAATTGAATTGTATTTTATGTAGATTTTGTAGATTTAGGATAAGTAAAGAAAGGAATTAATGTGGTGGTTATTTGGCTGAAGAGGGATTCTTAGAATGTCAAGGAATTGTGCACATTTTCTAATTACGATGAAAGTCTATAAAAGAAGATAGCTTGCAAAAACCAAGTAGATGTGCGTATGTGTGGGACAGAGTTAATGTGAATTAGTGGTTCAATGAAACAATAGTGATGTGCGTTATTGCTTTTAAGATAGTTGAACAACCACCGTGTAGCATGCATTTTATTGTTTATTGAAATACATTGCTGCTGTGTGATTATTTAATTGGAAGCTATAGTGAGTGGAGTGATGGTTTATAGGAGAATTGCATGGCCTTAGGTGTGTCTTGATATATAGTAGAAGTGGACTCCTTACATGATTGATCTCTCTTCTTGCAGGGGTAATTGCGTGATTTTCAGATGGGCAGTAATGAAGGCTTATGTAGGAAGGCTTGCGTAAGTGATTTTTTAATTGGAGTCTTGGCATTGATTAATTGGTTGTGGGATGTGTCTACATTAGTGAATTATTAATCTTCTTTTGGTAAATTGTCGAAAATCTTGAGTGTGAGACCAACTTAAAAACTGAGGCTGAAGGAAAGTTAGGTTATTTGCGTGGGCTGTTATACCTGGCGTCTTCGTCCTGCAGCTGTGAATTAATACTGGCATTTATGTGAATCAGCCCATTGTTGTTGCGACGACTTCCAGATTTATTTCAGTAGAGCGGAACTCATCGGGAAGTTGTTCTTGTCTATCTCAAATGTATTTAGTTTTCGTTCTTTATTATTTTAATTACTTGAGTTATTTGTTCATTATTCTTTCGTTAGAAGATTGATTGAGAAAATCCTCTATCGAGGTTAGTACGAGGTGGTCATACTATTAGGTGTGAAATTCTTTCACGGAAAGTGAGATTAAGAGATAGTGCCAAATGTTGAATGGTGTCGGCTCAGTAAAGCCTTGGGTAAATCTATTGTACTTGGGTGAAAGTTATTAAGCTGAGTGAGAGCTCCGCAGACGTAGGCAAGATGTGCCAAACTGCGTTACCAAATTTTTGGTATTTTTATTATTTCGGTTTTATTTGTTTTTATTTTATTGGTGCTAAAGAAGTTTGTGGAAAGTTTGCGAAACAATTAATCCCCTTCAGTTTTTCAATTGGTATCAGAGAAAGGTCACCGATTCAAAACTTGGTAGCAAGTTAGTGCAGATCCTAGTTTTGTGAACATGGCTACAAGAGAGGCACTACAAGTGGAAACTGGAAAAGGTGTAAAAGATGCGGAAGATGAATTAGATGAAAACGAAGATTTAGTACTACTCACACAGAATTTTGGTAAATGGATGAAAAGAATGAAGAAGGACAGATCTGACTCTAGACAATATGGCAGAAGTTCATCGAGTAACAATATAAGACAACAACTCAAGACACAAAAGGGTGAACGGAAGTAAGGAGAATCTAATGTCATGAATGTCAAGGTTTTGCACAAATTCAATCTGAGTGCCAATACTGTGAAGAAGAAAAAAGGAAAGTCCTTCACAAGCACCTAGAGTGAAAATGATTCCGAGAGTAAAATATGGTAGCAAAGAAGAAATATCAAATGATGCTGTGTTGTTTGCCTTAGATAGCAAAATTCTAGTTACTTACTTAACAGTAACTGAGAAAAAAGTAACTGAAGGTCGAAAAAAGGGAAATTCAGAAAATTTCGAAAACAATCTAGCTCAAGATCCAATATCAGATTATGACAATGACGGTAGTGGGTTAGATGATAAAAAATGAAATATTTATGAGGATTACAAAGTTATGTATGAAAAATGGGTGAAAACACGTAGAAAGAATGAAAGATTGAAGGAAGAGAATCTTTCTATGAAGAACATCATACAAGAGTTAGAAAAGAAGCTGATGTTGATGTCAGATGAGCTTGGTGAAGCTAGAATAAAATTGCTAATTACTGACAAGGGATTGAAAATGTTGAATGGAGGTGCAAAAAAACTAGAAAATTTAATGAAAATTGATAAGGTTAAAAGGGATATTCAAGACATTGGCTATAAGAGTGAATGCTCTAAAGTGAATGAGGAGAAAAATAATATGTCCAGATCTGTCCGAGAAGAAGAAACATCAAGAAAGAATCAAAGATTTATACCGACATGTCATTTTTGTGGAGTTATCGGGCACATGAGATCGAGATGTTACAAGATGTTATAAATGATGTTTCAAAGGGGTCAAAACTGAAAATCTAGACACTCTCCATTAAATGTCTAGTAGCATCCCATGGTATCGAAGCAAGCTTGGATTAGAAAGGGTCAAGTATAAACATAAAAACTTAGTGAAGGAAAAACAAGAAAATGTTCAGATTCACAGTTAGTTACTGTTTGTGAAGTAACTGGTCAAACAAAGGACAAGTTAGTTACTTCTGAATAAGAAACTGATGACCAAGATAATGTGACGAGGAATAGGCCCAGGTTTGAGATTCTTCGAGGGGCATAGGGATAATGTGCTTTACATTTTCGAAGTATTTTTTTGTTGTAAAAAAAAAAAGGAAATATTTTTTCTAGTTCTTTAGTTTTATGTTCATATTGTCGTCTCATCTTTTTAGTAGTTTGCATTGTGACTTCTATTTAGCTCCACCGAAGACTCCTCAGCTCTCTCATCGGTATGGATCTCTCTCAGTTATCTCTCTATCTTTCGGGCATATCTCTCAATTGAATGGTGGTAAATTTTCTACTTAGTGTGTTTATGATTCTTCCGCTGCATCTATTGGTGATTATTATGATTATGTGTTTTGATACTGTTTTATCCCAAGGAGGAGATATCAGATTGTTTATGGTGAATGTTCCATTCAGGGGGAGATTTTATTGTATATATGTGACTATTCATCTTACTTTTTGGCATCTTTTTGTCCCAAGGAGGAGAAATTTGGTTGATTAGATAATTGTAATATTCTTTGGAACTTGATGTTTGATTAAGGGGGAATATTTGTCCTATAGATTGTACATTTGATTTATATGTCCAATTATGTTATTTAGGGGGAGTTTCATATTTGTGACAAACAATGCCAAAAAGGGGGGAGATTGTTAGGATATATGTTATATATCTAAATAACTAGTTTTGGCATTATTTATTAATTAGACATATAAGATAATAGTTGGATAATGACTTGATTCAAAAGGTATATGGATAATCTTCTAGTTGAAAAAGAATCCTATCTTAGATTGAAGTCTATTATCATATTGGTAATTGAATTGTATTTTGTGTGGATTTTGTGGATTTAGGATAAGTAAAGAAAGGAATTAATGTGATGGTTATTTGGTTGAAGTGGGATTCTTAGAATGTCAAGGAATTATGCACATCTCCTAATTACGATGGAAGTCTATAAAAGAAGATAGCGTGCAAAAACCAAGTAGATGTGCGTATGTGTGGGACAAAGTTAATGTGAATTGGTGGTTCAATGAAACAATAGTGATGTGCGTTATTGCTTTTAAGATAATCGAACAACCACTATGTAGCGTGCATTTTATTGTTTATTGAAATACATTGCAGCCGTGTGATTATTTAATTGGAAGCTATAGTAAGTGGAGTGATGGTTTATAGGAGAATTGCATGGCCTTAGGTGTGTCTTGATATATAGCAGAAGTGGACTCCTTACATGATTGATCTCTCTTCTTGCATAAGTAATTGCGTGATTTTCAGATGTGTAGCAATGAAGGCTTATGTAGGAAGGCTTGCGTAAGTGATTTTTTAATTAGAGTCTTGGCATTGATTGATTGGTTGTGGGATGTGTCTATATTGGTGAATTATTAATCTTCTTTTAGTAAATTGTCGAAAATTGTGAGTGTGAGACCAACTTAAAATTGAGGCTGAAGGAAAGTTGAGCTATTTGCGTGGGCTGTTATACCTAGCATCTTCATCCTACAGCTGTGAATTAATACTGGTATTTATGTGAATCAGCCCATTGTTGTTGCGACGACTTCCAGATCTATTTCAGTGGAGTGGAACTCATCGGGAAATTGTTCTTGTCTATCTCAAGTGTATTTAGTTTTCGTTCTTTATTATTTTAATCACTTGAGTTATTTGTTCATTGTTCTTTCGTTAGAAGACTGATTAACAAAATCTTCTGTTGAGGTTAGTACGAGGTGGTTGTACTATTGGGTATGAAATTCTTTCACGGGAAATAAGATTGAGAGATAATATCAAGGATTAAGTGGTGTCAATTCAGTAAAATATTGGGTAAATCTATTGTGAAAGTTATTAAACTGGGTGAGGGCCTCGCAGATGTAAATAAGGTGTGTCAAACTGCGTTATCAAATTTCTGGTGTTTTTATTATTTCGGTTTTGCTTATTTTTATTTTATTGGCGCTAAAGAAGTTGTGGAAAGTTTGCGAAATAATTAATCTCGTTCGGTTTTTCAATGTTTATCCACAAAATTAATAGAATCATCTTCGAAACTCGAAGGGAAATTGAGCTAGCCATAGTTTACTGAGAACAATGACTTTCTTAAGGTACTTTTGGTCCGTAGTAATAAGAAGACGGGTTGAATTTATAACGCAAAGGATTGACATATATATATATACACACGCACACACATACATATACATGGAAAATAAAAAAAGTTAGACGATAATGGAGATGGCGCCTATTACATGACAAATCCAGCGTGTGTGTCGTTGTCTTTTCTATAAAATGAAGGCTTCTAGCTTTTCTCTCGTGAGGGCAATTTACCCATTATCTCAAATGACACGGAAGCTTTTGTCAATGATTCACTATAGTCCCCACTTGAGCACCCATATTCTTTCCTCCTTGTCGCCAATGATCTTTTCCCTAAGATGCTTAATCACTATCCTTCCTCTACAATACCTTTGGACAGTTCTTAAGACATGGTTAAAAAATCCAAATCTAGCATGCATGGACATATATGAAACCGTCTACGAAAATAAAAACACCGCACAGAAACATGCATACCAACCTGTCATATTGGCTTGTCTTTCTACATGATCATTACGTATAAAATAATTAGATCAAAATGTAAAATCTCGCTTGGCCCTAAAGTTGGATTTCCTATATTCAACTTTTGAATAATCATAGTAGAAATCTTCTATATAGAAAGTAAAATAAAGACACGACAGAAAACACAAACTTGAAAAAAGACACTAAGGTGCCTACTAAAACTACAAACTTTTTTCCATTTACTTTGGTCTTTCAGGTTAAAGATTAGTATCTTTATGGAATAAAGACAGTCAACCATTGCCACCATCAGCTAGATTTTCCTTTTGTTGAAAATTGTCATTATCGATGAGAAAAGCCACCTTTATTTTACCGACCCACTTGTTCATGTCAATTTAAAGCTGACGCCGAAGTATAATTTTCATTTCATTCCCTGTTTGTAGTTGCTTCCACTAGCTGTTGTACTACCATAAAAAGCTAAAAAGCTCGTGCAATTTTAGAATACTAGTGATGCAAGAATCAATCAAATATAATCCTCGAAGAAAGTGTACCTTGTACCATGAAAAGTTTAAATTGTCTTTATCTTCCACCTCGTCTGTTTTCCCAATTATATGTTCTCCTGAAAATTCATGAATTTTCTTCGTGTAAAAAGGGGTTATGTAATATAATTATGCATGGATGAGAAAGTTGAGTGGTCGAAGTGGAAGTGTGTGTGCGTGTTTTTATGTATCTTCCAGTTTCTTACACATCTGTGTGCGTATCTAGTCAGGAAGTTTAACCTGAATTCTAACTTTTGTGATGTTGAGAGTACAAGCTTATTATGAATGAACGTGGTTTCTTGGAGGTTTCCGTGATGCGTATCAAAATTTGTTAGTCATCCTCAGGTGTAATATGAATCCCACTTGTGCCACTAAAACAAATCTAAATTCCATTTGTGTTCGCGATTTGAAGTGGATAACGATTCAGGATGCATGTGTTAATGTGTAGAACTGTAACTGAACGCTCAGCAGCAATGTTAGAATATAAGAAATATTTAGTACCGAAATAAAAAATATATATATTTTGAGGCTTTTAAGCTTCATCTCCAGGTTGATTAGCATCACAACTGTTTGATGTTGATGTTTTTTTCTGAATACTGCCAATATTCCAAAAAGATATTAGGAAAATGAAGAGAGCTTGGTTGAAACTTAGATCAATCCTCGAACTGGAGTTTCTTTGATGTTCCGTTTAAAGTATACAAGATACAGCATGTTCAGACCGTTAGATACCTTAGGATGAACAAATATGCTATGTCTGTGGGTAAGTAATAGAATTAAACCTGTTGTTGTGTTAGCATAAAATAAAATCTGTATCCTCCGGACTCATTTGAGGCAGGTAATCCTTTAAGAACTAAGGAACAGAAAAATCTACATTGTCCTTGTAATTATGTACTAAGAATGGATTTTAGATGTTGAAGTTTCAGACAGAAGTTGACTACAGATTTGGTTGTACTCATGAATGGCCAATACGTATTTGTTTATATAAAATGTGTCTAGAATGTGTATATCCAAAATCAAGAAGAGCAGCATTTATGAAGTGTCAGTATAACCTATATATTGATAAACTTTACAGAATTCCAGCAGGACCCCTTTTCATAAAGTTAATAATGATTGAAGGACGCAGGCGTTTGAAAGTATTTGCATACCTGCAGACGGTTCTACTAAATGTATGCTAATCTTCCAAAGTTGTTCTACTAAAGGCTGCTTTTCTTGTGTGTACACTATGCACTCTCTGGACAGAAGTGTGCTTTCCTAGGCTAAAACTTTCGGATTCAGATAAGAAATAGCCAATCACCCTGTTGTCGTCCTTGCATAATTTGAACTCAAAGTTCCAGACTCTATACTCTAAAAGGATGACGAAAAAAATGCGATTGTCTACCGCTGAATAGGTCACGCTTCAAGATTATATAAACATTTAATCGAATTGGTTATGCTTGTCAATCTGTGTCCTCTTGAAGAACCCAAACAGATTATAATTAATCAAAATCTTTATGCCAACCATGGCAGTCCCATTCCTGGTAATTGGAAAGCAAATTTAGCTCTCAGCTGATTTAGCAAGTTATACCTCAACATTTACTTGGATACATTTATTTTTCATGCTCGTAAAAAGTGGTTCCAGAATTTCTCAAAATTCTATGCTTGGTGGTTGATTCTAGCTTAAATTGCTTCCTGTGTTGGTCGAGTACACGGGACTCTGCAATATGGTTGAGATAATTAACCAGCAATTTTTCGGACAATGTGTTACGTACATGAGACCCTGCATATTGCTTCTTACGTGGCCAAGAGCTGATGTGGCCAAATAGGATTTCTTATTGTTAACATTTAATACAAATAGGTCAAGGATTGTTGAGTTTCATTAGGAAAATGATGCCTTAAATTATGATACGAATAAGTTAAGGTTGTTGAGTTTCATTAGGAAACTAATGTCTTAAGTTACGATGATTTGTTTTGATTTCATCAAATTAGGTAGTGGAGTGGTCCACTAATTTCTAGTTTGTTATTTCCTTAAGTTTCATTATTTCATGTTGAGTGAGTTCTATAAATTAGCACCAGATTATTTAATAAAGATCACGCTGAATTGATTAAATCTAATACTCTCCTTTCTAACTCCTCTTTTTATCTTTCCTTATCTGAAATATTCTACAAGTAATCTAACAATTGGTATTAGAGTAGGTTACGATGGAAACTAGAACTAAGGCAACAACCGATCTTCGCAATGAAGTTACTAAGCTGCTCCAAAAACAAGAGGTTGTCCTAACTCAGGTCAGTGACAATTACGATCATCTGAAGTTGAAGGTGGATACTAATTATGACCAGCTTAGTACAATGATGAAGAACCTCATAAATGAGTTCATGGCATTCAGAATGGTGGCCACACCAACCCGACAGAACTCAGGAGACAATCCTTTTTTGGGAGCTGGAAGTTCAAGAACCAACCAAGACAATCTCAAAGTACCTAATACAGACACTCCTAAGCATCAACCCAAGTTACAATTTCCACACTTTGAGGGAGATATAAGGCTGGTTATTCCATTTTGAGCAATATTTCGGATATCATGGAGTACCAAAAAAGTAGAAGTTGTCCATTGCATCATTCCATTTGAACGGTTTAGCTTTACAGTGGTACGAATGGTACATAAAAATCAAGGGACCCTTGTCTTGATCAGAATTTAGCCAAGCACTCCTAAAGAGTTTTGGGCCAACGGACTATGAAGACCCAAGTGAAGCTTTCAAAAAACTGAAACAACATACTACCGTGGATGTCTATCAAGAGACATTTGAGCAACTATCCAATAGAGTGGATGGACTACCAAAGAGCTTCCTCATTAGCAGTTTCATTGGAGGCCTAAAAGATGACATGTGCATGGATGTAAGGATGAACAAGCCACGAACTCTTCCCAACACAATTGGACTAGCACGATTGGCTGAAGAAAGATACCAGAGTCATCGACGACCAAACATAGGCCTTCCAAGCACAATGAATTCTACACAAAAGCCAGTAAGAACTCTAGGCGTTTTAGGACCAATGCCAAGCCAAAGGAATGGGGTACCAAACTTCCGAAGGCTGTCAACACAAGAAGCAAAGGAATGAAGGGATAAAGGACTTTGCTATTATTGTGATGAAAAAATTGTTCCTGGTCACAAGTGTGCTTAACCACAACTGTTCATGATTGAAGGTCCCAATGACGGAATAAATGAACCACCTACTGAAGTAGAAGAGGAAGATGAGGAATCTAATAGGGTAACTAAAATCTCTTTCCATGCCATCACAGGTTCGCAACATCCACAAACAATTCGGGTGATGGGAAAATTCAAAAACAAAGATTATTTGGTTCTCATTGATAGTGGAAGCACACATAACTTCATTGATCAAAAGATTGTTTTGAAATATGGGCTTCCGATGGACAACAACAAAACGTGGGTAATTAAAGCAACCAACATACATCGTATTGAATGTGCAGGAATATGCTGCAAACTGAAGATGGTGATACAAGGGTGCATGGTGGAAGCAGATTTCTTAATGATGCTGACGTCGGCCAGTCCGTTCGTGTTGGCAATATAATGACTCAAAACACTAGGAATAATATAAGCTGATTATAAAAAGTTGACTATGGCATTCAATCTTAATGGACATCAATACATGCTTCAGGGAATGCAAAGGAAGAAGATAGAGGCTCTTTCAGATAAGGATGTCCAACACCTATTTTCTAGCAACTTGGTGGGGATGGGTTTTCTAATCCAGATGGTCCCATATGAATGCAAATCTGTAGAGGCTGAAAACATGCAAAAAGATCTCAATCAAATCCTTAAGGATAATGAGAGAATTTTTCAAAAATCAACTGCCTTACCTCCAAACCAGGCTCACAATCATCGAATCCCATTAATATCGAATGCAAAAGCCAGTTTCAATTAGACCCTATCTATACCCATATTTTCAGAAAACTGAAATTGAAAATCAGGTTCGTGAACTCTTGGCTGCAAGGTTAATTAGACCTAGTACGAGTTCGTTTTCATCTCTAGTCTTGCTTGTAAAAAAAACTAGTGTTGAGTGGAGGTTTTGTGTGGACTATCGCGCTCTCAAGGCTTTCACAATCAAAGATAAATTTCAATACCAATTAATGACGAATTAATGGACGAGCTGTTTGGAGCATGATACTTCTCCAAATTTAATCTAAGGGCAGGATACCATCATATTCGGGTTTATGAAGAGGATATTCCAAAAACTGCTTTCAGCATGTACGAAGGGCACTATAAGTTTATGGTTATGCCTTTTGGCCTCACTAACAAACCATCCACTTTCCAGAGCCTCATGAATGAAATATTCCAACCATATTTGCGTAAGTTCGTCTTAGTCTTCTTTTATGATATTTTGATTTTTTCTAAAACACGGGAAGAACATTTACAGCATATTCAAGCAGTCCTTTCGATTGTGAACAAACATCGACTTTTTGCTAAATGTGAAAAGTGCGTGTTTGGGGTACAACAAATTTCCTACCTAGGCCATGTATTGATTGGAAAAGGAATTAAGCCTAATCCAAGTAAAATTGAAGTCGTATGGAATTGACCTGTTCCAAAAATGATCCGTGAGGTTCGTTGTTTTTTAGGGTTGATCGGGTACTACCGTAAGTTCATCAAATTCTACAGTATTATTGCAGCATGTCTTAACCATTTGTTGAGCAAAGAAGGGTTCCATTGGACATATGAGGTTGAAGAAGTGTTCCAACACCTCAAACATTCCTTATCTCATGCACTTGTTCTAAGACTACCAGATTTCTCTCAACCATTTGTGATTGAATGTGATGCAAGTGGGGAAGGAATGGGTCCGGTCATGATGCAGCAGGGCCAACCAATTGCTTTCTTCAATAAAGACCTTAAGGGAGCTTCATTGGCTTACTCAACTTATGAAAAGGAGACGTTGGCCATTGTGAAATCGGTAAGAAAATGGAGACCTTATCTTTTAGGTAACTCTTTTATTGTCAGGACTGATCACTGAAGTCTAAAATATCTGATGGAACAACACATCACAACTCTTGCTCAAAACCGATGGCTACCTAAACTCATGGGCTACAACTATAAGATAAAATACAAGAAAGGGGTTGAGAATGCGGCTGTTGATGCCCTCTTTCGTAGAGTTGAGATTTGTTTCAATGTTGTTTCTTCACCCAAAGCTATGTGGTGGCAACAACTATAGGAGGAATGTCATCGTGATCTATATTATGACGATTTAAAAATCATTCCAAGCACAAAACTGGAATGGAGTATGGTTCTTAAAAGACCGAGTCATCCTTAGTCCTACCTCTCCTCTTATTCTTACAGTCTTAGCCGAGATTTATGACACAACCACTGGTAGTCATTTTGGTTTTTACAAAACCATCAATAAAGCACGAGTTGATTTCTACTGGGACGGGATGCGAAAATCATCTTTGGGTTACATCAGGCAATGTAATGTTTGTCAAAGAAACAAAGTAGATCATCTAGCTCCAGCCGGCCTCCTCCAACCTCTTACCATACCAAACAGAATATGGACTAATGTCTCAATGGATTTCATTGAAGGATTGCTAGTTTCAGGAGGGCGTCAGGTAATCATGGTTTTAGTTGACAGACTCTTAAAGTATGCTCACTTTATTCCCCTCTCGCATACGCTTACTGCTTTCATGGTTGCAAAAGCCTTTATTGCAAATATTGTTCAACTACATGGGATTCCTACCAATATTGTCAGTGATAGGGACCGACTATTCTTGAGTAGTTTTGGGAATAAGTTGTTTGAAATGCAGGGAACCAAACTTAGCATGAGCAGCAGTTACCATCCTCAATTGGATGGACAAATGAAGGTAATTAACCAAGTTTTGGAACAATATCTCAGGTGTTTTTCAAGTTATCATCCAAAGAAGTGGAAGGAGTGACTTTCATGTGCAGAGTGAGTGCAGTTACAATACCTCCATTCATTCCTCCATTAAGATTTCTCCTTTCCAAGTTGTGTATGGTGTTCCACCTCCTTATCTGCTTCGGTATGTTCCGAGCACTGCAAAAGTTGAAGCAGTGGATTCTTATCTTCGAGAACGTGCTGAGATGATCAAGGAACTAAAGACTACATTACAACAGGCTCAGGGCCGTATGAAAAGCTTCGCTGATCAAAAGCGTCAGGATGTTGATTTCATGGTAGGAGATTATGTATGTCTGAAGTTGCAGCCATATAGGCAGAATTTAGTAGCCTTTCAAGCCTCCCTCAAACTCTCTCCATGCTACTATGGTCCATTCCAAATTGTGGCTTGTGTGGGGTTTGTTGCTTATAGGTTGGAATTACCTTCCGGATCGAGAATCCCTAACATTTTTCATGTCAGTAAACTCAGGAATTGCTTGGGGAATATATCAGTAGCATCGGTTGTCTTGCCCCCATCCTCTGAAGATATAGCCATTTTGCCACAACCAGAAAGAATTATCCAAAGGTGGCGGTTGTATCGACCAAAGGAAGAAGTCTTGATCAAGTGGGCTGGTGTACCTGATGAAGATGCTACTTAAGAAGATATGAGAAGATTTCAGAAGACTTTTTCGTCATTCTCCCTTGCAGAAAAGGGATCTTGCAGAAGGGCAAAAGTTGTTACGTGCATGAGACCCTGCATATTGCTTCTGATGTGGCAAAGAGCTTATGTAGCCGAATAGGATTTTTTAATGTTAAGTTTTAATACGAATAGGCCAAAGATTGTTGATTGTCATTAGGAAACTGATGCCTTAAGTTATGATATGAATAGGTTAATGTTGTTGAGTTTCATTAGGAAAGTGATGTCTTAAGTGATGGTAATTTGTTTTGATTCCGTGGCAGAGTGGTCCACAAATTTCTAGGTTGTTATTTCCTTGTAAGTTTCCTTATTTCATTTTGAGTGAGTTCTATAAATTATCACCCGATAATTTAATAAATATCATACTGAATTGATCAAATCTAATACTCTCCTTTCTAACTTCTCTTTCTTTCTTTCCTTATCTAAAATATTCTACAAGCAATGTAACTCAATGTCATCCCCAGTAACCATATAAGTAATGAACTGAAACACAAATCAGAGAAAAAGTAATATGATGTATTTATTTCAGCTGAAAATAAAAGACGATTGACAGTACATGAGTCAGCAAGGTATGCTCTCTTATTCAGGCTGATTCTATAAAATGTTCGAACTATTCGTTTCTGGAATGGTGATGTGGATCAGGCCCTCCGGGGCTCACCCTATCAGGCCACTGGTAACCTGATTCACTTAATTTCTTGGAAACCTGGTTCAAGTTCTCTAACAGTTGGCTTACATCCCTCCGCTTTGTCCCTGAGTTGAGAAGGCGACTCTCGGTCCTTGCAAGTAAAAGTGAGAAAACAAGCATGCACAGCAAACATTTCAAAGTATCCATACGGCTTTTTTAACAACTTGTGCTTTGATCCTTGAGTTATGTTTGCATCTCTATTTATACACTCACATTCTTACTTTTCATTTTTGCAGCATGCCTGAAGAACTAGTGGATGGGGTGTAAAAACAATCATCAGAATTTTGATTTGTCACATTTACAAAGAAGAGTCGTTTTTCTCGTTAAGGCGACTGCCTATTAGCTACATATAGGAATACATTTATGGATCCAGTTCATATCAGCCGTCTAATATTCATGTATGAGGTGTCCATTATAAGCTTACTTTCTCTTGAAAGCATACTGACTACTGAGGTCTTATCACATAAGGACCATAAAAGCATTTGCCTTGTCGTTTGTCCTAGTAAGCTGAACCAATTGCATTATAGATGGCCAGTCACTCCTCATTTTTCCCTCTTACCACTATTTATCTTGGTTAATCCATATCATGGTGACAGAGAAATTGATGTATATCATTTCCGTTCCATGAAGATATTGCCCCATGCAATGACAATCAATATCACTAACCCGAAAGAACTAAGCAGTCACCTAAAGGAGGCTGTTGCTGAAAAGAAGTGTAATAAATAATCTTATCAGGAAAAGAAAAGGCGTAAGAATTGTATTTGTGAGGCCAAAATTTTGACTTTGTAATATTTATGATTTGAAGAAATTTAATACTTTAAAAATATTTTAATATTTATTAGTTTCATTTTAGATTTATAGTAAATGTTTAGAAGATATAGGATTAATTAATTGCAGTGATAGCACTTAAAGAAAAAGGAAAATATTGACAAAAAAGTATATTGGTTTCATTTTTTATTATCATTAAACACTATTTAGTATTTTAAATATAATTTTTGATAGAAATATCTTATTAAACTGATTATAGAGATTATTCAAACGTACAATCAACTAATATAGCTTATTAATTGACTAATATTAAGCATAAGGATACTCTAGATCAAAATGTAAAAAAAAATTGCTTTTAAAATCTAATTTTGATAATAATTGTCCTATTTTTTATATCTAATAAATCTTAGAAACTGAAAGAATAGTGAAGAAAAGATATTGAAAAGCAAATTTAAAGGAAAAAAGAAGTTGATTCAAGTGAAATTAATTAGCATTCATATATTTTGGTTCCATTTAAACAATTTCTAGGTAGAGAGAGAGAAATTTAAGGTTCTTTTCATATATAAATTAAAATTTTTAAAATTTTAAGTTATTATTTTGTTGTTTGTGCAGATAATTCTTTTGTTTAGTAGACTTTGAAATATTTTTTTTATTGCTGATTGCTTTGGGATTCTCTTATAGATGATTGGTCAATTTCATTTTGAAAAATAAGATTGATAAAAATCTTATACTTTTTACTATTTTCTTGAGTTGTGATAATAAGTGTTTAGTCTTGGTTATAGGCTCATATATCTGGATTTCACTAATAGTTTATGATAATAAGTGTTTAGTCTTGGTTATAGGCTCATATATCTGGATTTCACTAATAGTTTATGATATATTACAAACCTGATAGGAGGACTCAAATATGTAGATTAATAGATTTTTAGGAGAAAGGTCCAATTTGCTACCTAATGTTTAGTAAAAGGTTTAACATGATTCTTATTGTTATCTCCTATACCAATATAACCTTAAAATTTACAAAGTGTAGCAATTTGCCACAAAATTGCTAACTCTATCAAATTGTTATTACGTCTTTGTTAAAAATTTTCACCTAAACATGCCACACAAAATATGGTGTTAACATGATAGCTGATATGTATTTAAATAATAGTTTTATATCTTAATATTAATTAATAAAATGTTTTTTATTTACATGTAATTAAGAATATGAAAATAGATTTAATTTCCTCCAAATTACATCTCCCTCATGTAAGGAGTTCCTCTCTTTGTTAACCTAGTTAGGTTCCCCATCATTCTCCGTCAATGCAGTGCAGGTTAAGACATTCTCTAATCAATATGGCAGAGGTGGCTCCGTCATTTCCAATTTCATGTTTCTTCATAATTTTGGTATTACTAATTTTCCTATTTTCTATTGGTTGTTTCTTTTTTCTAATGATGTTGCCTTTCCTGTTTCTAATGTTGTTTGTGTTGTAAATTATCTTTTTTCTTGTTTTGTGTTACTTCATGTTGGTGTTGCTAATTCATAGTAATATATACCATTGTTATAATAGCTACTTAAAGCATTTTACTCTATTATACATTTGTGTATATATATACTTATAATACATACATATTATGTATATATGTATTTATGTATGTATGTATGTATGTTTGTATTTTTATGCCATAGGTTATATGTTTGGAGTGTGCAGAAAATATTTGTTAGATAGGATTTTGTAGATTTTCTACCATTAACACTTTGTAATGTATGGCTCTTAGAGGGATGATAAGTAGAATACTGCATTAGTCCTTAGGTTTTAATCACCATTAGTCCTTAACTTTTAGTCATCATGTTATTGTAAGTAACAGTAGGAAGATGATACTCTTAAATAATAGTATTAAATTTTAATGATTATGTTTGTTATTGCTTAGTTATATTGTTGTTTTTAATGGTTATGTTCGTTGTTGTTGCTTGGTTATATTATGGAATATACTAGAGTAATGAAACACTCAGGATTAGAGACATTATTTTCTAGGTTTTTAACTAATAATAGTTCTTCAACTAGCATCCAATGCTTATGTGGATCCAATGCTTCTTTAAGGGCTTTATAAAGTGAAAAAATCCTAAATGTAGGTATTATAGGTGCCTAAAATATTCATTTTGTAACAATTTTTATTATAATGTTCTATAAATATGTTAATGTAAGTTTACTTTGGTGATACTTACAAGGTTGGGAGTTACAAGTTCTTTCGTTGGGGTGATAAGCCTTTGCTAAGTAGAGTTGTTGATGTTACAAAGATTGTTAATGCTAGGTTCAAGCACCAATTAGCTTCGAGTTACAAAGGTCCAATTGATGATGAGATGTGCAACAAAGTTGTTAAAAGATTAAATAAGGAGGAACATAAGGAACAAATTGAGTTAGAAGAAAAAAATAAAAAAAAGGAGTATGAACTAAAGCTTGATATAAATGATAACAAGGAGCTGAAGAAGATAGATATGTTTTGTTGTTATATGCTTCTCAGTATTGACATCAAGGAGCTAAAAATGTTTTATATGAATGTGGTTATATAAGAGGTACTTGTATTGTAAATGACAATATGTTTAAATACTAGTTAATATGTTGTAGTTACTCCATTTATATGTAATTGCATATATAATTACATTCAAAATGAAGTTCAAATTGTGATAATATGTTTAAAAAAATGGAATTATAAAAAGTTCATTTGCAAAGTTCCATTTGATGAGTATAAGAACTATTTGACAAGTATAAACCTATAACCCTGCAACTTTGACATTCATAAACTCATAACCCTATAACTTTGATATTTCAAATCCTAAAAAGTTTATATTCATATAATATAATTTTGTAACGGAATGGATCTAATCAAAATTTTTTAAGATACTATAAAGTGGATCCTATCAGAATGTACACAAAATAAACATAATGGATCCAACCAAGTTACACATACAAAAAATATTAACTAATAGACATATTTATCTACATCCAAATCATGCATAACTATTTTTAATTCACACTTTGTTGACTTCCAATTTTAATGTTAGAAGATGGTTGGTTTGAATTACTAATAGCTCTTCATTTGGAAGCTTGCTCTTGTAATTACCTTGATGTGATTCTTAGTGCTCCCTTCCTCCTTAACCCCCTTAGTTAGAATGATAACTAAAATGTGTTAGGATCAACTGATACAAATGTTCTTTTTCTTCTCAATGATGGAGGTGTAGTTATAGATAATTGTTATAAGTAAGATTAAAACATTAATTGAATTATGAAAAAACTACTTATAAGAAGAATAATATATGAAAACTCACCTCAACTCCACTAAATGTAGAAGGATGTTTGTTAACCTCAAGTCTACTAACTTCAAATTCTTTCTAATTATTTTTATTGTTATTTCTTCACTACACCTAGATGATTGTCCAATGTTGGCATGTCAATTAGTAGTTACCAAGATACAAATAAATTACAAATTTAAGTTAAATAACAAACCTCAACTCCATCTTAACTTTAATAAAGTATACCAAATTTACAGCATCTCTTGTTATGGACACTTTTGCTACCCTTCTATAGTAGCCTATAAGGATGTTTCACTTGCTTTGGTTCATCTTTATATTTTCTCCTATTCTTCGTAGGTCTACCAGGCATATCTCTTTTTAAAGGTGGATGTATCTCCTCATGAATGTCTGATGGCTATAATTTTTTCCCTATAATTAGTTGCAATACATTTTCATAAACTTCCATAAACCTTGAAGTAAATCACGCGTTAATATAGACTTTATGCTCAACAGACAAAATGCACAAGAAGGGGGGTTGAATTGTGTATTCTTTTGCGTAAATACAATCCCCTTTCAAATTCCTTTGAAAAATAACTTTTTCAAAAACTATTAAGCAAACAATCACAATGTATTGCAATTAACTTCTATATACTTGTATAAAACAATAGAAATTAAAAGATGAGAGTTAGAGAGTAAATGTTGACACAGTGATTTTATCCTGGTTCACCCCAAACCGTGGGCTACGTCCAGTCCTCAGAAATCTCTCTGAGATTTCACTATTCTTCTCACAAGTACAGGTATTCTTTTACACAGAGCCTCTTCAGGTCTCTTACACCAAGTATTGTTTTTCTCACTTAACCTCTTCAGGCTCTCAGCTTCTCTTCTTTCTTATAGGAAGATATTGCGAGCTTTGTTACAGTAATGACATCTCTAGTGTTTCACAGAATGAATACAGTCTTTGCTAAAGATCAAAATTTTTTAAAATCTCTAAATTTTTAAAGTCTTTAACTTTTTAATCTTCGACTCGGACTTATATTTATAGCTTTTGTCTTCAACTACTTCTTGATAACTACTTCTTTCTTCTTGCTTCTTGCTTCTTGATTTTTTGATTTTTGTAGAAACAGTTATTTAGTTGAGTTCTGTAACTAACTCAAACTAATTAACTATTCGACGTAGTATCGGTTCTTCTACTTAGTTTTTCTTTTGCTTCGTCTTACTTTTGTCTCCACTTTGTCTTACTTTCTTTCGTCTTAGTTTCGCTTCCACTTCATCTTACTTTCTTTCTTCTTAGTTTCGCTTCCGCTTCGTCTTACTTTCTTTCGTCTCACTTTTGCTTTCGCTTCGTTTAACTTTCTTTCGTATTAGTTTCACTTCGTCTTCGTCTTATTTTCTTTCGTCTTAGTTTTTCTTCCACTTCATCTTACTTTCTTTCGTCTTATTTTTGCTTCTGTTTCATCTTATTTTCTTTCGTCTCACTTTTGCTTCCACTTCCATCTCACTTTCTTTCGTCTCACTTTTATTTCCGTTTCGTCTTACTTTCTTCCTGATCAAAATGGTTCAACAATTTCTAATATTATTATTATTTGAATGTCAACAAAATTATTAGATGTGAAGTCATTTTGACTTAACAATCTCCCCCTTTTTGATGATAAAAAATAATCATAATTTTAGAAAGATAATCGAGCATGATTTATAAGAAGCTATACAATTAAAAAAAACAATTGTAATCTATATTATCTCTTCTTCTCTTCTCCTCTTCCTTCTTTCTTTATTTTCTGCTCTTCCCTTCTCTTCTTATTTTCTCCTCTCCCTTCTCTTCTTTCTTCTTCTCTTCTCCCCCTATTTGTTATTAATTAAAAATTTTCACCGTAGATGCTTCATAATCTCAGCGAACATTAGTCTCATTTCAGTGCAGAGTGACTTGAGGTCTTCTCGTATATAAGCTACTTCCTTATGTAAATCACCCACTGAAACACGCAAATCATTAGCCTTGTCATGAATTTCTTCAATTTCTTTGACTAAGTCTACATCACTTTCTTGTTCAACTTGTCCCAAACCAATAGTAGTACTAAATGACTCTGAAGGTATGACATCCGGTTCAATGATTGTAATGACAGGAGGTGTGAAAGATAAGTTTCTATCAGGGAGATCAAGATCATCAAGTCGAGGTAGCTTTAGAATTTGTTTTCCAAACAAGTATCGTACATCTCCAATTGACGATATAAAGCTCAAGGGTCTAAGATGCATAATTAGGTGCACAAGATTCTCTATGTTAAAACCAATATTTCCAACTCTGATGGTTCTGTAGTGCCCTTCTGTTATTCTTCCAACTACCTGAGAAGTTTCATCAGTGGTAAGACGACCACACTGACTTCCTGATGCCTTTGAAATATGGTGTGAAACATAGATTCCTTTTTGTTATGCTGCATAACATGCTGCATCTATGTTCCTCACTTCTTCTGCAACTTGATCTTCTGTCAGATCACTTATAATCCCTTCTGGATACATATTCTTCTTTCCTTTATCTT
>JAOQMP010000002.1:24011153-24027705 GCA_027563575.1 Erythroxylum pedicellare
CACATCTCCTTCGCAGTGTCGCATCCATGAACTTTATCGTATTCACTTCTGCTTAGGGCACAACTTAGAAAGAACTTTGCTTTTTAATTTAGCTTGAATCTTGCTTTTTGATCAGTTGACCATCTGGTACGTGGAATGGTATTTCCTTCATCATCCATAGTGTATACAGTCCATTCTCGATAATTTCCCAAAGGTCAATATGTGCAGATTCAATGAAGAGTCGCATCCTGTCTTTCCAATAATGATAGTCTTCACCATTGAACGCAAGAGGTCTAGTGACGGAGGCACCTTCAGCTATATAAACGTGTGATTGTGCCATGGATGTTTATCTACAGTTTGTAATGGTGGTTCGTGGAAACTGAGATTTGATACCAATTGAAGTAAATCACTCGTTAATATAGACTTTACGTTCAACAGACAAAATGCACAAGAAGGGGGGTTAAATTGTGTATTCTTTTACGTAAATACAATCCCCTTTCAAATTCCTTTGAAAAACAACTTTTTCAAAAGATATTAAGCAAACAATCACAATGTATTACAATTAACTTCTATATACTTGTATAAAAAAATAGAAATCAAAAGATGAGAGTTAGAGAGTAGATGTTGACACAGTGATTTTATCCTAGTTCACCTCAAACCGTGGGCTACGTCCAGACCTCCGAAACCTTTATGAGATTTCACTATTCTTCTCAAAAGTACAAGTATTATTTTTCACAGAGCCTCTTCAAGTCTCTTACGTCAAGTATTGTTTTTCTCACTTAGCCTCTTCAGGCTCTTAGCTTCTCTTCTTTCTTACAGAAAGATATTGCGAGCTTTGTTATAGTAATGATAGCTCTAGTGTTTCGCATAATGAATACAGTGTTTGCTAAAGATCAAAACCTTTTAAAATCTCTAACTTTTCAAAGTTTTTAACTTTTTAATCTTCAACTCCGACTTGCATTTATAGCCTTTGTCTTCAACTGCTTCTTGATAACTGCTTCTTTCTTCTTGCTTCTTGCTTCTTGAATTCTTGATTCTTGTAGCAATAGTTATTTAGTTGAGTTCTGTAACTAACTCAAACTAATTAACTGTTCGACGTAGTATCGGTTCTTCGTCTTAGTTTTTCTTTCGCTTCGTCTCACTTTCTTTCTTCTTATTTTTTCTTTCACTTCGTCTCACTTTCTTTCGTCTTAGTTTTTGCTTCTGCTTCGTCTCATTTTCTTTCGTCTTATTTTTGCTTCTGCTTCGTCTCACTTTCTTTCGTCTTATTTTTGCTTCCGCTTCATCTCACTTTCTTTCGTCTTAGTTTCCGCTTCCGCTTTGTCTCATTTTCTTTCGTCTTACTTTAGCTTCCACTTCGTCTTACTTTCTTCCTGATCAAAACGGTTCAACAAGTTCTAATATTATTATTATTTGAATTTCATCAAAATTATTAGACGTGAAGTCATTTTAACTTAACAAACCTCCCTTAATATGCATCCACACATGCCTGTGACTATGTCTACTTTAAACTCATACTCTCATCTCTTCAATCCAAATTTTTTATATACTAATACTTCATCTCTCTCTTTCCCTAATATCAGTACTTATAATCAATAAGTCATTAAGGAAGATTCAAACCCCAAATGCTTAATAAATATAAGTGAAATAAAATAATGAGTGGATATTAAGTCACATAACACTATAGTCAGAAATGAACTGATAAAAATGTATCCTTCATAATAATATGAGAATCACTACATGATTCGTTAATTATAACTAATTTTGATTAGCAAATAATGTGGTCCACTACTTATGGCTAACTACCTACAGAACAAAGTTAGCCATAAGAAGTGGACCATATATCAACTTCCTAACAACATTATATGTATTAACATCTTTTAGGTAAGATCAAATAGTTAAACCTAATCTCAAACATACCTTCCTAGCTACTTTACCTATACCACTACACAAAACATAATTCTCTTTTACTAGAAATATTATAGGTATATCTAGTTATTGATATTAGTATAAAATTTAAGAGTGTTAGGGAGGAATTCTTAGAAAATTTGTATATGACTTCTTATTGATGATATGATTGGGCTTCGAAAAACTTAGAAAACGAAATTATAAGCTACCAAAATGATAAAATATGTGGAAAAAAGAAATGATCTAATTTAGGTACAAGGGAAACTTCAAGCTACAAAGAGAATTTGATATAATAAAAATGAATGCACAATTTAAAGAAAATTGTGAAAAACAATAACAAAGTGTTTATGGAGTTATTTGTCTCTTTAGAGATTGTCTTAAGGTTTTCTTATGATTAAGTGAGTGAGTCCCTTTATACTATTATAATGTTGGTTTGTTTATAATCCTTAACTTCCTCAAGAATTATTTTGCTATAACTACCCATTTCCTTATATTTTAGCCAACTATATACCACTTTCTCCTTAATATCAATGTTTTAGACTTTTTATAACTACCTAACTTCTAGTCCACTTGGTCATGTTTCTATTAACTGTGATACACTTTTTTCTCGACTTCCACATTTTGGACTTCAATGAATTCAGCACATGTCTTCCCATATCCCTGATTTTCTTTACCATTTAATTCTCTAGCTAAATATATATTGGGATTTATTTTTAAGTTTCCTCCATTTGTTGGTTAAATTGCTTCTTAGGCCAAATGGGCTAAATTATTTAGACTATCAAAGATTCCCCCATCAACCAAACATATGACGTAGAAGTTCTCCTTGTCTTATGAATTCTAACAAGTGGTTTAACAAATGACAAGAACTAAAAGGAATCTAAAATTAAAAAGTGATATCATCATGAGGATCTTCCCAAATCCTAAATAATCTCTTATACATAAGAACAGTCAAGCTAAAGATCACATCAAAATGTTTCATATTTGAAATTCCTACCTTACTTCTATTACAAAAGATAGAAAATCACTTTTAAATTTTGAAGTCTTATTATTCCCTTAAGATTCAACCATTTTCATCATAAATTCTCCTCATTTCTTTTTCTTTTCCATCTTAAATTTTAAATAGCCTCTATCCTCAATATTTTGTGTTTATGACTTCACTCATACTTCCCCAGCTTCCACTCGTCATGCATCTTTCTCTTCTTAAATGGACTTTGTTGAACTGAATACTACAAATGTAAATCTCTAATTCTTATTCTTTCTTTAAAAATTACTTCAAACTCTTTAACTTTACCTTTACACGCAAGTTGTAAAGCTTGAAGTGGTATTTATTATAGCTGAGCCTCTTTCAACCTTTATAAGAGTTACGTAAATAATTTCTTAAAACTTTTTATAAATATCATTTTGACCACTAATTATGGCATTTGAATTCCTTTTTTCAATACTATAGAACGAATTCTTCATTTCGATTCTGAACAAGGTTTTCCTCTCATTATTAGCATTCCTTCACCTACTAATTCTTCTTACCCATCCTTACCCCATTTGGGAGAAGTAAGTAAATCGAAATGTCCTCTAGAATGCCTCTACTTTAAGCTCTTAAACCCTTAAAATCGTGACTGAAAAATGTAGATTAATGGCCTAAGAAGGTGGATAAGTTGTACCCTTTATACCATTCAGCCTTAAAAAAGACAAGGCCTTCTACAGTTAACATTTCTTTTTGGAAATTCCATAGAATATCAACCTAACCTTGTATATATTATTTTAAAATTTTGTAGTCCTACTTGTAACTCCTTTATCTTTCCTTTTGGTCACGCTTCAAGCTCATTGACAAATATTTTCTTTCTTGTTAAACTACCTATAATCGGGGAACATTTTTTTTCTTGGTTAAAGAGACCCTTGGTTTAGACTCTGGTTCTTTTAAGTTTTCTTCTTATTTTGGGTTGATAAACAATTATGCTTCTTCTATAAATCCCATTTATCAAAAAGAACATGTCAAATATATATGGGTTCTGTTGAGCGACTATACTCCCCTTATATAGAACAGTGGCTTCTGGTAAGTTCTTAGCTCAAAGTTATTGCTGAAAGAATCTGAGATTAGAGAACTTGCAATTGAAGATACCCTTCCTATAAAAGGGACTTCTTTTGTGCTTGAAAACATTATTAAGGACATTCTTAATGGTATGAAACTTCCTTTTATTACTTTTGCCTTTGTTTCCACTATGAGTTCTACTTTTTATCTTCATTTTGTAAATAACATAATGTCAGATCTTCCAGCTCCTTTCCTTCCTCTTAAACTAGAATCTAGATTAACTAGGAATTCTTCTAAACCAAAGATTACTAAGGATATTTCACAAGAGACAAAATAAGAATTAATTTATTCTACAAGCTAATACACTAGCCTTCTAACAAATTTATTTATGTCTTATCGGAAAAAGATGTTTGGATAAAAGTGACTTCAAAAGATGTCTTTGACTTGGGTTTCTTATATATCTCTCTAGAAATTCACTCTAATACTACACCAACAATAAATTTTGAGGAACTATCAATAGTTAAGGAGCCTTTAAAACTTATAATGTAATAGGAGTTGTATTTTTTGATTAAGTTTAAGCATAGTTCTTTTCTAAGCATACGGTCATATGTTGGCTTTATAACTCATTTGTATATTATTGGGGGACTTTTTAGTAAAAATGAAATCTTCACTTCTTTTGCGACTGTCATATGTTAGCTTCATAACTCATTTGTATACTGATGGGGGGCTTCTTAGCCAAAACAAAATCTTCACTTCTTTTAATAAGTCTTTCATGATTAGGACATGTACTCCAAAAATGAAGCCTCTCACATCAACATCAAGTTGATTATGATGCAAAGGAGAATAGAGGTTAGAATCTTTTGGAAAAAATTTAAGAGCTAAAAAATGAGTATGATTCTTTAGAAAATGAGGTTGTTGAGCATAAATAAGCTATTAAAGTGATTAGAAAGAAGCAAGAAGCTTTAAAACAAGATGGATAACAAGTCAATCAAGAGTTTCATGAACTCAAGCAAACAACTACCAAGTTAGGAAGTCATTAGTACTACAGGATGACAAAGTTAGTTTCTGGAAACAATAAGTCTAGTAAGCCAAAGAGGACCAAGTTTTATATATCAACAAATTGGGTGAAATTTGATCCTTCAACTTAGAAAAACTTTAAAATTCTCTTTCTTAATTCAATTGCTCAACCTTTGGTTAGTTTCATATGGATTTGTACTTTATTTATAAATGTTTATTTTAAATTACTACTTTTTTATTTTTAAAATTCACTCATATTCCTTTACCCTTGACTTTTCAAAAAAAAAAAAGGTAGGTACATAAGGCTTCAAATACTTCCCATTATTGAAAAGCTTTTATGGTTCTCTCTCTAAACTAGCTAACCAATAGCCATTACCACTTAAGACTTTATGAATTCTAAATAGCCTTCATAATATAGAGACCTTTTATCTTATTCTCTATCTTTTATTGTAAGAGGTAAGATCAACTTCCATACTAGATCCCATTCCCAGAATTCCTGAGTATAAATTTTTTTTGTAGAATTTTTCAACCTTTTCCTTTTGAATAATCATATTATTGAAAGCCTGAAGTTATATTTTATCTAAAACCTCTAATTCCATTAACTTTTTTTGAAAATTGTGAATTAAATTAAGCCATGAAAGGCTATATCAAGGTTTTAAAAGCATAAAACAGCTCATAATTTTGATTGCGAAAACAAAAGAACTAGAAAAGCATTACATCATGAATAATAATTGTAGGTACACAAAATAGACATTAGTTTAGGTACACAAAATATACATTAGTTCCATATTTTTATAAGACTATAATCTACATGCATTTTCTCTCCAAGTTTGACAATATGTATCTTGATTATATTAAGTAGTTCTCTAAATAGCCTTTAATGTTATTTCTCACTGCCCTTGAAAAATTCTCATGTTCTTTCATCCAACAAGGCTTATACCAAATATGATAAAGTATTAAAGAAGTACCATTGTTTTTCTTTGTTATGCATATATAATTTAGAGAAACAAATCACAATTTGATCCCATTCCTCTAGAGGGTTTTTTATCAAACATCTTCTTGTAAATTCCTTTCAAAATGATTGAGTGAATTAAAATTTAAAGAATATGTGAGTTATGCATTCTTGCTTTTATTTGCATAATGCACATCTATTTGGTGTAGTTATATATTTGCTTAATCTGTTAATTATAGGTAATCTATTTTTGATAGAGCTCCATTGGCTAATTGAAGCTTTAAGAAGCATAAACTTGCACCAAGCTAGATTATGCCATGGTACTACATTTCCCTGCCCTTGAAAGATCTTTTTACAAGACACAATGTTGAATTTACCATGCTTAGATAGTGTCCAACAATTGAGGTCCATCTTGTTTTTCTTGAACTTAGTGTTAGAATCTTTAATCCCTAACAAAATTTTAGCTTAGTGTGCAAGAGCATAAGCAACAGATTGATCTTCTCTACTAATGTCTCTAATTAAGTTAAGCTCATAAATATTTTCTCATAATCCAGTACCCAACCATCTATTATACTAAAAGAATGTCCTGAAAACATTTTCCAACATTCTGGTTATATGCGACTTGACTTTGCTTCTTAATTTGAAGATTATTTTTGATGCAATATAAACATTCACAGGTATGCTGATCTTCCATAAGCTCCTTGCTTTAATGCAATAAGTATTATCCCCTTATCATCCACAACCTTTAGTAAGCATGACAAGATTTCTCTAAGCCATTTTTCTTAGCTACTCTTAAGGATGGAACCACTACTTTCATAAGAAGAACAACATCGTGTTCATATGTTAAAGTAAATGGGCTAATTCTTGTAGTAGTACATTTAAAAGTACGATATGATAACAATGTTTCTAACAGAATTTTATGTCATTCTCAAGGATTATCCTTTAACATTTTTCCAATATCTCAATAAATTTTTTTATGCTTAGGCTTGACCATTAGCCTGAGCATGATATACAGTTGAAATTAACAATTTTATCCCATAATCTTTAGCAAAATCCCTAACTTCCTAGCTCGTAAACATGGTTCCCTAATCACTTATTATCAATTGAGAAATTTCAAATTGATGAATAATCTATTCTTTAATAAATTTAACTACATTATTTATCAATTTTCTTCAAAGGTTGAGCTACCACCCATTTAGTAAAATAATCTATGGCTAGTAGAATGAAACTACAATCTTTTGAAGATGGTGAATATATCTTCCTAATAAGATTAATGGACCATCCTCTAAATGGCCATAGTTTGATTGTATAAAGTAACTCGAAAGCAAGGATTCACTAAATTCTTCCATAAATTAGGCACTTCCTACAACCTTTAGTAACACAGTTGAGAATCTCCATTGATAAGAACTTTCTAGCACCAAGATCAATAAAAAAGTTCTATTCTAATTATCAAGATTTTATATTCTGCCTAATTGTTAGTACATGGAAAGCCTATTAAAAGGAGGGTAGAGTTTTAGTCATATTTGGTGTCATTACGACTAGTCTAAAACACTAGTTAACTTCTCTATACTAGGCCCATCGAATTTCAATTCACGTGGATTCTTCTCAAAATTGAGAAATAAATGTCCCACATATTCTCATACCTCAATCGATTGAAAACTTACTAAGAAATTAGATAGTGATTAACCTATAGGCTTTTGTGGGTATATACTAGGTTGAATTCTATAAAATTAATAAGCCATTTCCCATATTCCTGAGATGACTGGATTATTTAGCATATATTTCATTAAATTAGTCTGTGAAACCATATAAACAAGCAAGTTATAATGTTAATCATAACTTAGTGATGGGTACATACTTCTTTTCTATTGGCATGAGAATTCTACTCAAATAATAAATAGCTTTTTCACGACCTGCCTCATTACTTTGAACTGATAAACATCAAATAGATTCTTCTATATTGGAAATATACAACTTTAATAGAATTTCTTTTCAAAGGGGCTTAAGTATAGGAGGTTTGGTTAGGTATACCTTAATATTATCAAATGATATTAGATGCCTTTCCTCCCAATAGAATTCTTTAACCTTAATAAGTATAAAAAGCCTTTTGTTTTTCTTACTAGATTAGTAATGAATCTTCTTGTGCAGTTCACCTGGCCTAGAAATCTCTAAAGTTTTATCTTATCCTAAGATGATTTTGCTTTAAGAATGGATTTTGCTTTATCTTTATCTAGCTCAATTACTTTATTGTGAACTAAGAACCCTTAGGAATTTCCCTGCTTTTACTCTGAAAACATCCTTTGGTCGATTTAACTTCAATATGTTCATTTTCACCCTATGAAAGGCTTCTTGCAAATCTTAGATATGATCTATACTCTTTTCTATTTCAAAACAGTATCTTCTATGTAAACTTCTAAAGTACGTCACATTAAATCATGAAAGATAGCATTTACAACCCTCTGATAAATGGCTTCAACATTTTTTAGACCAAAAGGCATTATGACTCATTTGAATGTCATTATTAACTCTTTACATCTGAAAAATGTTTTGGAAATATCAATTTTTGGATATGAAAATTTGATTATAACCAAAAAAATAGTCCATTAAAGAAAACAAAAATGTCCAATCATTACATCTATAAAATAATTTGTAATAAACATCATGTCTCATCCTTAGGAATAATTGCATTTAAATCCCTAAATTTGATGCAAATTCTTATTTTTCCATTCTTCTCAACTATAGGTATAATGTTAGCCAATCACTCAATATAATTGGCTAGTCTAATGAAACCAACCTTACATAATTTTCAACTTCTTTAATCTTTAACTCAACTTCTTTGTACCACTACCTAAAAGGTTGACAATGAGGGTAGAATTTTAGATTTATTAGAAGTCTATGTTTTACCAATCTTCTACTCAATCATGGAATTTAAGTACAACCTTTGGTGGAATCGTCTTTAAATTATTTCAAGAGTTTTAATAGTTCCAACTTTATCTTTGAATCTAAGATTTTGCTAATAAAGACTTTATGGAATTACTTTGAATTGTCTAGGTCACCTTTTCTAATTATTCTTGGTTCTGAGTTCCGCAATCATCAAACTTCTTAGGAGAGGATTTCACTTACTTTTGGTTCTTTTTTCTTCTTTCAAAACCAATTTTGTGTTATCAAATCTATTTATTTCTATAGAGTTCTCCAAGATTTTATGCATTCAATATTTGATCTCTATGGTGGTAGTTACCTCTCTATCTTTAAGGTTCTTCAAAATTTCCTCTATAATGGCAACCTTTGTTAACCTTGGAGTAGGTATAATGGTAGTTATTTTTACGTATCTTTCTAACTTTGTCGTCAACTTTTCTTTACCTTCCTTACGATAAGATGTTTTTTGAATTTGTACTAGATTTATATAATCTATGTAAAATTTTTCCTCCATCGCATCAACTTTAGTATGAAATGGCTATGAATCAACTTAAACGATTTTCACTTTATCTCTTTTCTATAGGAGTAAAAGTTGAAGGAGAGACAATGTGATACATTGATTGGATTGGATCCAATTTCACTCCCACAAGACTTGGTAGCTAGAATGGGTATCAACAATAAAAAAGTAGTTAACAAAGTCTTTCTTCCCATTGTAATATTTACAAGGAGAATTCCTCATGCTGTAATAGTTTCACCCTTGAATACAACAACATATACTTTAGTTAGGATCAAGTTGGTATTGTCTTTACACAAAGTTATCATAAATTTTAGTTGGCATAATGTTTACGGTCGACTCATTGTTAATCAAAACTCTTGAGGATGGGCTTCAATTAATGTAGGCCTTAATATATAGAGGTCTTATATCTTGTGCCATAACACCAACTGGCTTTCTTAACATCGTTTTTTTAATTCCTAGTCCTATTTCCAATTTCCAATATTGGCACCCTACATTCTCCTTTCTCAGGAGGCATTTTTATCTTGTTTGCATAAGATTTACCAAGTGAAGCATGGAGTTTTATAAAAGACTTGGTAAATTATACCTAAGATATCTCTCTAATTGTAATGAATTTATTGGAATCCTTATCTCAGCTCTCAGAGCGGGCTTACTTCCTATGAAATACAGGATTCTATTTTTTCTTGCCTCATTTTTCACTAACGACTTCTACCCATCCCTTTTTATTATTAAGATCTATAGTACTTTCTTCAAAAAAAGACCAGTTTTACATGGGATGACTTTTTTAAAGTTAGCTCCTCCAATAATATTGGCTTATTTTTCTAAATCTTAGCAATAAAATTCTGTCACTAAAGTCGTCTTATTTAAGTTTGAGTTAAGGGTATCGAATTCTTTGGATGTTTTACTCGCTGCCATTACTGGTATGGTGGCATTTGTGATGACACTACAAATTTAGGATGTTTAAGTTGTAAGCTCAGAATTTGAGATTCATGTCCTTACCTATAAACTTGGGTGGATTTTGTTTGGTGATTTTTTTTTCTTAAAGTTTCTACCTTATGCTAGATTCTAGGAATTCATTAACCTCTATTCCTAAATTTAGGGTCATAGTTAGGAATAAAAACACACGTTCTTGAATTTGATGCTGGTACTAAATGATTCAATGTTAATTCTAAATGATCTTCCATAAATTTTAAATTCTTTTTAACATCTAACAATAAGTATAAGTCGAATTCAGTGGCATTGATGGTTGCCATTGGCAGGAATGGATCCTCATCTATCATTATAATTTGGTCAGATTTAGAGAACAATAGGATTCCCTTATTAATTCAATCTTGGACCACATTTTTTAACCCCTCAATAAGAATTTGTTAGATGGCTCTAAGTATTGTGATACTTGCAATAGTCTCTACCTCTGATTTCTTCTTTTATAGGAATTCTATGCTCAGGTGGTAAGGTGAAGAATTTTTATTACAATAAATAACTAAAAATCTCTTTTGTTTTAGAGGTGTCAAAGGTGTATTGAACTTGGGTGAAAAGAGCTTACATTTTCTTTTTGACTTTTAGGTATTTATGCTCTAAATAGGGGTATACACAAGTTTTAGGGATGTTGAATTCGGTTACTATCACATTGTAAGAATTCATCTTTGTAACATAAATGTCTTTTTTTTATGTCCTTCTTCCCAAAGAAGCTCTTCTTATTTAGAGACTTTTGCTTCCAGTTTATAAAAATCATGAAATTTCTTGCCTTGGAATTTCTTTCACGCTTCAATGTCCATCCTTCTTTGAGGTAACTTCATATATTTGTTTTCTAGAAGTGTGATCTAACATAGACCTCTCTTTTTTTAAAAATGAGTGATGAATATGATAGCATTCTCCCCACTCTTTTGAGTAGCCCTTGACAGCTCAGTTATATTAACTTCGGGCTTAGTCATAAAAAATTGAGTATAGAATAATCTTTCCATTTCAACCCAAGAAAAGATAGGGTCCTTAGACAACAAAGTATAAAAGAGAAGGTGGTTCTTCTTAATGAATTTGGGAACAAATTGAGCCTAAATTTATTGAAGTTTTTGTAATTAGGTAGTTTTCTGTATTATATGGTGAATCTAGCAATGTGCTCAATGGTGGACTGACCATCTTTACTAGCAAATAAGATGAATCCAAGAATTTTTTAATCATGAGGATAAGGATTTTCATGATCAATCTGTTCCAGATAAGGCTTGTGGAATTTTTGGCTGCCAAGCTACTCAAACCAGGCCAGTACAATTCTGAATAACTTTTTTTACGACTTCATATCGAAATTGTATGAATATTAGGATTATGATTTACAATTGCAATGTTATCCCTAAACTATATTGTCGTTCATTAGCTTCAACTTTTAGAGCAAATGCTTACCTACATAGAATTTAGGGGCTAAATGCCTATTGGCCATTACCAAGATTAATGCACAAAGGTGTCACAGGAACATCCTCTCTTTTATAAGGAGACACATATCTTTCATCTACAGAGGAGGTAACTGGAAGGCGACTATAGCCTCCAACTTCCATCACATTAAGAGCAGGATACCTCCTAAGACCTTCGAAAATTTGCTTTGCTAAAGTAGGTGAATTATGCTAAAAAATTTTACTAAAGCAACAAATAATTTTTCAACCTCCTTTGTTAATATCTTCATCATAATAGACATAGAGGTCATGGTAGACTTCAAATTTAAAATTTTGTTTATGTAAACAATATCGTTCCATTGCAGCAATTTTAAATTTTTACCAGGAAGAAATTTAGCTAAAAGCAAGGTTGACTTCTCGAGATTATCTACTATTTGTGATACAAAACCTTCATTCCCTACTATTGTAGAAACTTTGGCCTCCAGGGCTAGAGTCAAAGTAACTTGTTTTTCTATTCCTTATTCATGGCATCATAATCCCACAGGGTGCGTGAAACTGTTAGTGCTAGTCTAGAATTTGAGCATTTCAAGGAGGAATTCTCTCATAATTTATACTTTATTTTTTATTGATGATATTAGGGAGCTTCGAAAAACTCAAAAAATAAAATTCTAAACTATTAAAATGCTAAAATGTGCAAAAAAATTATTCAATTTAAACAAAAGGAACAATTCAAGCTACAAATGGAATTTGACGTAATAAAAGAACATAAATAAAGTTGGAAAATAGTAATAATCAAGTATTTTTGGAATTGTTTGTCTCTCTTGAAGATTGTATTAAGATTGTCCTGTGAGCCCTTTTCTAGTGTTAGTGCTAGTGTATTTAGTTTTTTGTTATAAATGGTAAACTACTTGTCACTATGTCCTTAAACCCCACATTTTTCACTTTGACATTTTGAATTTAACACATTTTTCTTACATCACTAATTTATTGTTGCCGGCGAAACATATATTAAGTTTTTATTTCTAGGCTTCTTCTGTTTGTTGACTCTTGAATCAAATAACCTAATTCTTCTATTTTAAGCTATCTTTGACACAAGAGTCGTATTACCAATTTAGCATTAACAATCGCTAACAGAAGGATAGTAAAGGTTTGCTCTGGAAACTGTCACTTGCGGAATATGTGTAGTTTCAGGTATTACGGATCCACTTGTTAACTTCTGTATGTTGTCAATTTTCTAAGAAATGCGATTAACGAAATGTTGTCAATCTAATTCATTATTCAGAAGCTCGTAAATTTGGGGCCTTCTGCGATAAAAGGACAAAAATGAACTGAAAGCTGATGCAAGGCTCTTATTTGGAAATATTGGGCCTCTTCAACGACCGCCGATTACCTTAGCATCATATTTTTATATCAGCTTTTGACTTCTCAAGCATCGGAAATATGAAAAGGAAATACGGGGCGAGTAATTGGGCTTAGAGAAATGAAAACTTCGAAAGGGAAAGAAAATTAAATAAGAACAAAATGGAGATCTTTAATGTAAAGAAATGAACGGTAATGTTTGTGTATTGCATTGAACATGGGACAGCATAACAAAGATTCGGGTTTTATGTGCTGAACTATCTGAAGATTTTGCTTTGAAGGACAAAGTGGGACTTCTTGCTGGCTGAACCAGGAACAACTTCCCCTCTCGTCTTCCCGCACTTCGATGGGGAAGGTGGGACAGTGACCCTGTTATTTCTTGCCGAAACTGAATGAATTGATCGGATAAATAGGTTGGTTATATCCTCCAGAGGGTTTCTGACTCTACGTTTATGAGCGGTGAAGACTGGAGATTTCGGGAACATTGCTGTTTGAAGGGAAGATGAGAAAGGAGGGGCATTTTCTTTGTTCTTACTATCATCACTAAGACAAATAACAGTCATTTTCCCAAGAAAGTACACAGGCAGAGAGCGTGAGAGATAGGTGAAGGACTGTGAACGTGAGTGAATTGGTGAAGAGGGGAAGAGGTGCACATTAAAAGGTAGAGTTTTGGAGGGAGCTGAGAAGGAAAGATACAAATTTTAATGTCGTTTTCGAGGATGAGATTTGGTTTTGGCAGTGACTACTGAATACTGATGGAGGGAGACGCGAAAATGAGAGAATTCTAAAAGTTCGAATGTGGGCAAAGGATGGACTGGAAGGGAAATAGTTTTGGAGGAAATAGCGCGCAAGGATTTGAATTTAGATTTGGAATTTATTGTAGAAAAGGGACTTTAAATGGTTTTTAAAGGTAAATTTTATTTAGTTATGTGAAATGGTCAAACTTAAGCTTTGGAATTTGGTTCGAGCTCACAAATTTAACCAACTCTCGGGTTTGATTTTTTGAGCCTTTAGTTGGGCTCAAATTTGGGCTATCCAATTCGATGAGCATAGACAAAATAATATCATTTTAATTTTTTTTAAAAGTGAAATATTGAGCTAGTAGAATTAATTAGGCCTCGAGTCGAGCTCAGACTTAAGATTACATGAGTTAGCAATGACTCAAGCTAAGTCATTGTCATCCCTAGTCAAACTCGATATGGTGTACTTTCTCCAAATACTTTGGGAGTAAAATGTATGTTGATTCAAACATGTTTTTTAGTTTATTTCGTTTGTCTTATGCCATTTCTTATCAAATATTTTTTTTGAAATATTTATTTATAAATTTTGAGATATTATAAGCATTATTTCAGGAGTTATTTGTAAAAAGGTTACTTGTATAACAACTTTTCTATTTTCTTTTTTCTTCTAAAAATTGGTTGCTCTTCTCGTTAACCTCATTACTGTAATTATATAATATAATAACAATAAGGTAATATTTTACAATTTTTAGAATTTCATTTGATTTTGTTAAGAAAACTTGCTTAGCTAGGAAAATAATGATATCTACTTATACACTTTCCTCCAACAAGTTAACCAAAATTTTACTTCTCCATTAGGTATATTGTTAATATCATAAACATTACAAAATCATTAATTCAAAAATAATGTTGAGCTTGAGGTGTTGAATTTCCTTCAACAATATTATTCATTCAGTTGACTATTAAGAATTGAATGAAGTTTTTCTTAATAAATTGGCATAACGTAAAAAGAACTTTGACCAAAAGAGCATTTTAGCCCCTAATGTTTACACTAAAGTCAATCCTAAAGTTTCAATGCATTCCAAATGAACCATAATGTTTGCAAAATGTATAAAATAAACCCTAACGTTTGGAAAACTTTCGAAACAACTCTTGATTGGATGTAACCACTAGCGGACTTAGGCCTCCGTCAGTTAAATGCTGACGTGATTTTATTACAGTATAGATGACATGATTTTTTAAAAAATGGACGTAGGTCCTACTCGAAACTAAACGTTGCATTTAGGAGGCAGGCTGAGTTTAAATGGAAGTTAGTCCCACTTCCATTTAAACGGTGCATTTGTGAAATGGAAAAGGAGTTAGGATACCTTTAAGTCTATAAAGCCTTTTACAGGGTACCCAGTTTTGAATTTAGTGAGTTATTGAGATTGATTGAATCAAATGAAAGTTATCTAAGGCTCGTTAATCTAATCAAAATCCACTAAATGATTGATGTTTATGTAACTCGTACATTAGACACCCCAACATTTGCACCTAAGATATGCCTATATTTAGAGGAGAGGATGGAGATAGAGAGGGCGGGGAGGGAAGTTATAGAGCTATTAAAGGAGTTAGTGAAGGAGTTGGTTTAGGAGTTGACAAAGGAGTTAATGAAGGAGTTAATGAAGAGGTGGATGATCATGACCATAACGAGGGTTTTGTATAAGTTGAGATTCTCGATGACCAACAACTAGTTGAAATTGAGTTGACTGATTTTGGTAGTTTTATTGATAGTGATGAATTTCCATGCAGAGAAGAGCCTGGTGAATCATTGCGAAGACTTAACAGTAGTATTAGGCCTAATCCATCTAATGTGGGTGCAAATTGAAGATTGGGAATGGAGTTCGGCTTTGCAAAACAATTTAGAGTGTTGTGGATTGCGTAGTGCAGATAGGACACAATTTGAAGTTTTAAAGAAGTGAAAGTCATAAGATCAAAGTAAGACATACTGAGGGATGCCTATGGGAGTTGTATGTCGTTTGTGACAAGAATGAACGGTGCTTCAAAGTGGTGATATACAATCCTAAGCACGGGTGTTTTACAACCAACAAACCTAAATTAGTTTCAACTAAGTTCCTAATTAGACATTTTAGGGAAAGAATACTTAAGAAACCTAGTATCTCGACTGCAAAGATGTATGTCGGACTCTCTAAGCCTTTTGTATTGGGTTATACTTGGAGATGCTACTATATACTGATATATACATGGTTGTAAATGAGTTCAAACATGTATTTAAGTCCTTTAGGTATATATGTTAATGATTTATAATGGTATTTACCCTTACATGAATTAGAGTTCATCGCTATGCGAAATCTTGGAGATTTCTGACATATAAGATTTTAAGTGTGTAAAACCGAGTCCATTAGATAGATATGACCATAGTGGTTGAGTTAAATGTGTTCTAATGACTAAGAGGTGATTAGACATGATTTATAAACTTATGGGACACTTAGAAAGCTTAACTGAAAAAGTTGATGTACATGAGGGCTTATTTGCAATTTGTGAAAAGTTAAAGGACTTAAATGTAATTTTGCAATTCTTGGAGGACCAATATGTAATTTTATAAAGTTAAGGGGCTTAATTATAATTTTCAAAAGTTCAAGGAACAAAATAAAAATAAATGTTTTAGGCAATCTCAAATTTCGGACTTAATTGCAAATTTAGGAAAAGTTTGGAGGGTAAAATGGTAATTTCACATAACCTAAGGGCAAAAAGATAATTTCA
>JAOQMP010000002.1:24034936-24052874 GCA_027563575.1 Erythroxylum pedicellare
TTGGTCCTTATGAGATCATTGAGAGGATAGGACCATTGGCATACAAGTTAGCTTTACCGAATGAAATGTCTCAGTTACATAACGTATTTGATGTGAGTATGTTAAGAAGATGTAGATCTGATCTGCACATTTGATACCAGCTCAAGAGATTGAGGTTACTAATAATTTAAGTTATGTGGAAGAGCCAATCAATATAGTGGGTTATAAGACAAAGCAACTGAAAAGCTGAGTGATTCTATTGGTGAAAGTCTTTTGGAGAAATCGCTTGACTGAGGAACTAACTTGAGAAACGAAGGAGCATATGAGGAGACAATGTCCCCACCTATTCTAACAATTTAGTAATAATTTTGAGGACAAAATTTCTTTTAAGAGGGAAGAGTTGTAACATCCCATTATCCTCTGTTAGGGGTTAGAACCCTAGAATAGTATATATGTGAAATTACTGAGAAATTGGAAAGTGCATTTCATGCTTGTGCAAAATATGACATACAGATACATGTGAATATTAATTTTTGCACATTAAAAAAATTGTACATTATTAAAAAAAAGTTGTACATGCATTCATTGACATTTTTCGGGTAAAATTGATTTATGAATGTGAATTATGGATTTTATTGGGGTGTATTAAAATTGATTGGGGTGTATTAAATTGGGGTGTATTAAAATTGATTTGGCAATTTTGGTGATATTTTGGATATTTTGGAAAATTTGGGGTTTTTGGACTAAGAAAAATGTAAAAATAAGAGACAAAGGGAAGTGTGACAAGTGGTAGCCTCACATGGATGACAAATGGCTTACATGCATTGGTGACATGTGGCAATGTATTATTGAAACACCTGTATAGGTTTTTGGTATAGACAATTTCTACAGCTCTTATTCTTCACCAAAACACTCATCACCAAACTCTCTCCTTTTTCATTTGTTCATCCATCACCGAAACAACTAGTGTTCACATTTGTGTATTTGGCTTTTGATTCTTACATCAAAGAAAGCACTTCAGTCTATATATTTCTTTGTTTCTGTTTATTCTCATTTTTATCCATCCATCGAAATCTTCTTGTCCACTCTCCACTGCTGGAATTTTTCTGAATCAAGTAAGCTATGTTTTATGTTTTATGGGTATCGCCAATGCCATTTTGATGAAGTTCTATTGTTTGTAAATGGTTGCATGCATGAGTGGTGTAGGAAGAAGCAATTTCAGTGATACAAGTAAAGTGATGAAGGAGTTAAATGAGTGTTAATGAAATAGAAAATGTAAAGAAGATGTGATAAAGGATTGTGATTTGTTTGTGAATAAATTAAGTAGAATGGGAGTTGAAATAAAGAGAAAATGACGGATATAAGTTAGAAATGGTAGACTAAGCAAAAGAGAGGAAGAAAAGAAGAAAAATATGTCGTTTAGGAATTTGGAGAAGAAAATAGACAGTGCACGATCGTGACACTAGTAAGGAGTTCCCCAGTGCACGATCACGCATGAGCGCGATTGTGACATTGCACTATCAACTAGAAAAGAACGATCATGCAAGAGCACGAACATGAATCTAATGAAGCATCTCGTGGTGGACGATCGTGTGGGTAGAGAAAAATGACAGGTGTGAACATCCTTCACTCTTTTGGCTATAACTTCTTCATCTGACCTTCAAATGACTTGAAATTTGAACCAAGAAACTCTTCACACATTGTTATTTTGGATATGATTTATTGGCCATCTGAATTCTTTCGAAGAATATTTACTGATGAATTTAGGATGAAAATGATGAAGTGTGCTAGAAAATGATATATGGAGTGTTTTCACTGAACATGCTTCGGTATTTTGGCCATATCTTGATTTTTAAACCTCAAAATTGAATGATTTTTAATTTAAATTAAACTAGAGACATAAGTTAACAAATTTTTTAGAAGGAATCAAATTTTAATTCTATCTCTAAGAATTGCAAAATATGGCTTAAATTTGAGTACAGAGCACTGTTATAGTTTAATAACAGTACAAAGTTTTTTGAGTATGATCTTAGTGTCATTAGAAACTTAAGACATAGGAGAAAAATTTTCTAGATAGAAGTGTAGTCAAATTACTCCATTTTTCTTGTCAGAATGAATATGTAAAGTGGACCCAAAAGTTTTTTTTATAGAAAAATTTGGAATGATCAAATGAGTTATGAAATTATATTCAAATTGTTTTATAGAGGTGCAAAACCTAAGTATAGATTATACTTATGTGAGTGTTGATATATGAATGATTATGTGAAGAGACTAATGGAAAAAATACCTGGGATTGTCATTGAACATGCATTGTAAATAATCCATATGCAAACATATATGCGTAAATGAGTATGTGTATAATTGTGCAAATTTGTGATATGTGTAAGTGTATATTTTGCATGCTATAGAGGAGCATTTGGAATGTCAACATCTAGACGTTGCCGGAACTTCGAGGCAATAGCTTTCTGGAGTGATTTCTGAGTAAACTATATGATCTCACTTAATTATTTGGTTATCTAAATTATGTTCAGAATTGTTTATGATTGTGAATTGGACTGTGATCTTTGAAGTGCTTCTTGATTGTAAATTTGGAATGATTATGTGTTTACTCAATATGATTGTTGAATGTTAGACCAAGGTTTGATGATAATTGTGATTTACAATGTGAATAATTGATTGAATATGAGTGATGCATTCCATTACAAGAATCCATAATCAGATAATGAGAGTTGTGACTTGAGTAGCCACCGAAAATGAGCTTAAAGCTCGGAATGTGATTAATAGCTGAAGGCTCGCTATGTATAATGAGCCCTGTATCCCCAGCGGATAAGGGACAATATCAATGAGCTCGATATCCACAATGGATACGAGACAGTTTATGCACTCAGTTATAATAATATAAATCGAAAGTGAGTCTCACGAACACTACATGTACATTTAATAAATGTGTTTGACTGACTGAAATATATTGTGGACATGTATTTGATGAGAATGGGATATGTGATCCTATATGCTAAATGAAAAGATATGAATTATGTGTTTACATTTTTTGATATATTGTCTAAATTGAGTGAACTATCAAGGATGGTTACCTCACTGAGTTCGCAAAACTCATCAAAATTGTAACGCTGATATTTTAGTATTGATATATGACATTAGCGATATAGAGACTCTACAAGAAGAATAATTCTTGTACTTTTGAATAGAAGAAATGGCTCAAAGGTTGGTCAGCTGGGACTGAAGGATTTAGTTAGAAAATTTGTTAAAATTCTTCATATATGTAGCATGTCATGTACTTAGTTTTGACATTGTACATATTTGGAAAATATGGTAAAGCTATAATGTATACTCGATTTTTATAGAATGAAATGAGGAATTCGGTTTTAAAATTTGGTGACATTTATATATTTATGATGATTTCATGATTTAAGTTAGTGATGTGATTGCTCTAACATGCCATTATTATAGGTTACGTACTGGAATGTCCACAGGGTATTCTGGTATGTACTCTATGCTAGTGGGGTGTTACAAAGTGTCTTTAAAGGAAGAACACTCATCCTACACCATGTGACCAGCACATTCAACTTTTTTTGTTATATTTCTGCTATATGCTCTCTCCTTCTTCTCCCTCTTACTGTCGAAATCCACACCTCACCCATACCTTTGGATTTCTGCCCTAATTCTATACATTACCGCCCCAAAACGATGAAAAATCCATTACAAAGATAGCTTTAGAGGTAGAATGTTGTTACATTTTTTTTGTCTTCTTCTTATCATTACCAAAACCATCGTACTCCTTCACTGTTCTTGAAATGTTCTTGCATGCATGTGAGGCAAATCAGGATTGATATATTGAGGTGGCATTTAAGCTGTACAAGTAAGTGAAGTACTGATTTATTGTGGCATATGTTAGTAAAAATTATGATGACTGATTAGGAATAGATTGAATGTGGAATTGGTATTAAAATTGTGCTATAAAATGATGAATGAAAGGAGTACCTTCTAATTTGTTTTTTGATGCATGAAAAAAATAATTTATAGGTCGTTATATGGATGATTTAAGTTGGGATTTAAAGCATAATTGATGATGAATTTATGCTAAATATAGGTGTTATTGAAGTGTTTCCAAATCAGGAAAAGTTAGGACTGCAAGTATGAAGGCATGAAGTGAATGGTAATGAAACAAATGAGTAGATTTTTTGAGATTTAATGTAACCAATATGGAAGTTAAATTGGCCTAAAATGAAGTAACCTTAAAGGAAATGAAATTTGGGGTGTTAGTGATGTCTCTAAGGTTGTAAAAATTTTCAAGTATTGAAGGTGGTAAAGTTACTCAAATTAGTGATGTTGATGATAAATTCTGGAACTTTAATTTCAGCCTTGTGTACATGTTGAACCAACTGAGAAAAATCACTAGAATTTTAATTTCAACCTTGTGTACATGTCAAACCAGTGGAGAAAAATCACTCTGAATTGGTATATTTAGACTTAATTAAGGCTAGGAATGAGCTTAGATTGTTGCTTGATTAATTAGTTAAGAGCTTGATAAATTTATGTAGTTAATTAATGTCATAACCTGAAGAATGGACTATTTTGATGTGGTTGTGTTCAAAGCAGGAAATTATAATTTGTTAAAGAAATAAACGAGTTCTTTTAATGCAAACATGATCTTAAGGAGATGAGTAATGTGTATAAGCTATAGATGAATGAGCATTAAAGAACATGGGGTACTTATGAATAAGAATTGGGTAAATGTATGAACATATATTGCTGGAAAAAGTTTGGTGAATGTATAGATCTAGTTTGTTGGAATTCTAGATTTAAAGTAACAATTGTGTGTGTGTTCTAAGACCCTTTTTGATCATAAAAATGTTTAAGGATAAGTGTAATGTATGGTTGATGAATTTGGAGTAAATCAAGCTAACTTAAATGTACAAACCTGATTGCAAAATGGTAGTATACAAGATAAAATGTTTGAATGGTCTTAGAGTGTATAAGCACAAATTAAATAGTCAAGATCTATGTATAAGAATACATGCCCGGAAAGTCAACTGAGCATACATTGAAACATGACCCATATACATGTGCATGATTGTATATTCATATGATTAAACAAATTAGTAATTTGTGAACTATTTGTGTATGTATTGTATGACGATAGACACGCAAGGTGATCGTCAACATCCAGACATTATCGGAACATCGAGGCAATAACTTTTCTGGAGCATAATATGAGTCAAATTAGATGTGTAACCTCATTTATATGTGATTATGTATGAATTGTAAGTTTAATATGGATCATATGTACAATTGATTGACAAATGCCGGACTTAGATCTGAGGAGTTTGATATATATGGCATGAGTACACAGAGATGAAAGGAAATGAAAATATAGCATATAAAATGATGCATTTCATCACATTAAAATGCATGGTCAGATAAAGGAGTTATGACTAGAGTGACTGATGTGTAGAAAAAAGCTTTGAGCTCAGGATTATAAAAAAGAGCCTCTAGCTCAGATAATATGGACTTAATATCCACAATGGATATGGGCCAGAAATGATCTCGGTATCCACAACAGACACAAGATAGTAAATTAGGTTGATAGGCACTTGGTCACAAAAGAACAAAATGAGAATGGAAACATTTTTGCATTTGCATATACATCCTACATATATCAAATGATTGAATTGAAATGAATTATTAAATTGTTTTGAAATAGTGAATCACAGTTGAAGTTAATAGAGGAAGTGTTGTGATATGCAATGCAAACTTAGATGATATACTTATGGAAGAATGATAAACTTTGATATACTTGTTTATGATCTGACTTGAGTGAATGCATCGATGATGATTCACTCATTGAGTTTGCAAACTCATCAAAATTGCACCACTGCTTTTCAAGTTCAAAGGAGTTCTAGCTACTGAGATGATATAGTAGAAGTCTAGTACATGCATTTTGGGGTCAAGAATGGCTCAAAGGTCTGATCATCTAAATTTGAGGAGTCTAGTTAGAGTCTTACATATTTGCATCCCATTTGATGTTATATATTTGGTACTGAGATTGAACTAAAAAAATGTTGTGTAATGTATCTGTGGATTTTGAATTGTAATGACGCATGTAACTTTTAGGTTGGTGAATGAAATGGGAAGAAATGAACATTTAGAGTGCTTATGATATCTTTGATGTACTTGACATGTTTGATGCATTTAATGAGTTTGTTTGATTGGCCTAATGTACCATTATCATAGAGTATGTTCTCGAATATCCTCTAGTATTTTCGGGCTTATGCTCTATGAGAGTGGTATGTTACAATAAAGGTTTAGAATAAAATAACAGTTGTGAGAATAAGTTGACAGGAACCTATCTTATAATGACTAAGAAACTTGCCCAACACTCCATGGTGGCTCTCCAGTCGATAACTAAGTCAGTTGGAATGTTTCCGTGAAGCTAAGCCTATTGCCCTTGTTAAGGAAAAACTTCAATTCATAATAAGAAATCTAAACAGTGGAGTTTTTCTTGGTTTATTAAAAATTTCAGCAGCACAACAGTGGTATTTTAACATCCCAAAAATTTTAAAGTCCCTGTGAAAGTTCAAAACAATTCTATTATCACATCAGTTTCTCGACTCCAAATTGTAGACTTCAAATCCACTCACATGTAGTCTCAAATAGTTACATCAATAAAATTTGAAGAGCTAAAACAACGCCATGCATTCCATTTAAAAACCTTTATACATATCCATTCTTTATACAAATGTACTTTCCAAAACATATTCAAAGATATGAAACAGTTCTTAAAAATATGAACAAGGCAAAATAAAAATGCCTACGCAGCACTTAAGAAAGTTGACTACTCGCGAGGTGAAGTCCTTGCTACTGAAGCCCCTGAGCGTGCACCTAGGAGGTCTTATTTAAAAACAAAAAATAAAGGGTGAGCTAAACGAGTTTAGTGAGTATTATTGGTTTCGAATAAAAACAATTATGCAAATATTAACCTCCATACATGAAGAAAATTTCTTTTCTTTTCAAGTAATAACCAATGTTCTTACAAAACATATTCTTTTCTTTTCATAAGATTAATGCATATGTAAAACAAAACATATAAATATTTCTAAGATCAAGTTCCACTTCTCTTGTAAAGTATACGGTGATGGCAATCAATACTTTTATGAACTTTCTTTTAAAAACATCGTCTATCACTAATTTTCTTTGCCATATGATACCCTTAGGTGCAAGGCCATGGTGCTGGTTCTGCATCGCTTACTTGTGCCTAGTTAACCTTTATATACTGATTGTTATAAAGTTGGTTCTACATCGCTTACCCATATTGATGCTAGCACTAAATATAAATCAGTGGTTATAGAGCCAGCTATGCATCGCTTATCAGTAACAGTGCTAGCACAATATATATTCCACACGTGTAGAGGGTGACTCATAAGACATAATGATAGACACAACACCACCCATGTTAATGATAGACACCCCCAAACACCACCATGCACGTTATGAGGTACTCTAATTGATATAATCGTATGTATAAAGACGTAACGACTTACCATAGGCTAAATCACAATTAATACACGAACAAGCCTCATTTCAATGCCAATTCAAAGCATCTGTACATCTTTTTAGTTTCCAAGTGCATCCAAAACTCAATTCAATGCTAAGTCAAAGCATATGTAAACCTCATGAAGATTAAATTTTAAATTCATGTAGTAGCACTAATGGAATTATTCATAAACATATTTTTCATAGTAAGGTAAAACCATCTTAACAAATCAATTTAAATACACACTTACTGTTTGTCATTTATTGTAAACCACCCTCACGTGTTCAGTGCTTTTCCTTTATTAGTCCCAAGTCTACGGTGACAAGAAAACTTTATTGTCCTACTCAGCTATGAGGGAGACTCCTGAAGGGTTCCTAAAACCTACCAAGTACATCCCTAACTTACGACCTTGTTTTACAAATTTTATGACAAAAGGCTTAGCCAAAATCTTAGCATTTAGTAAGATTAAAATTTTGTTTTCTTTCCATTCAACAAAATCCATGATTTATACATGTTGTCTTCTTTCCATTTAAATAACGTACATAGTATATACATTATGTTTCCCTTACATTGAACCATTGAACTATGTACAACATATATGTTGCCATTGAACATCCATTTAGCCATATATATAGCATCTACATGCTGCCAATTAATAACCATTGAACAACATACTTAAGATATGAATATACATACTATTTTCCTCTCAATTTACCATGTTGTTTTTCTCTTCATTTAACCACGCAATCAACTTTAAACATTCATGCAACTCATAAGGAAATTCATTTTTACAACTTAAGCATTCACGTGACTAGCTAAAGAGGATGGACAAGAGTGATTTAACATACCAAAATCAGGTGGTAATGTGTTGCCCATCTTTTCCCTGAATGTAGTTGGAGTTGAAGGAGGTGCTGTACACGGTTCGACGCTTAAACAACAAGTAGAAATTATTTCCTAAAGGCAATAACTTGGAGATCTATGCGTGAAGGGAGTAACTACAATTATTCTTCAACAATTCTAGTTTAAAGGAGAGTTGAAACTTCGGTGGAATGAAGATGGAGCATCTCCTTTATTATCTTTGTACATACTAATGGTTGAAGAGGGCTGTCCACACATTGCAAATTTTACTTCCAATAGCTGTCCACTATTTTAATTCTCACCATCTTTATTTAATTAATCCACTAATTTGTTGTATCATCCACAAAAGTTCTTATCTCCCATATATAACAAGTTGTTTTGATTTTTGTGTCTCACCAAAATGACACACATCCACACCATACATTGGTCTCACATGTAATGAATTTTATGTCCCCCACATCTACTCCTTCATAATGTGACAGCATCTGGTTTTTATGCATTCTTGTTCGAAAATAATAAGAACTTCTTCATGTAAATGATAACTACCACTTAAGGCCCATTCATATGTGCATGTATTATTTCTTGTCCAAAATAACTTATGATTCTTATTCCTTATGTTTCAGCCTAAGAATGCTTCAAAGTTATGCCACAATAATTTAAAACAAGGTCAATCTTAATTTATCATAAATCCATCCAATTGAATTCATTTTTGGCCCATTTTCATACTAGTCAACTCCAGTATTTTTTGACTATCATTTGACTTTAATACTTGTCTTCGAGGGTTGGGTTCTTAATTCATCTTTTAGCGAAAATAAAATTCACATTAGCTTGAAAATATTATTCACATGAAATGAAATTTTATAAAAACGAGAAAAGGAAAGTTCCACCCCTCCTTACAAAAATTTCATCCTCAAAATTTAACCAAGCGTACAATGACATGCTCAAAATAAATAGGGATATAATGCACACATTTGGTGCTTGGGGCTCCCATGTAGCTCTTTTTATTGCAGGATTCCTCCATAACACTTTAACTAAAGGAATGATCTTACTACCCATAACTTGGTCTCTGCGGTCAAGAATTTGCACCGGTTCTTCTTCGAAAGTTAAATCTTCCTTTAAATTCACTGATTCCTCTGTGATTGCATGAGATGGATTAGCTAGATATTTGTGAAGCGTAGACACATGGAAGACATTGTGAATCCTCACAAGTTCATCTAGTAACTTTAATCAATACGCCACTAATCCAATCTTTTTTGTAACTTTATACGGTCCTATGTAATAGGGATTTAATTTACCACATTTCCTAAATCTTAATATGCCTTTCCAAGGGGAAATCTTAAGAAATACCTTATTTCCAATTTCAAATGCAAGATCCCTATAGCGATTATCTGCATAGCATTGCTGTCTATCCTAAACTATCTTTAATATGTCTCGAATAATTTGAATTTTATCTATTGTCTCTTGCACAAGTTTGGGACCTATCAGTTTCCTTTCACTTACCTCATCCTAACATATTAGAGTTATGCATTTTTTTCCCTAAAGCACCTCATAAGGGGCCATGCCAATGCTGGCCTAATAATTGTTATTGTAGGAAAACTCTATCAATGGTAGTCCCAACTCCCCTTGAACTCCATGACACAGGATCTAAGCATATCCTCAAATCTCTCAATTGTTCTCTCTGACTAACCATCCGTCTAACGGTAAAAGGTAGTGCTAAACTTTAAATGTGTACCAAAGGCTTTCTGTAAGATGTTCCAAAATTTTGACGTAAACCTAGGATCACTGTCTGAGATAATAGAAATTGGCGTACCATAGAGTCTCACTATCTCATCCACACACAACTGGGCTAACTTGTTTAAGGGATAATCATTCTTAATTTGATGGAAATGTGTAGACTTTGTTAACTTGTCCACAATCACCTATATAGCATCGTAACCCTTCTAACTCTGTGGAAGTCCTACAACAGAATCCATAGTAATCTTCTCCCACTTCCATTTTGGGATAGGGAGGGGCTGCATTAATCCTGTAAGCTTCTGATGTCCTGCTTTTCATTGCTAACAAGTTAGACACTTAGAAATGAACTCTGTTATTTCCCTTTTAATCCTTCTTCACCAATAGTGTTCTTTGAGAGTGTGGCACATTTTTATGTTACTCAGATGTATAGCATAAGGTGAGGAGTGAGCTTGCTCTAAGATCACTTTCTTTAATTCTCCTACATTTGGTACATATAATCATTGCCCCCTCACCACTGTACCATCTTCCTTGATATTAAGATCCATTCTTTGCCAAGTTTCAACTTCTTGATCAACTACGGATGATATATGTTTCAATGTTGATTCATTTTATATACTACACTTAGTAATTAATGCCTTAGAAATGCTTAGGATACTCACTTTAGCTCATATTTGATCTTAGGTACATTTCAGAAGTGGAGGAGCTTAAGTGACCCAAAAGCAGGACCATTGAAGCCATCTTCTCGATTTCCATATTCTATTGATTCATAGAGCATGAAGAAGAAGAGGATTGAAAGTAAGAGAAGGCAATTAAATGCCAAGAAAGATGAGACATATGCTGGAAACATAAAGAAGAATACTGCATTGTAACTCATAGCTATGTAGTATTTTAATTCCACAAACGTTTAAGGCATAAAGAATACTGGTGTGTGACATGAAGAGGCACTGGAAAATAAAGAAGTGTGACATGAAGAGGCACTGGCAAGAGAAAAAAGCTGAAATGGTATCGACTGTAGCATGAAAAAGCTGGGATAATAAAACAAAAACTGGACAGCTACACACTTAGAGGGCTCTCACTCACGGCTGCATGGATTGCATGGATTGAATGTGTATCACATGAGTTATAGCTATTATTCCATGTTTAAAGTATATAAAAATTAAAGAGATATTTGGGTGTTCGGCTAAAGTAAAAAATGTGTGTTAGGGGTGCTAATAGTGCGGGACAACAAAAACGTGAAAGAGCTGGAATGGGAGGCTTAAAGAGAACGTAACACCTGTCTATTTTACTTACTTTTAACCTAGCTACCTCACGAGTGCTGGGGAAGGCTACTGAATAAATAAAAGGGAAGCAAGAAGTCGGTGGGCTAAAAAGAAGAATGAGGGTTGGCGGTGAGTGAAACAAACCAAGAGTGAATAAAACAATGGCCGCTATTGTTTTTCTTCTTCGGTTTTAGAAGCAAGTGGAGCAGTTAGATGACTCATCTTCTCCTCGGTTAAGGTTCATCTCACACGAATTTTTAAGCTATTTTTTATCATAAAAAAGGTGAGAGTGTTGGCTGAAAGAGGAAGAAGGGAGTTGACCTATAACTCTCTTCAATTTTGCAAAGGAAAGTGGTGCCTAGCTTCTCTCATTTCTCTTCAATTTACTATGGAAATAAAAGTATTCGTGGCTGAAGCTTAGAGACCCATGGAGAGGATGGAGGGGTAGAAGTCCCAGTGCTGGTTCAAGGGGATATCGACACCATAGTTAAGCTATTTCATCTTGATTAATGTTGTGAATCTCTTTTTGGATTATTATGTTGTTTGTGTTGATTGAATCAGGTTTTTGCATGAATGATCTTAATATATTATTTATATTGTTCTACTATAAACCTACTACTATAATGTTGAATATAATCCGTAATTGTTACATTTGATGTTTTTTAGTACCATCTAATGATCCCATATTGTTAGAAACAACATAATTTAGGTTAGATAGCCCGAACATGTAAGGTTACTATTTATATTGATCGTTTTCCATATTATAAGGTGGCTGTCAAATTAAATCTAGACATTGTGAACTAGGTTATTCAGTAGTTAGGTTTAATTAACAATTTTATCTTGATTAAATATAACCTAAGGGAAAAACCGAGATTTGTAGAGTATTTTATTAGTCTCAGATCAATAGTCCAAAGAAAGTTGTAAAGACGTTAGGATGATGGAATATGCTTGATCATACTTGGGCCGAGAATGACCCTAGAATTGGACCTTAATCATATTTGACACTTTAATCATTTTTTATTGCTTGTTTTAATTTGTTTTTAATTGTTTACTTTGATTTTATTTTCGAAATTGATTAAAATCCAAAACCCCTCTTTTTAATACTTTCCTTACATCAATTAATTTTGTTACGAAAATTAACCGAACATTCCCTGTGGATTCGATTCGGATTCACCATAACTACAAATTTTAGTGTACATAGTTAGGTAAATTTTATAGCATACTCAACACACATTATCAAATTTGGGCACCGTTGTTGGGGAGTATGGTAGTTTAATTTTTGTATTTGATTTTAGTTGGTGTTTTATGAATATATTTGTTTATAATAATTATTTTTGTTACTTATTAATTTTTAATTGTTTGCTAGTGTTGGTGCATGGTAGTGACCAGATATTGTTATAGAGAAATTAAGCAACTTGATTTAGAGATCGAGAGAACATTACGAAGATTACGTAGCAAGGTCAACTTTGGTAGACGAATTGGAACAAGAATTTGAAGACACGATGGCAAATCCAAGAACTTTAAGGGAGATGGCTACACCTGATTTAACCTAAAGGCCATTATGCATAACTTTTCTAAATTTCACTAAACATGTTATCTTTAAGTTAAAATCTGGATTAATTCATTTATTGCCAAACTTTCATGGTCTTGTAGGTGAGGATGCACATAAGCATCTTAAGGAACTTGATGCGGTGTGTTTAAGCATAAAGTCTCACAGGGTGATCGACAAGCAGATCATATTGAGGGCCTTCCCATTCTCACTCAAAGATACAGAAAAGGATTGGTTATTTGACTTACTAGCTAGAAGCGTGAATACTTAGAGATTAAAAGATTATTCTTGGAAAAATATTTTCTGGCTTCAAAGACAACAATTATTCAGAAAGAGATCTATGATATCAAGCAGCACAATGGAGATTCTCTTTACAAGTATTAGGAGTAGTTTAAGAAGTTATGTGTCAATTGTCTACACCACAACATACCAGAGCAACTTCTCATCCAACATTTCTATGAAGGACTGTTACCGATGAAGGGGAGTTTAGTTGTTGCAGCAAGTGGTGGGGCACTCAGTGAGGAGACTTCCCTTGAGGCCAGGATCCTACTTGAGCATATGGCCACTCACACGCAACAATTTGGCACTCACAATGATGTTCAATGAGTAAACGAGGTAAATACTTCATCTATCAAATATTGTTTAGATGAACTAACATCTTTTGTGAGATAGATTGTAGTGAGAAATATGCTCAAACACAAATCATCCAACTGATAAGTGCCCTACATTACAAGAAGGAAGTATGGAGTACGTGAATGCTACAGGAGGGAACTTATCGAACTAATACAATCTGTATTCGCAGACGTATATCCTAGGTTGAAGGGATCACCCCAATTTGAGTTATAGAGGGAACGAACAACAAAATTACTTCCAAAATCAACCATAAAGAGCAAAAGGATTTCAACTGAGGCAATAAGGAGCACAGGAAACTTCTTCTTCCAGTTCAGGTACATCTTTAGAAGAGCTTGTTAAGAATCTTGCTACTAACAATTTGCAATTTCAACAGGATATGTAGCAATTACAACAAAGTATGAAGCAACAATTACACAGTGTTTACAACAAATTTGGCAGGAGACAAAAGCAAGCCAACAGAACATGGAACACCAAATGATTCAGATGGTAGTAAGGCTAAATCACCTAGAATCGTAAAGTGGAAGAAAATTGTCATCCTAACCTAAGGTTAACTTGAAGAATGTTAATGTCATAACCCTAAAGAGCAGAAAGGAGATTGAGGGTCCTAAAAGAACTCCACCAAAGATTGCTACTGAGGAAGATTGGGAAGGAATTGGAAAAGAAAGAAAATCCATCATCAAGTGCGAAGTTAAATTTCGAAAGTCCCAGTATTATTAAGACTAATCCTCCACCTTTTCTAAGAAGATTGACAAAATCAAACAAGGAGGAGAAGGACAAAGAGATATTGGAGACTTTTCGAAAAGTGGAGTCAATATACCACTGCTCGAGGCCCTTAAGCAAGTACCATGATATGTCAAATTCCTTAAAGAACTCTATACACATAGGAGAAAATATAGGGGTGATGAGAAAGTAAAGATGGGTGAGAATGTGTCTGCAGTATTTAGAAAGAAGGTGCCTCCAAAATGTCGAGATCAAGGTATGTTTACAATTCCTTGCAAATTTGGGAATACTGTGATCAATAGAGTTATGTTAGATTTGGCTACTTCTGTTAATGTGATGACTCGTTCGATTTATGCTTCTTTGAATTTAGGTATATTGAAAGAAATGAGTGTAATCATACAAATGGCTGACTATAATAATGCTTATCCTAATCGTGTGGTTGAGGATGTTTTGGTACAAGTGAATAAGTTAGTGTTTCTTACAAATTTCTATGTTATGGATACGAATGATGACAACTCATGTAATCTGATATCTATCTTATTGGGGAGACTGTTTCTTAATACAGCTCAAGCAAAGATAGATGTTTGTAAGAGCACCCTCAAAATGGAATTTGATAGGGAAGTGATTCATTTCAATATTTTTTATGCCATGAAATATCCTCCTAATAATCATTGTGTTTTTTTCTATTGATGTGATTGATCCTTTAGTATAGGGAATGTTTAAATTAAGTTATAGGGATCATTTGGAAATGGTTTTAACTGAGGATATGTAAGTAGAAGCCAACACCGATGTTGACATGGGAGAAGAGCTTATGAAAATGATAATCGCCTTGGACTCATTGGAAAGCTCTCCAAAAAGGTATGATTTGGATTCTTTACAACTACTTGAAGCTTACTATAAGTTGTTACCTTCTGATGTGCAGGGATCAGAATTGGTATTAAATCCACTCCCTACGCATATAAAGTATGCCTATTTGGGAGACAAACAAACTCTCCCAGTTATCATTTCGGTGGAATTGGCTTCAAATCAAGAGGAGAGTCTGGTTCGATTGTTGAGAGAGCATAAGAAGGCCATCGAGTGGACTATCGCAGATATTCAAAGGATAAGTCCTTCTATATGCATGCATCACATTTTCTTGGATGAGGATGCAAAATCCATAAGTCAAGCTTAGTGTAGAGAACAAAATCCATAGTAATCTTTTCCCACTTCCATTCTGGGATAGGGAGGGGCTGCATTAATCATGCAGGCTTTAGATGTTTTGCTTTTACTTGCTGACAGGTTAGACACTTAGGAATGAACTCTACTATTTCCTTTTTAATCCCTCTCCACCAATAGTTTTCTTTAAGAGTGCGGTACATTTTTGTGTTACTTGGATGTATAGTAAAAGCTGAGGAGTTAGCTTCCTCTAAGATCTCTTTCCTTAATTCTTCTACATCTAGTACACATAATCATTGCCTCCTCACCACTGCACAATCTTCCTTGATAGTAAGATCCATTCTTTGCCTAGTTTCAACTTCTTCATTAACTATGGATGATATGTGTTTAAATGTTAATTTGTTTGATATACTACACTTAGTGATTAATGCCTTAGAAATGCTTAGGATACTCACTTTAGCTCATATTTAATCTTAGGTACATTTCAGAAGTAAAGGATCTGAAGTGACCCAAAAGCATGTCCATTAAAGCCATCTTCTCGATTTCCATATGCTATTAATTCATGGAGCATGAAGAAGAAGAGGATTGAATGCAAGAGAAGACAATTAAATGCCAAGAAAGATGAGACATATGCTGGAAACACAAAGAAGAATACTACATTGTAACTCACGGCTATGCAGTATTTCAAATGCACAAATATTTAAGGCATAGAGAATATATATGTGTGACATGAAGAGGGCATGGAAAAATAAAAAAGTGTGACATAAATATGGCTGGCAAGAGGAGAAAGCTGAAATGGTGTCAGTTGTAGCATGAAAAAGCTAGGATGATAGAAAAAACATTAGATAGCTACACATTTGGAGGTCTCTCACTCATGGCTGCATGGATTGCATGAACTGAATGTGTATCACATGAGTTACAGCTTTTATTCCATGTTTAAAGTATAAAAAAATAAAAGAGATATTGGGGTGTTCGGCTGAAGTAAAAAATGTATGTGAGGGGTGCTAAAAGTGGGGGAGAACAAAATTGTGAAAGAGATAGAATGGGAGGCTTAAATAGATGCAACACTTGTCCTTTCTATTTACTTTTAACCTAGCTAGCTCACGAGTCTTCGGTAAGGCTAATAAATAAATAGAAGGGAAGCAAGAATTCCATGGGCTAAAAAGAAGAATGAGGGCTGGTGGTGAGTGAAAGAAACAAAGAGTGAACAAAATGAAGACAACTCCCTCATTGTTTGTCTGCTTTGATTTTGGAAGCAAGTGAAGTAGCTAGATGAATCATCTTCTCTTCAGTTAAGGTTCATCTCACACAATTTTAACCTATTTTTTAATCACAATAAAGGTGAGAGTGTTGGCTAAAAGAGGAAGAAGAGAGTCGATCCACCAAGATGGCACAAATCTGAAAGGTAGCAATTAATCCTGCTGAATCTATTGTAAGGTTCCGATCATGCATCTCATACATAATATATAAAAAATATACTTAGCAAAAAATAAAATGGAACCAAAAAAATAGATCTACTCATACATATAAATATAGAAAACAAGAACATGAAATGTGAGAAGTTTACATACCTTTCCAATGATCTCCTTTGTTGTTTAATCTCCCCTGCATTAGGTTGTCATAAACCATAATGATCAACGTAAACCGTCCCTGATAAAATTCCACACAAAGATAGAAGGATGAAACCTCAATAAGAGATGTTTAGAATTCTTTCTTTGTGCTAGCAAAGATAAGAACTCTTATGAGAGCAAAAGAGAAAAAGAGTGTGCATCTGAGAAAAGAACCTTTCTTTTACTTGTCTCTTACCTAAGATGCGCGAAAATCATCTATATTTTCTGCACCATTAGGCCTTCCATAACCCTCATCACCGATGGAGAGTTATGGGAAGTTAATGGTCATGAATAACCTGTTTGTTATAGGAAGTTAATGACCATGAATAGCATGCATTAGTGGAAGTTATGGGAAGTTAATGACCATGAATAATATGCATTAATGGAAGTTTTGGGAAGTTAATGACCAAATTGTTAGCTAACAACATTTTTTTCAAATCCATTCCATGTAATGTTTTCTACCACGATCACATCGCGATACAATTTCAAAACACTAGCTAATATATCGCGATACAATTTCAAAACACTAGCTAATATCTTGAATCACCATTCAAGACCATTTTATTTATCCTTCGGATCTCCTATATGTGTGACCCATTAGGTTCCCAGTTATATTGGTCACTTGAATTAACATTTAATTCAAGTAAGTCAAGAGCAGTATCTAGCAACACGTCATAACCCCCAATTGACTGAAAAGTCAGTGATTTGACTACGAACCCTTCCATATGCAATTTTGCCATGAAATTTATCCTTTCACCATCTATAACCCATTTGGTTCAAAGTATGCTCAAAGTGTCAACTCCACTAGACTAACTACGTCACATCTAGTCCAAGTGATATTAGATCTTGTCTTGAGGATCTCATTACTTTATGTATCATTGAAGACTCT
>JAOQMP010000002.1:24052974-24063042 GCA_027563575.1 Erythroxylum pedicellare
TATTAGAATTCTTATAAGTATCCAAACATGTAAATATCTTTACTTTCCATAGATTTATTTTCCGAAGAATCATATTCCAAATTCACTTTACTTTCCCGTCAACCAAACGGGGCCATAGAGTTTAATATTTGATAACATATTCTATTATATGATAAATTTTATGCTTATTAAAAAATTAATATAATTAAATAATAATATCTTTTCAAAATTTTCTTATATAATACTATTTTTGATTCAATTTATAAATTGATATAATTTAATAAAATTATAGATATGTATAATTAACTATAAAAATTTTTAACATATAATTCTCTTTTAATTATTTTCTTGAAATTTAAATTTAGTTAAAATTTATCTTTGACATTTCTTATTGCACTTATTAAGTTTTGAAATTGATATTTTGAATTGCGATACATGTAGAAATACTTGACCTTAGTGATTGATAATCAATTGATTAGATTAATAAAATACAAAGAATTTTTAGTTAGTTAAATATATGACTATGCTTATTAATTTATCGATTAATTAATAAATTTACATAGTTTGAATGCTAATTAATTTATGGAGGTTTTCTTATATAATTGAAATATTTTATCATTGACGTAAATCCTGATGCATATTCTCGTTCCTTCTTTTGCACATCTCTGAATTGTAAAAGCTCTAATATCCTTTTGAAGTATTAAAAATGGTGGCTTGGGAAAAAGATTAAACTAAATCGCGACAATTCATTTTCAAGAATAAGTGAACTAAGGTCCTCTAATCAGTTAGCTTCCAGAGATTGATAGTTACCTGATGTGCAGCGTAAAACTATACACTGAAAATTTTAAAAGGCTAGTGTCCAGGAAAAGACAAAGTGAAGAAGGTTATTCTTGTATTGAGACCCATCAATGGACGTTCATTATTGGCCCACAGCTATCTCATGGCTAATTGAAGCATCTTGACCACATATTTCAATCTTTAGCAAACAGTTAACCTTTGGACTGTGATTAGTAATTGAAACACTAGCCAGTGTAAGCAAATGAAACGTTTAAAGCTATCTTAAAGAGTAAATTGCAAATGGCCACCCCAGTTCCAGCTGTGGCAGCATAAAAGAGAGATCACGTTAGGAGTTATTAGGCACCTCTAGAGCTCAATCATTTGATTCTGTGGTCTAAAGAGTAGCAGAGAACATATATATTCTGTAACTGAAATTCAAATCCATGTGAAATTCTCATCATAATATCAAAAAGGAAGTTTGAGATGTGCATCTAGGAGAGAGAGACAGAGAGAGAAGATCGGTGCACCTTTTTGCTGTTCCCGGTATACTAATTAGAGATCAACCGTGCTGCAAATTTCTGAACCCTACGGATGTAGCCATTGGTGAAGGAAATTAAAATTTTCAATATACACAGATAATTCTGAATAAATGGCCAAAGATAAGATATAATAACTGGAAGGATATCTTCTCATCAAACATGGGATGGTTAAGCATTAGTAATCTATTGTTGTTCACAACAGCTCGAACCATTATTTCCTTGGCTTCCTCATGTTTTGTCCTCAGCATGTTGCAAATCTGCAGGAAGATCCCAATAGTCGAGTGCATGATCATAGAGTATAGCAGCAACTTCAGAGCTAAGAGTGAACTGGGAAATTAAAAATGTAAAGATGCTACCGATTCAAATGCAAGCAAGCTTACGAAACCACGAAGGACTTTTCCTTTTAGCAACCTGCTCTGGTATGTAAGCCAAATATTTGTCTATGCTTTGCGCTACTATGCAAGTAAGAAGTTGATGACATGTATTAATGCTCCTGTTTCTAATTGACTGTGAAACACAGGAGCTCGATTTGCTCGGGATCACAGTTTCCAAAGCATGTAGCAGGCCTTCAGTTTTAGTATATGATGGTTGAAATCCTCGCGATGTGAATCACACATAAGTAGATTGATACACATTGCACTTACAGCGTCAAGCTCTTTCACATATGCTTCAGCTTTCTCAACATTTCCATCAGTTTCCACATCTAGAGGAACCATCAAGTCTTTTGTGCTTATCTTGTTGGGCCTATCAATCCCAGAGGTTGGATGGTCACAGAGAACACTCTTCAGTTTAGACTCTGTCTGATTATCATTACAGGAAACCTGGCCATGGCATTTGGAATGTCTATTATAATTGTCTAATCAGTTTTCAATCTATGGTTTACTTTCATCTTACCTGTCCTTCAACATTGCTTTCCAAATCTTCTCTGTCTCTGCAGGAAATTCTGCAAATGATACTCATGAAATTCTAGTCAGTATGATGATTAGCTAAATGCACATGTAATAGATGATACCTGCTTTCACTTTGTAACTGAGAGAAACGTTTTTGTGGACTCAAGAACCGCTGATCTTGATTTGATCCCTACAAAAGTCAGCTCAATGTTTAGTACATGATGAAACGCTATAGTTCTCATCTCAAAGTGAGTATTATAGAAGTAAACATGAGTACATGACTATCACAATAAGTGCAGAACCTCAAGTATCTTTCGTTTAAGAGACGACATTTCTGGCATTTTTCTCTCAGTGCTGGCAATCAGCGAGACAATAGTGGGTGTCATTTTTCCTTGTATTTCCATGTTTTTCTTCATGTTTCCCAAAGAACTGATTTCCCTTTTAAGTGTAGCACTTGACAGATCTTTGTTTTCACTAATGACCCTAGGTTGGAAGAGTGCCATTCTCCAACAGAATCAGTCAGATTGAATAAGAAAAGCTATAGGACATTGAGGAAAATGATGATACAATTTTATCATCAGACCTTGAAATCAAACTAGGAACATTTGGTTTGTTCTTCCCCCCTTTAAGCTCTTCAGAAATACCAATTTTCCTTCCCAAACTGGAACCCATGCTGGAAGACACAATTCTAGAATTTGCACTTGTCAGGGTGTTGGAGTTTAATCTCTCGTCTTTTTGGACTGCAGGATCAGCTTCAGAACTGCACAGAGAAGCCTCACTCCCCTAAATCTTATACCATTGTTTTGAAGAAGTATCAAATTAAATGCATGAATTAAACTAAAAACAGAAATTATATCACAAAATGTCGTCCACGAAGAGTATGTCGAGTGCAGAAAGTGAATGAAGATTTTGGTGGGACAAGTTGAAATATAGTTTACTCTTTCCTCTAATGCAAGTTCAACTTAATATCAAAAACTAGTAACAGAAACTACTAAGGGTTCTTTTAACAGAAATAATACCAAATTCTATAAATAGCAAGGGAAATGAGGTATCAGGGTATAGTAATAACATACTGAGGTCATATATATATATATATATATAGGTAAGTAGGGCATAGCAAATTTTGAGTGAAGGAAAATGCATATCAGCGACAGTGAATGATGTCCAAAATGCTAAGAAAGAAATTAAGCTTTGGAAATTCTTCATTACGTGATGCAGAGATCACTGTGGACTATGGAAAGGCAAACTATCTAATTTGGGACCAAGAAGAACTCAGATCATAGCTTTATTCCTGTATATGTGGAAGCTTGCAACTTGTATGGTAATTAAGTATTAACGTTTTATCTGCGGGGTATCTGTAAAAAATATTAAATGTTCTGCAATTTGGACAACATGAAGTCTAAATATATGTTTGTCATTGTCAAGAATCCATTCAACCCAAAAAATTGAGCTATGCATTGAGGACCGGAAACTGGATCTGAAATTATTTATTTTAGAGTTGTGCTTAATTACAATACCAACAATTTAAGATCTCAGTGTGCACAATCCATCTTGTTACTCTTGGCACTCATCCTCCCAACATAGAACTTCCAGAAAGTTACATCCAAAAATATTGAAGTAATTTGTCTACCAGTCTAAAGCTTGTGATCATGACATTAAAACCATGCCTCATTTAGAAGTCAATTTTAGGCAACGCTTCATGGTGTAGAGCTCCAATACATGAAGCAATTCTGTGTCTTGCATGACTCAGTAGTTTAAGTAAATAAATCGAAGTAAAATATTTCTCAAGTATTAACAAACAAGTTACACTTTTTGATCCTCTTGTATTATCCATGAGGTAAATGTAAAATGCAGACTACAAGACCCTGGAAATTATCTGATATGGTAATATTTTCAATTGTCAACTAACATGAATCTGCAAAATTTAAAATGAGAACTAAAAATTATCCAGGTATGGAGAAGATGTCAACAAATATGAATCAGCAAAATTTAAAATGAAAACTAAAAATCATCCAGCTATGGAGCAGATTTTATGCAAAGCCAGATTAAAAGCTTAATGTAAAGACACCAAACTTGAGCATATATGCCTCACCCAATCTTTTTGATGTCTTTAACATCCTTCTTGCTCCCAAGTATAGTGGAATCCCCTTTTCCAGGTTCTTTATTCAGAAGCCTTGGCATCCTTATGTTCTGCTCAGCACCAACACCGAAGCACTCCCTTGGTTATTACAAGGAAAGTTCATATTGGAGTTATAATGGAGGTGATCAATTAATAGAAAAATTAAAATATTAACAATACTGAGAAATTCGAAAAGCATAAAGTTTTCTTTTCCTAGAATACAAATTGTTAGAACTGCTGGTATATAAATGCCTTTGCTCATATGCACAAATTTTTTATATTCTTTGCACTTTCCAGCAAAGCTCATTCACCAATGGTCAATTTCTGGGAAAGTGCCACTAAATTTTTAATTGATTTTCTGTCAAATTTTCGTCATTTTCATCTTCATCCTAAAACAAATAGGTGAAGCATTTAAGAGATATATATTGTCATTATTAGAAAGAACATCTAGCTTTTCTTATATTCAGTTCAAATTGGAACCAGAGAAAAATTAAAAGGACAGTTTCAATATAGTTAGATTGGTACAATATGATGAAACTCTGGAGCAAGTAAATTTAAAGCAAGTTACAGTATAAGGCCTCACCCAAATTTCTTACTGCTCTTATTCTTCCTTTCATTTCCCAGCGTAAAAGAACCCCCTTCGACAACCAATTTATCAGCAGGTCTTGGAATTTTGACTGCCTTGCAGTCGTTCTGCTCAGCATCAACACCGGAGGAGTTGCTATTGAAGATATGATAACAGGATATCAAACCACCTTTTTCACATACAAGGAAAATTTGTTTGCGCAAATAGGGAATTTCAACTTATTTTCAAATCAGATTTTGTTAAAACAGAAATTGCATTTAAAGATGTACCCCCTGATATAACATTGGTTTTCAACAGTGTTTCTGCTCTCCAATGAAACTTGTTCACTAACGGTCAATTCCCTGAAAATTGGTTTTGAATTGGCCACCATTTTGTTCACCATAACCAGTTCCCTCCCTATTTACTTAAAGCAATGAAGTCAAATAGTTATTGCAATCACTACAAAAAGCACATTTACCATTTTTCAGGTCGATTTAAGGACAGGCCGGCAACTCCTTTCCCCCCAAAAGATGGAGTATCAGGACCACTTTCAGTTTTCCTTGATCTGTTAAAGTATTTTGAGTAGACAATTTCTGCTTCTTTCTCCTTCCTTTGTGGCACTTTATCATTTACAGTATCACTACATCACATTAAACTATCAGAAACATGTAAACTTGCATATGATGCTTAGTTTAGAAAAATAAAAAGCTCAAAACAACCCACTGGATGATAATATACTCTTAGTAACTGCAATTTATATGGCTGAAGAATTGCTCAAAAAATAGTAATTGCATTTCCGAAGACCTATTATTTTCTTGACATGCCTAGTACCTTTAACATTCTGATAGACATTCATCTATGATCCTTTCATATGCTTCTTGATGACATGAGATAGATCCCACCAAAGTGGATCATCAAATAGTTTTTGCAGCTCCTGACCCCAAAACTAATAGAATGGTTGCAAGTAGCAAATGATGGAAATTAAGCAAATTGATTTCAGTTTCTAACCTCCCTAGTTGAACCAAAATTTTTGAGGCTGAATCCTTTGAGTCCTTACTGAGCCTGTTGTTATGTGGCATTGTCTGTAAAACACTTTCAGCAGAAATCGTTTCATGGTCTAAACAATCTATTTCTGGATCATGCTCCGCGATATTTTGACTTGTAGTTCCACTATCAGTCTTTTGACTTCTATCTGATCTGGCAAGACATGATTGAGGCAGCTCCATTGGTTGTGAGATATCATGACTAAAGCCAACACCTGCAATCAGTTCACCATTAAGGTTTTGCTGAGCTCCTGACATCTTAACTTTAGTAGTTGGAGATCTAATTTCTCCCCAAGTATCTGAAACTATACCTTGAGCTAGATCATTTCCATCAATAGTTTGGTCAGGTGATGTCATGGTCTCTTGAATAAATGATCCTGTGGACTTTGACATTGGTTTCTCCAATGAATGATTTTGTTGATCTTCTTCTTGGTTATCAGTAGCTGTTTTCCCTTGCACAGGGCTTTCAACAGACGGCATGACTAAACCTTCAGAATTTGCAAATCCTGAATGGATATTTTCATTGGAAAAATCACCAGTCTTTGCAACGTCTAAAGCAGTGTCCACATTGTCTACAACATCTCACATGATTAAAACTTCAGAGGTTGGAGATCCAGAAAGACATTTAACATTTGAAGAATTGCTAGGCATTGTACCATTGACAGCAGAATGAGCCCTGGAAGTAGATACATCTGTTGATTTTTGAGGCTTTTCAATTTTTCCATCATCAAATGGATCAGCACTTCCACAGAAGGCAGTTTTAGAGACATCACGTTCTTTATTATTTGGAACAATCTCTTTGTTGTTCAAGTTATTTAATGAAGTTTTTTCTCCCTCCATTGTTGCTGTTTTAAAATCAAAATTTTCTAGCCTGCATTGCGGTAAGAGTTATGGCAGGTAAGAAATGCTACAACTCCTAACCTATTGAATTCCAATAGTGCTACTTAAGATTTTTGTTTATTTACTCATTGAAGTCAAAAGAGAAGGTAAACTGTTCTTGCTCCAATTTTCCACCAGGAGATTTTCCTGCAGATCCTTCCTTGGGTTTAGCAGCCTGTTTCAGTGGGCAAGAGAAATCAAGATCTGACATATCCACCTTGAAGGATGATAGCTTCTCAAAATCTCCATCCAGATCGAAATCAATGTCCCTGAAAAAGAAAACCGCCCACGTACAAATTTGTTCGCTTCTAAATACTACTATATGTAGCAGACATACTCCTAGGAATTAAAATTTTTACTCTTTATTGAACTTTTCAATTGCAAAAATTTCTGAGGTATACATATCTATTGAAAAAGAAAAAGGAAATTTGTGACAGTTCACTCTCGAGAGCACGAGAAAATGAATGAAAAATGAATTTCAGTTCAAGATTTTATCATAATCATTACTCTAAAACAAGACTAGACTCATGAAGAATTAATGAGAAAATGTCAATTGTTAGAGGGAGGAAAGAAAATCAAATTGGAAATTGGAAAATGATATAGATTCACCAAACTTACAACTTCTCAAAGTTAAATTTATTTTTCTTGCCAGTGGAGACCGTATCAAAACCAAGATCTAATGAATTATCTCCCATGACAGATGTTTTCCAGGAGCTCAGGAATTCCATTCCAATTTCCTCATCTGCAAAACATTGGTTGTGATATTGGTTCATAGTTCTTATATATCAAAAAACAATCACAGACACAAAATGACACAATTGTAGGATAAAATATCACTAGCTTAAAAATGATATGGAGTTTATAATAGATAGCCTCTTGATCCATGGAAGCTAGAAGCTTTTGCTGGTTGAGAAATTAAGGTTCCCAGTCAAGTATCATTGAAATTACTTTCTAGATATGTACAATATATTAGTAGGGAGTATATACCCCACATGCATACAGATGGATAGGTGATGCCATTCCAAGAAAGAAATTCTTGGTTAGAAGATGTTCAACAAAATTTGGTGGCATTTTCAGGAGCCATTTAGGTACTCCCACTTGCACCAATATGCTTCAATATTAGCAATTACTTGATATGTTAAATTGTTCGATGACAAAAAAATCAAGCTATTTGCAGTATTCCTAGATTCTGACCATGTAAATGATTTGCGGTCATATTGGACTCAAAATAATCAAGTTGAACTTCTGAATGCAAGAAAAAAGTAGAGAGCAGCAAAAGATTACCCAACAAGGAATTTTTGTCCTTGGCACTTGGAGGACAAGAGGACTCCTTCTTTGATTCCTTCATCTGCAAGAAATGTTCCCTTGTTACTAGCGTTGGAAGATAACTTCATTTTCAGATTGGAGTTTAAATGAAATTAAAAAATGAGGCACCTTGGAGATATAAAAGCTCTATGCAATATTATGCAAAGATGAGGAGTTAAGAACTTAATTTGACAATCACAGAATATCAAGCAAAATGATATGCAAGTAACCTTCAGAAGCAATTAACAGCAAGCACAGGATGGTTATGGAAATATTAATCAGTTTAAGCACATTGTGGAGTATATCTGTTTACAGTCCAGTCTAGTTGCATTCTTTTATGGTTGTTCATCTAAGAACTTCATACACGGATGTGCTACTATTGGTAATCATCACTAGTTAATCATCTCAATATCATATTGCTTGCAACCGTCATCTCAACCTCCTGATTTCCTCCTACAAAACTATTCCTGAGCAATACTCTATCTCCAGTATGAGTAGCAACCTTGTTCAATCACAAAATCAAGAACGAAAAGCACAAAGCCAAGTCGTCATAGAAGTTTAAATCACAGTTACACGCTAAATTGAAAAAGAAATATACACGGAAGAAGTCTTCTCGAAACTGGTCAAATGAACAACACAGAAGCCAAACAGAACTCAACTTCAAACATATTCCACTCCTTAACAACAATCAAGCAAAACAATCTGCTATGCAAGTACTATGAACAATGATAAAATGATTAGAGAAACAATTAAATCTACCTAGGATTCAATACAAAAATTAGAATCGAATTTGACAGGTGAAGAAATAAGTCAATTAAAGCACATAGCTAAGACAACAATCCAGGGCGATGCCTCAACTTCATTTACAAGTGAAAAAATACAGAGGAAAAGCCGAGAAGCGTAGAAATTTCATAGTGAAAGGTCGAAAACGAATTCCGACTTCATCAAAACACGATTTGATACGGATCAAACACAAAAAGCGAGATGTTGAGTAGGTCGACTTCAAAATTACGCAACAATGGAAGCAAAATAAATAATGGATCATATCGACGAAACTGTAGTTAAAGTGTCTGATGTTTATTGAGGGAGGGTGGCAGAGCGAGAGAAAGGGACTTGCCTCGACTTGAGTAAGAAATGGCGGTTATCTGCATACAGAGATAAATCTCACGATCTTAGAGCTATCCGAGAGAGTGAAGAATAGAGTGGCAACACTGGAGAGTGTAATTGCAGTTTATAAGTGAGAGTAAGAATGGCGGCAAGAGATGTGGCTTTTATAGCGGTTGGGTTTTTTGGTAATTCCCTCTAATTCTGTCGCTAAGCTTTTAACTAAATACTCCGAAGACAAAGGCAGCTGTTTAGTTCCTTGTAATTCTTAGCGCCAGCATTTTGCTGCCAACGCGTGTAATTATAATTACCTAGTAGAAAACAATTTAGTATTTGTGTTTTCCATTTGTTCTATTTTTATTATTTTTCTATTTTGTTATAATAAAATTAATTGGTTATTATCTCTATAACTAAAATAAAACGAACTATTTCTTTAGAAAAAATCAATCAAAGAATTTCATAAATTTTATTATACTCCTTCTAAAATTGCTCTTTTCGTCCATTTTGCATCACATCTAAGAGACTCTTTGATTCGGCCAAAGAAGCAATGCCACTTGATCATTATCAAATTGACTATAATCTTTTTTTGTCTGTGAAGATCCCAACAAAGCATCTTTTACTTCTAATAGGCTATAAACTAGATTGTCTTAAATTTGTAAGTATAATTACATCTCAAAAATAGAAAATAATCATATTTAAAGGAAACTATGTATTCCATGGTTAATATTTAAATTGGTCAACTTATAACTATAATCGAATGATTATAAAATTAATTCCCAAATAATTTCCTAGAAAAGTCATATTAACACACCTTTCATCTAATCTTGATTGTTTTAAGGAAACTATGTATTTCTATATTTAATATATA
>JAOQMP010000002.1:24090410-24102599 GCA_027563575.1 Erythroxylum pedicellare
ATTATTTATATGTGAAATATTTAAAAATTATTGTTATTTCATATTAATTGTCATTATTATTTATTATTAAGATTTTTTAAAACATGATTGATGTAAACAGTAAATTAGTAAAGTATACAGTACAACTGTATAATATATTAATGGACTATTTTGTAAATTTTAAAAATTTTAGGGACTATTTTATAAATTTAAAAAATTACCCGAAACAATACTCGGTACTGACTGGTACCGGTACAGTTCTGTTCCAAAACTCAATCCGGTACCGAGCCTGGTACAATATTCATAACTTTGGAGTAAAGAGTTGCAAATTTGATAAAGTGCAAAAATAAAAGTTATTGATATACATGTCTACTTTATTTCCATAAAAAAGAAAGTTCCCATATTTTACAAGTTAAAAGATATCGACAAATTTCTAAAATTAGTCTATCGAGCAAAACTGAAGTTGAGTATAGGATTGTACTTATAATTTGAATACATAAAGAACTAATTTAGAAGTTGGTTAAAACATGACAATTGTAGGATTAGATGTTTATAATCTTTTATAAAATAGTTTACGTAAATTCATAATGGTTTGGAAGATATAGCTGATTTACAATTGGCTATTTAGGGCGTTATGGCATTAGATGTGTTCTGTTGTTAGGAGTTAATTTCGAGAATTGTAGGAACTGATTTAGGGAAGGTGTTTAACATGAAAATTGTGTGTGTGTGTGTGTGTGTGTGCAGGGGGGGGGGATATGTGTGTGTGTGTTCGTATGGGGGGCGTGTGTGTACGTGCATGCGTGCAAGTGTGTGTACACACACCTTGAACTTTTTGCTAAAGCAGATATCAATTATTTGTTTAAAAATGTACAATGAAATGAAGTTCCCTCCATGAAAAATTAATAATAAATGGATTATTAAATAAAATGAATGAAAGTCATAAGTGAGGTTGCATAGGTAAAAGACCTAACTGAGGTGACTTAAACAAATTTATTTAAACAAAGACTTTAATGAGGTTGCTTAGGTAAAAGACCTAAATGAGGCGACTTAAACAAATTTTCTTAAACAAAGACTGAAGTAAGGTGATTTAGGCAAGATGCCTAAGTGTTGTGGCTTAGGCAAAAGGCCTAAATGAGTTGACTTAGAAAATCTTCTTAAACAAAGACCTAAGTGAGGCGACTTAGGCAAAAGACATAAGAGGGGTAACTAAAGCAACAAAATAAGGATCCATAGGTTAAAGAGTCAAAGGAAATGAATAAAAATATGTAATGAAATTGAGTTACATGTGTGGTTTATAGTAGATATGGTATTGCTTATTCAAAGAAATGATATCTTGTTAAGAGGTTATGATTGTAGTGGTTGATGAACTTATGCATTTATGAATGTGATGATGATTGAGTCAAGATTATATATCTTGCTTAAATCTTGATGTGAAATGTGTCAAATGACTTTATACCTTGATATGGACGATGCTTGTGTTGGAGAGCATGGTTGTGAGTCAATATAGGTAGTGAACTTACTACTTATTTTTATAAACCAAAAGTGGTTTTCAAAATGAAAATAAAATGTTTTCCCTCACCAAATCTAATACTCATGTTTATATTATTTTTCCTTTCTCCCAGGAAAAAGGAAAAAATTATTAAGTTGACTACCTACTAGCAGCAATAGTAAGGGTGAGTTAGGTGTAGACAAGGTCGACCAACATTGTCTAATTAATTTTGTTTTCTCACATATTTAGAACATTTTGCTTTAGATGTCAATGTAAACATTGGGGGCATTAGTGTGGTTGTGAACCTAAAGACTGAAATTATTATTATTACTATTATATTGTTACTAAGTAGGATTTGGACTTATGTATATGATGGGATTACACTTAGATTATTATGATAAATGAATAAATGAATTATATCTATTTGGACTTAAAATATCTTGTTAATTAAATAGTCATTAGATGGATAGAATGTATGAACAGATTAAGTCATGTACGCTCATAGAGTTAGCTTGGGGTCCCAATGTTGGGTTAACACTGCGTGGTCCACCCTGAGCCTTGTTAAGGCTATGGTGTGACAAGGAATTCTAAATCATTCACTATTTGAAGTTAGAATGGACCTATACCTTAGAAAACTACAAACTCCTTTCAAGTTTTTCAACTTCCTTATAATTCTGGAAGATTATGAGAAACTAAATTCTGGAAGATTATGAGAAACTAATTGCCAGAGGATTGAACCACCTAGTAAAAGGACTTGAATCCAATAAACTGGTAACAAGGCTAAAGCTAATAAAGGAACATATGAAGAAGCTTCATAGAGACCAATACAAGAATGGTCTTAACAAAGAAGTGGGAAAAGACAGAGATGAGCTCAATACAATAGAGAAAGTCCTTTATATGGATCTATGAATGAGGAGTTGACAGTAAAGACAAGACCAAAAATGAACCCCTATCTCTTAACACTAAATATCTACAATTCCTTTCTAAAACAAAAGACAGGGGCTTCTTAGATAATGGATAGGGATTCCAATTCAACCTTCATCCACAAAAATATCCAGAACAGAAATAAAATCAACAAAATTTTAAGAATCATAAGCCACAATAGGATTCCCTAATACGAATAGGAACAATTGAAAACTATGGCTTTCTCTTTCTTTAAATCCACTTTAAGAATAGTTTTAACCTTCACAAGCTCCCTTAATATTCTCTCCAATTTCATCTCTCGCTCCTTAAACTAAACACATATTAAACCTCTTATACAACGAGTAACAAATAAAGAAATAAAGGATGCCCTCTTTAGTCTTGATCCAGATAAGACACCAAGTTTGATGGATTTAATACACTCTTATCCTAAAAATCTTGGGACCTATTTAAACCACATGTTACCAAACTTGTCAAGAAATTCTTCACTTAAGGAAAATTACTCAAAGAGCTTAGTAAAACCTTCCTTTGTCTAATCCCAAAATCATCAAATTATTTACAAAGTTATTTCCAAAATACTAGCGTTGAGACTAAAACCAATAATGAAAGGGCTTATTAATATCTCATAACATGATTTTATTACAAGTAAAAGCATAGGAGACAATCTACTTCTAGCTTAGGAAATCCTCAAGTACTACCATTCTAAAATATTCATTAAAAGTTGCTCCTTAAAGAGGTGCTATAATGCTTAACTACCTCCTTATTTAGTGTTCTAGTTAATGGAGAACCAATTCAACTATTTAAAGGAGCTAAAGGGGTGAGACAAAGTGATCCACTATCATTATATACTTTTTCTTTAGGTATAGAAGTTCTCATAAGAATGATAGGACACCAAAGTTGCAAAGAAAAACTTTTATATATCACTACAAATATAAGAAAATCAAGATATTTAATCTATCATTAGTTACTGCTACTTTGTGGAGCTGACAAAAACTGAATACAACTGCTAATGAACTACATTACTCAGTTTGCAGAAATGTCAGGTCTAAGCATCAATAAAAACATAAGCCAATTTTCATATCTTCAATCGCTACTACATTGGAACAAATTTTGGTTCAAGTTTCAGGACTCCAATTGGTTTAAACTCCTTTTAAATACCTAGGGCTACCTATCTCCTCCTTTAGACTAAGTTATAACAATTATAAAATGTTATTTGATGTTATTTTAAGCAAGACGTGTGTATAGATACCAAGATGCGTATCCTATGCAGGAAGATTTCAACTTATAAACTCTATCCTAAATAGTATGTTCATTTATTAGAGTTCACATGTCACCCTCCTAGTTAAGATAATTAAAGACATAGAAAGAATTCTAAGAAACTTCCATTAGAGTGGACCAAGAAAAACAAATGAATAGCAAAATTCAAATGGAAGGAGATATGTCTCCCTAAAACTCACAAATAATGCACTATTGGCGAAGAGGTTATGGAGACTATTTAACAATAAAGAAGCATTATAGGAAAAATGGATGTATGAAGAATACATCAAAGGAGCAAGGTTATGGACTGTGAAACCTAACTCCAACACTTCTTCAGTGACTAGATGCATTCTAAGCCTAAGGGAAATAGTAAGTAGTAAAATGAAGCGCATGAGAGGGAGTGGAGAAAAAACAAATTTCTAGTTTGACAATTGGTCTAACTCGAGTATCTTTTATCTACACCCTTTAAACATAACCTTACACTGCACCTTACCCTTCAATGCAATAATAAGTGCAATGATAAAGGACAACCAGTGGAGTTTCCCTTCAAGGGGTAAAAAGAATTATCCCTAGCTTTCCAAATTATGCTTCAAAACAATTCATAATGGACATAATTCTCTAGCTAAGGGGTCCTTCAAACAAATTCACTACAAAATCTTATATGTCAATATTCAATCCTAATGTGTAAGAAATAAAAGGCATAAACTTGTATGGTATAAGATCAATGTTTCTAGGTTTTCTTTTATCATATGGCTAACAATAAAAAAACTAGATTCTTAATAGTGGACATAATGCCCTGGAGTAGCTACTCCATATTTTATGTTAATCACTAGCAGAAACAAGTGATCATGTTCTATTCTCTAGCCTATACTCCTCCAATATGTGGAGAAACATTCTACAAAGATGCAATCTCCAGGTTAAACTAAATACAATAGAAGAAATGCTAGAATGAGCTCTAAAATTAATATTTGTTAATGACAATGACGCAGTGATACTTAGGATCGTATTAATTGTGGTGATATATCAGCGATGGAGAGAGAGAAAATACAGAAAATATTGCAATAATAAATAGAAGGTAAGGGAGCTTACTAACTCCATCTATTTCTAGTTAAAAGAAGTAATTGCAGCTAAAAAATTGCATATGAACTATAGTCCCACATACAAGGTGAATTGGAGATTTATTTAATCCAGCAGAGGCCACGGAACAATCAAAACATGATAGAATTTTGAATATGCAAATCATGCATCAATCCATTCCAAGGCAACTCATAAATGGTAGATAAAAAAGTAGAAGAAATTAGAAGTGTGTAATCTATATACCAAATCTAACTATATTGAAGGAAAGGAACAAGAAAGCACAGAGATCTAGATAAGAACAAGATTATACTCACATGAAGACAACAGATAATCACTCCTAAACAAACCAGTTAGTCTCCCATCACTAAAATTATCAAGGAAGTTTTGAGAACACTAACTTAGAATGAAGAAAGCCTAAGATAGATATAAGGAATAGTTGACACATTGGACCAAGTAAGGATACTTCTCCTTAAATGAAAAACAACAGGTTTAAAGGCAACCACATTAGATGTTTCTTTTGTAAAACCTTTTGTACAAAACCCTTGTAAAGCAATTTTATACAAAATTTTAGTTTTCCAAAACAAAAGTTACTCGACATGATCAAAATTGATGATATATGCTAACTTTAAGCAAATTTAGGGTCATTTAAACAAAAGATAAACTTTAAGGTGTTAAATGCTCCTATGTGTAAGTTTGAGATGACTTTTTTGTTAAATATGATTATAAATTTCAATAAAAATAATAATACGTAAACATGATAAATAAATAAAGTAAAAAGTTATATGATTTTTAGAGTTGCCAAATGATCGGGATCCACATTTGACATAAAAAATTTTTAATAGGTCGCCAAAACCTTAGTTAGACTCCAAGTAAAATAAAAAGCTTAGAATCTAACTCAAAAATCAAGGTTGGTTGAAACGTAGAAGTCAAGCCAAAAACAACCCTGGTCGCAACCAACCTAATTTTAAAATATTCAATATAAGGTCTTGAATTATCATTTGATAGAATTACCACATAAGCAACTCTTATCATATTAAATTGAGGGGGCATTATGTTGATTACTTCAAAATTTTCAAGAAAAAAAGATTATAAGTTTGAAAGTTTTAGACTTTGGATCCAAGATTGCGAAGGCTATACCTTACGTGGACAACCCCACAACTAAGTAAGCAACTAATTTCGTCACATGGTTCAAAAGAAAGTATAATAAAACTTGGAACAGAGAGAGCACAAAAGTGTTTAGGGTTAGGACTTTGATACATTTAGTTATAGCATCAAAACTATTGTAATGAATTTTAGATTATTTTTATATGAGCTTCAATATTTTTAAAACGAGAGCCGATTTGGATAAAGTTTAACATTTTGTACCGAATGTCAGTATTACTATGGATTATTTCACTACCTTATTTTATTTAGTTGCGTACAAAATTGAATTGTAATACATCACATTAAAATATGTACTTTAGCAATATGACCACTCCACATTAACCCATTTTGTCATCCCATTACACGTCCTCTTCAATCCCATTGCATGTGCATCTTCAGTTCTATTCATCCTAAATATCAACTTTCTTTCACCTTTCAACGTGGAGACCTACTCTTTTAAGTGAAAATAATCGTTTTCTACACATCGAAAAATTTGAACTCGAATGCAAAAAGTATCAGTCCCCCTCACTAAAGTTAAAATACCCAACCTTAAAAGTAAAATTGACACTGTTGTGTCAGTGATATGCTATCTGAAATTTAGCTAACCGAGAGGCAGTGACGTCACCCAACCATGACATTTCAAACTTCAATTGAACTGCAATGGCATAATAGAGCTCAAGTTAGCTATTTTTCGGCACAAAGGTATTTAAAACCTTGGAAAACCAGTGTGACTCATTTTCACTTGGTTCCTAAAATAAGACAAGATCCAAACCATGCAAAAAATTACAATTTGAATCAAGAATCCAACAGAAATTTCAAATGTAATATTTGACAGAAGGCTTTAAAATTAGGGATGTTAATTTTTGCCCGACCCGGCCTGATTTTGGCCCGGTTTGACCAGAGCCATGGGTTGAGCACGGACCAGCCTGGCCAAGCCCATGGCCGACTGTTACTTCAAAAATGACATCGTTTTGTCAAAAACGTCGTTGTTTTTGACATTTTAATAAAATATACATATACATCGTTTTTTACATTTTTTAAAAATATATATATAAGGCAGGTTGGGTTGGGCTAGGATAGGTCGGACCACGAACCACCTAGCCCGTGGTCGGGCCAGGCACGGGCCGCTCATTGACATTCCTATTTAAAATGTTTTCAATTTTGCTATTAAAGTAGCTGAGTGACACAGATAACCTATTAACTGATATGCACAAAGGTACCTGGGATTGTGTACATGAATGGGGGCAGTGGCTGTCTACAAAAATAGAGGTCCTGTCACTGGTGCTGGTAAAAATGAGGCGCAACATCTGTCAGCCAAGATGGATCTATAGTCACGACATTACGCATATACTGCCTGTCTGTTAAGACAATTGAGTGGTAGATAACCCACTTCGGATTAACTCTGATAAAGAAGAGAGAACATTGTCAGACATAAACGAGTATCTGCATATCAGTCAACACAACAAAACAGACTCTCAGAATACTTGAGGTCCAGTTTACTTACCTAAATAATACAGAAGATGGATGAATGTGGACTTCTTGAGAACCTCTAATGGTCTTGTACATGCCATTATGACTATAAACCTAATGACATGACAAAAATTACAATTGCATCAGCAAATTAGTGAGTGGAAAAACTTTGGGCACTATTGCTTCAAATAGTTGAAGGCTCGTCCAAAGGGGAAGACAAAATTGTCCTGGACACAGAGTGAGAATTCCCATCATGACAATACTCACATCTAAACGACAAGCATTTGCAAAAAATCCAGCAGTAACAGCCTTTCTTACTACCTGCAAACAGATTAGAAAGGACAAAGTGGTGCAGGAGGAAAGGAGAAGAAGAAGAACAACAACAACAAAAACAATCAGCATTAGCAACTCAGTATATGATTCATTCAGTTAACTATGTAAAAGCATTCTGCATAAAAGGTTCATAAGGTACAATCAATGACCAATGAGCAGTTCAGAAAACAAAATCCACGACAGAACATTTTTCATTTTGCTAGTGCTGTAAATCATCATTTTAATAATCCGGCATCCCTTCATCTGCATTAGTGATCAGCGTTGTAAATTAGATGACATGCTAAAATTAATCAATAATGAAATATCAGGCCCACTATCAAAAGTCTCATTTCTGTTAAACTGTAGTTAGACTAAACTACAATCCACTATTATATAAATTTTTAATTTGCACAAGTAGGAGAACCTATGATTCAACGATACAATTGACAATTGAAGATGGCAAAAGAATACAAGACCTACTTTGCTATGGATAATCTTACCTAGTTTTTTCCCCTTCCCCTCTAGTATTGGAAACTCTTACCTCGGCATCTCTTTCACAAGACTTCAATGTTATGCCTAATCTGAGTGCTATTCTTCTTAGTTGTTCTCTAATTTCAACAGCTTTCTTCTGCAAAACAAGTAAACTGGAATGAGTGTCTTGTGAAATGAATGTCTTAGTTAAAAGATCTTATTCAAATTTGATGTGGTTTAAAGCTATGAAAATTTGATTACGCACCATGGCATGATAATTCAGAAAGTTCTTATGACACCATTGTGAAGATTTACCAGATTCAAGAAAACCTTGGTAAACATTAAGGAATGTGACATGATCTCCCTGAACAAGATCAAGAAATTAAACCCGTATACAAAAGGATTATGACAGAGGAACATACATTCTCTTTCTGATGAATAAATATATAAAGCCATCATACATAAAGTACATGGTGCAAACTGTAAGATAATTTTAGAGGAGATCATGAAAGTTAAATTTCAAGAATAATAATGATCTTTCTGCTTCACATGAACTTGCTTACGCACCAAGCAAAGAAATTTATAGAATGTTATGCTGTCCTCCATTAAATAGAAAATGGGAAAAAAATACGAAGAATTGGCAGCTCCAGAGCAGATGAAGCAAAAGATGTCCAGTTTTCCTTAGTTGTTGAAATGGCTGCCCAAAAGCATTATATAAGGCATAAACAGTAAAACTTACAAGTATACCAGATATAGAGATCACAACTAGGATCTTGGTAAAATCAAATGGTTGAATAATTGAAAAATGAGATCAGTCAGGAATACACGTAGAAAGCTGTAGCTAAGAAGTATGACGATGAGTTTTGTAAAATCTTATTCAATAAAAAATGCAATTGGACTCCCTGTAGGACTAAAAATTGTCTAAACAATGGTCAAATATCTAATAGATAAATAGAGACATTTTTAATGTGATCTCCCAAATTTGATCAAGCAAGTCCAGTACCTCTGCTGCCGCAAATCTCATCTTGGCTTCATCTAGCTCCTTATATGCTCCTCTACTAGAAACCCAGATGGACTGCAAAAGGATATTTCAGTTATTAATTCCATCGCTAAGGAGTATCTTCTTTATATCATAATAGTGATGGTAATTCCCCATGCATTCCATTTTAATCACCAAACTGGAGGCAAAAGGTATTTAATCAAAGTGAAAAAGGATACCTGAATGGAGAGAATAGCAGCAATTGTGATGATTTCCTCAGAACAACCAAGTTGGTTTGAAGATAATATCATTTTGGAGATCATTGGCTCCTGTGAAAAATCTAATTTTAGAAATTGACTCAGATTCTCATTAGAAAATATCAAGTTGTATATTAGTTGTATAACTTTTTAGGTAAGTCAATTTCTTAATAGCCCAAAGATTGTGGTAAAGTACTGACTTGTCCAATATACAAATTCTTACTCCCACGGCTGCTCTTTGGAGTTTTTTCTCCAGGGGAGGGTGCAGACAAGAGGGAGGGCAAGAAAATAGTCCAAGGAGAGATGCTAATTTGTGATGTTAAACTGCCTGGAATTCCCTACTTACTGTCCTACTTATGCATGCAATCAAAGCAGTCACTCACTAGAACACGTGCGTCAAAAAATAAAAAAAAGAAATAGAAAATAATCTTACGGTCCTCAACAAGTAATAGTGTGCAACCGCATCAACAAAAATAGGCAGCATCAAGAAGGCCAAATCAAATACTTAGCAAGTAGCATACCAATGGAATTTCTGCAACTTGAAAACCAACTGGTGATGTAAGTTTAGCATCATCATCAAGGACCCCTAGTGAATAAAGAACTTCAAGTGCCCGAATCATTGTTTCTGGAGCTGGAGAGGCTAGCCAGTCAAAGCCCAAGATATTGTCTATGCCCAATGCTTTTATCTGAGATTCAGAGACCAGATATTATGTAAAACTCTAAAAGCAACAAAGCTATATTGTATTCACTAAAGTCAAAGATTCCAACTAAACGGTCATGTTCTTTTAATAAAGTTTGGCAACTAGAAAGGTTAGAAATGCAGACCTGAATGACACAGGAAACAAGATTTGATCTTTGAATTTCTGGTATTCCCTCCGCAGACATTTCGTTAATAAAATGCTCTTCCGTATATAATCTGGTTGTAGGGATCAAAATGTTTCACGTTATATATAGAATGGTGACACCTTGCAACAATCAATTTTTCAGGAGACAACAATGAGCACTCAACTCTTGTTAACCACCCATCAAAATCGATTCCACAAGTTCAAGAGGGATGTTTGTAATTTGTCAAAAGCAACAACCAGAATGGATGAAGAAACCATTCCAGGATAACTTTTCATGAAGATGACAAAATCCATGAGATAACTTGAGCATATCCAGTAGGCTACTAGGCTCACGTAGCTGGTCATAGGACATGCAGAGAATGAAATATTTTCAAGAAGTTGACATTAGGGGTTAGGTCTCATCCTAAATGCAGGCAGCTAAGAGGAGATTAATGTAATACAAAATTGCAGAAGAAATCGAACCTTTGTTAAACTTTGGACAACTTAATTTTCACTAGGTTAGTCAGTATGCATTACAATTACAATTGAACTGCAAACGGCTATTGCAATTCCATCATTCAAATGGACCCTTATTGATTTAGCAGTCTACCTTTATGAGTTTAGTGCCCTAAAATTTCTCATATAGGTCACTCCATAAAAAGAAGTCTACTAAGTTTTTATATTGAGTACCTATCAGTGGTATTCTATGAGTCATGTCTAAAGTGCATTTGGATTGTATACAAAGGCCTCCATTTTTTTAATTCCATTTCGGGTTTGTGTGATGACCAACTAGTCAGGACCAGAATTAAAAGAAGAGTTTTTAAGCTGGTAAAAGGTAAAAATAAGACCCTGATAATGATTTGCAATTTACAAGTTTGATGGTACTTGACATAAGTCTGAAAACAAAATCAATGTCAATTTACCTACACTCCTTGGTGGTAAAATAAAACAAGAAAAATGACTATCATAGTCCTATGGAGAAGTGTTCTAATGCTTAGGTTCTTGCTCTAGAAGTTATGGAAGCTCCTACTTAATATACCAAAACAAATAAGAGCAATGAGAAACTATTATACAAAACATCATTTTGCAGATAGAAACCTGTAACACTTTCCTGGTCGGACTCTTCCAGCCCTACCAGCCCTTTGTCTTGCAGATGCCTTCGATATCGGTGCCACTACCAGGTTTTCAATATCTGATATCTATATCCACCACAAATAAAATCAGAAGACTGACTAATTAAGAAAAGCAGAAACATCTCAGCTCACTACAATTACCAGCCAGAAGCAATAAATAAAAAGCTGTTACTAGTAAATGAAGCAGCAAAACCAAGACATTAAAGAGGCCCGGTTAGTTACGAAAAGTTTGGAACCGTTAGATTGGCTCCACTACTGATTCCCAGAACTTATGCAGATTTAAGGGCTTATACAACAGAAGGAAACTTTTAAAAAGAAACGATTAAAGAGAAAAGGATAAGAAAAAAAGAAAAGGTTGAAGGCAACACCGATATAGTTATTACAAACTATACAATTTTGATTTAGTCCACCTTGAACTCAAAATTAAATAAATAAATAAACATCCAGATAAACAACACAACTCTAGTTCTTCAGCATAAATTTTTCTGTACACGAACAAGAACATGCAGCTACAACCATAACATTTAACTGTATGTGAAATACAAAAATTGAAACTTAGTTTTAACTACGAGAAAACTCATAATACATTGCAGATGTTTATTACCAAGTTCAAAGGTCCAATTATAGAAATTAGAAAAAAAATCTCAAATTCAACAAGCCAGTAAGCACTAGCAATAGAAAGACTTGAGCCCGGCTCAAAAAAAATTTGGGATCGAATCAAGCTTTGTAACTTGATTTGGCCACCTATATATATACACATACAGTCATAGATAATTATGAGATAATATCTTTCCGATGGGGATGCGATAAGAAAATTTCTCCTATTATTTATTATTTATTTATTATTTTCTTATTCCTATTAAACTTCTCTCTCTCT
>JAOQMP010000002.1:24102699-24115830 GCA_027563575.1 Erythroxylum pedicellare
ATAATATTTTATATAGAGACATACATATAGTTTCAGACTGGGTTCAGGACCAAAAGGGCCCAAAACAGTCTCAGGCTTTTGAGATATGCTCAAAGTGTGAGCAGTCTCCGGATCACACCTGCTTATCCAATTCCTATCGGGCTCCAGACCACAAATTTTTTTAACAGGCCTTAAGGTGGCCTGGCCATTGCCTTCCCTAACCGGCACTTTATCACTATTTTAAACCCAAATGAATAGTATCAAAAATACCGGATTGTAGAATCGCTGCTTTGAAAACCCACTATCCACAACATAGACAATACCCTGCAGAATTCAGTGGACCAACAATGCTAAAGCAGTGTAAGAAAGGAAGTAAGTTTATGAGGATTTTTCAGATTACTGTTTAAACATACATATATTACCTCCAAGGTCAATGAAGTTTCAGCTATGTTGGTCGATATTATTACTTTTCTCTTCCCTCTAGGAGTGGGAGAAAACACAAGATCCTGTATAGAAAGTAGCAGGCCATGGAGAACACGAGACACCGGAATACTAAGTCTACAATATATCCAGCTAACACAGTAAGAAACCACATGACACATAACAAACCTGTTCAGCACGCGGGAGGCCAGAGTACAAAGGAAAAACAATCAGTCCTGAGAATTGGTAATTTGTCAGTGTTGTCCTTGGATAACATCAAGAAGAAACTCAAGTAGTCAATAAGGCATCCTCATACATGCAGAATATCGGCGGTTTGGTAATTCTGATCATTTTGAATAATTGAATCACATATAGCAAAAGCAAAAAGACAGAAGCTTATGCTCACACACATTTCTTATTATTACAAACATCTATCTTCGTTGTTTACAAACATAATACTACAAATGATTTAACACCAAATATTAAAAAGAAAACATGTGTTAGGTTCATATAAAGACACAGGTGCAACTAAAAACTTCGACAATCCATAATACTTGAAGAAGTAAATAAAATAAGATCAATAAATCAATCATGCTAACAGCTGAATTCAAATTAATGCCTTTGTACCAGAAGATTTGTTCCCATTTGCTTGAGCCTCCTCAGTAAGTAAACTAACTGCAACACCGATATCATCTTCACCAGTGAGAAATACCAGAATATCACCCGCTGGCTCCTAAATTATTATACAAAAGTTATCAGGAAAGCATATTGTTCCCTTAGAAGGAAAAACCTATTGCTACATAAAGGTTTTAAATTGCAGACTATGGGTAATATTCCAGTTACAGCTAATTGCAACAATTGCGGATGATGCGGCTGCAATTGCAGCCAATTTGCTGAGACAGTGCAGACGGCAACCGCAATAATGTGTTCACAAACTGCAATTTAAAATCATGCTGCACTAGTACTAGGAGAAATTTTAACAAATATCAAAGGCCGTATTTTTTCAAAAGCCAGACCAAAAAAATATAATATTTCATTTTGTCTAATAGATGTTATTGATTGAAAACAGACAGGAGCTACAAGTATAAAGTTGGGAAATTAAAATATCTGGCTTATAATTCTTGCAGACACTTAATCCAGAAGCACTTTAGTACTCAAATAAGAGCCATAGTGGAATTACAAATGTGATATGTTTTCCCAACATAAAGATATATACTTTTCAACTGATTAACAACTTGTACATGTTGAGTATTCCACAGTCAACATAACAGCAATTGTATTTTAGTGGATGAATGGAAGGTGGGTAGCTTCAAAATTTTAATATTGAGTTCACTTTGACCTTTCGCTAGACATTTAAATACTATTGACTAATATAGCAGAATGCATGACTCATAATTACCATCTGATCCAGCTAATACAGCTATATATGGTCAAAGGAACTGTGTGCTTAGCTCTACATTGGCACAAACATCGAATTCTTAGACAACAACTTAACCTTCAACTATATGCTGCATCTGAGGTTTAGTATGCTGGTTCATGTGATTTTTAACATTTCATATTACAATTATAAGCTATCCCTGATATACTCCAAAAAAATATTCAGCATTTTAACATTTTGTGCCTAACAAATGCTTCGCTTTGATTTTATACGCACAACAGTATTGATGTCTTGAAAGTTGAGAGACGATGAAAGCACTGATATGGGACTAGTTTTGAAATTATCCCATACTAAAGTTCATTTGAGATTTTGGTAGATCCTTAAAAGACTTCTGTGAAGTTTATCTATATATTTGAGGTTGCACAGGTTTCTAGTCATCTGCTTTTGTATTGACTTCCTGTTTAGGTTTCAGGTGTTTACATAAAAGAGAACTTTGAAAGAGGTTAGATATTGTTTATCTATGTATCATGTCCGCATTTATGCACTAGAAGTGTATTTTGGTGGATGTTGAGTATCTTGAGTTACAAAGAGCTTTCCATCTCCAAACAAAAAACAATGGAAATTCTCAGAAAGCAAAAGTAAAAGCTTCAGCATCATTTAAGCAAGAATACCTGATCATTTATTGCCAATACTGTTGAAACAGCAGCTTGAACATAGTCTGCAACAGCCTCCACAACATAATGAATCTGCACATTAAACCCTCTACCCTGAAAGGGATACAAATACAATAAAATCTTGGTCAGGTCAGATCTACTCCAAACATTCAAAAAGCTTATAAACTGAATGGATTTTTCATCAATATCATGATATATACAACTTATTGTTAGTACAAATACCTCAACTGACAGAATTGCAGGCTCCTTACTTGGACCAGATTCAAATGTTTCCACTCTTTGACGCCCTTTGCTGGTTCAAAACAAGCACAATTAAAAGTTGATTAATTCCTGTAATTGCAGTCTTTTATTTTAGCTTCATAGGAAGGGGAGAAAGCATCATACAAATGAAGATAGCTTCATCACCACTATCATGACATACATGTGACATGTTGAATGCAACATAACCATAAGTTGCAATAGTTTCACAGAAATTAATCTCCTTATTGCGTCAAATATTAACTTTTTTAGGGTAAGATTGGCAATGGGCTGGGCTGGGCTGGCCTTGGGCCAACAAAATACCTAATTGAGCCCAAACTCGACTAGAAGCCCAAGTTCAACTACTTTCTTTTTTCAATCTGAATTTTGGAAATGATGTTGTTTTCACTTGATACATCCGATTTCGGACAAGGTTCAAGCTTGGGCCGAAAATTTGAAAAACAAATCAAGCCTGGTCTAAAACCAAGTTAGTTTGGGTGGAGCCAATTGACTTCAGGCCAGCAGAGCCAAGCTGCACTCAAGCACAGATGCCATCCCTGGCTTAGAGGTGATAGTTTTGACTAAAGAACAAGATAAACACATTTTCTTAAATTTTGGATGAGTATTGCAATTACTTAAGGGTTGATTGCCAGATCAACAAAATTAAAGATAAGAATTTTCCACTACAAAAATGGATAGCATAGCAACAAATAAGAGTTGTCACTCTTCAAATGCTCACAAAAGTACCGGTCCAGGAAGAAAGCAGCCATAGATTTTGCTTCAATTGTAGCAGATGAGATGATCAAGCGTAGTTCAGGTCGACGCCGCTGGATCTAGAATTCAAGAAACAGTAATGTCCTGATTATGAGTGTATTTAATTACTTCAATAGTACTTAGACAATGTTAAAACATAAAATATAACCTTTTTCAAGAGACCTAGCACTACATCAGTTGAAATGGATCTTTCATGAGCTTCATCCACCATTATGACACTGTAACACCATATGCAGAGAAGAAATTTATATAAATAAACAGTAAACCAATAACATAAGAGAAATAGATATATAGATAGATGCTCCTAGCAAGAGATGATCATATTGAAGACTGCTTGCTATGCAATGTAATCTGCTTTTCATAGTCAATACCATGTGATATGCATGCATTTATCCACAATATGGGTCTATTCCAATAGACATAATCTGCCTCTTATCCTTTTAGGTAGGGGGTAGATGGGATAGAGATGTTCAAAACGAATTTAATAATGAAAGAAACAAAGGCTAACAAAAGAAAAAGAAAATTTGCAACCTTCTGAAGTTTCAAAGATAGAAAAAAATTGTAAATTTGAAAAACAAGAAGCAATATGAAAATGGTTGGAATAACAACTTATACCTATACTTGGTCAAAAGTGGATCTTCCATCATTTCTCTAATCAAGACACCATCGGTAAGAAATTTTATCTTGGTCACATCCTGTACTGCCAACAGAAGAAATTGAGCATTATTCATCAAAGAAGAGGGAAAAAGAAAAAAAAGAAAGTGCTCAACATTCATAACAAAGAGTACAATAGGTAAAATTATAAAGACGCTCTATGGTGAAATTTTACCTTAGTCACATCTGTACTACCAACATAACAAAACTATAAGCATCATTCATCAAAAAGAGGGAAAACGGAAAAAAAAAATCTCCATCCATAAGAAAAGAGCACAAGTATAGACAAAATTGCAAAGATGCTCTATGGTAAAAAGATAAAATTGAGAATTGAAGTCAAATGAAAGTGAAGCTACTAAAGGAACTTAATCAGTCTCACTGAAGTGGTAAGATCCTCAAATCGGATTGTGTAGCCAACATCCTCTCCAAGCCTGACTCCCAACTCCTCAGCCACCCTTGAAGCAACAGCCTGAATGATCATGCCAGCTAATGCTTTTGTTAACAAACGCATTATCATCAAGCAGTAGGGTATATGAACAACAGCCAATTCACAAACATAAAATGCTAATAAAATTGACATGTTATCTATGGGCCTAAATTTAATCTTTTGAACAAGAAGATAAGCCGAAACCATCATTCAAATGTTAGTTTCATAGAGCAACTTGAAACAAAGGAAGTAGATCAAATTTGAGGTGGATAACATCCAGAAGTACAACAACGTTGCTTGAGAACTCAAAGCAAACAGAAAGCACACTGAGAGACGTGTAATGACTACGGCACCTGGACAGCAAGTCGCCTAGGTTGGGTGCAAGCAATGACACGTCCACCATCGGCCCAACCAGCTTCCTTAAGAAACTGCACAAAAATCAAAGCAAATAGCAATCGAGTTTTCAATGCCTCAAAGAATTTCCTATATAGCAATCGACTTTTCAATGCCTCAAAGAATTTCCTACTCATATCCTAAGCTTAACAGAAGGCGTACCTGAGGAATCTGAGTAGTTTTGCCGCTACCAGTCTCGCCGACCATAATAGTAGTGGCGTGAGTCTCCACCAGATACAGAATCTCATTCCTGTACTTGTAAATTGGTAATCTCTGTCTCTGTTTGTCTATGTTTGCATAACCAAACCTGATACATGTAAATATGTAAATGCAATCGCAAAAGCTCATGCCAGTTTTTAAATACAGTGAGAGAAATGTGAGAGCAATTAATTACCCGGAGGTAGAGGCAGAAGACAGAGCTGCGGAGACGAATACAACGCCGCCGTCTTCGTCTTCCAGAATGCGCGGCTTATCGGCTCCGGGTTTCCAGAACTGAGCCATGCTCTGCAACACTCGAAGTGGTTACAGTCAATTGGCTAATAAATTCAGTATTTTAAGATCGGAAATAAACTTACATTAGATTATTTAATTTTGTTTATCTTTAGTCCAAAAAAAAAAAACCTAGCCCGTTCGGTCTTGTTTAGCCCGGCCCGATATTAGCCTCGATTGACAAAATTACAGGTTAAAATTTTTCGGCTTGATTGGACTATAAATCAAGGTTTGGCTGAGCATAGGCCGGATCAACCTAACTCGTAACCTAAGCAAAATTATAACTTCGTCGTTTTTTATTTTTAATAAAAATATTAAGGATGGATAGTGAATCACTTTCCTAGCCTGCTCCGATCCAATTTATTGACATCTTTAATGACATTAACATAATTTAAGTTGACCTAATTTCTAAGAAACAGTTAAAATTAATTTGAATCATAATTTATTTCGAGCTTATCCAAACTATTTATTTTATTAATAACTAATTTTATTTTCAATTTTTAAAATTACATTATTTTAGTGATAGCTTTGTTAGAATAAGAAAATTACATTGTTTTTAGAAATTAAACCTAAATAATGTCATTATAGTCTAGACATTCGAGCCATTGGAATCATACTAACTACTAAGCATTGAGAGGTCAACTCAAACCTAACATGTTTGCTTCTGGCATATTTGTTTGTATATTTGTAAACGAATAACTTTGGCAATAATTAGGATAAAAGAAGTGAATAATTTAAGATTCATTTTATTTTTAAAAATTATAATACATTTAAAAAAATCTCTAATTTAATAACATGAAAAATACATCTTTTAATTTTTTAAATTACACATATCATGTCATTTTTGTTATAAAATTTGATCAAAAAACTAAAATGATGTGTGTATCTAATTTTACATATCATTACTTATATTAAACAGTATAAAAAGATTTAACATATAATATTAATTCATTTTATTAAGAATTATAAGTATTAATTTATATCTTATCAATAATTAATAATATTTATTGGTACATAAATAAATTAATGGAGATTGAATTTGAAATATACTTATTGGGTTGATTTTATATCTGTAAGCCTACAGAACAAGTACTTAAATGGTCATGATTTTTTTGAAAATTTAAATCTTCTTGTTTAATGAAAAGCTCCAAATATTACACATATTAGTGCACTTCTCAGCAAGCGACTGTGATAACCAAATAAGACCATAATTACATAGGCATTAGATAGGCTTTACTTAGTGCACAAGGCTTCCTACTTTACGAAGATCATGAAGGGTTATCAATTGTGTATAGCCTTCCCTTTATGTTATATAAAGAAGCTATTTCTGTAACTCGAACCCATGATTTTCTAGTCACAAAGGAGCAACCTTACCAATTGGACTAAGGCATTAGCCAAAATTTTAAAAAACCCTATAAACTCCTAGTTCTTTCTTTATATTCCCTTTTCTATTTTTAACCTAACTTCTATTTCTTTGCAAGTCAAACCACAATCTTCATTACATGTGGGGTGTGTTTGGCCCTTAATCTAGACTTTGCATTGGATCATTGGAGATGATTATTAGCATGATGGTGGCTCTAGTTTCTTTATAGCCACTCTATTGGATTATTTAGAGGCTATCCAAGTATCTAGAACTTCCTTGCATTTGTTGATTTTGCATGACAACTAGGTTCTACTCTCTGATCCACTATATTATTTCCTTGATGATTGTATTTTAATTATTTTCCTTTCCTTAGAGACCTCCATCTTTTGTCTACATAAGATCCTAAGTATGTAGCAATTAGGGATTGAACATCATTACTCATGCCTCTCTACTCCACCAGTTAGTTGATCACTTCCAAGGAGTTAGTATGTTGGACGTTTAAAGGTACTTGGTTTAATGTCCTTCTTCATATTTATATTGAGAAATGGCACTCAAAACTAAATACCTATGTGATTTTGAGTCTATCTTACAAAGAGGACATTGATTAGGTAGGTTGAGATGCTTGAGCATGTTTTTAATGTTCAATCTTTGTTCTATGCAAACTATAAATAGGAAGGAAATACTGGGATCTAACAATCTATTCCATATTAGTTTGGCCCGTCTAAGTTTAACCCATGCTACCCTAAGCATATTCCTACAAGAGATGTTACTAAAAAGTCCACTAGGTTTAGGTAGCCATATATGTGTTAGTTATGTTTCAGATGATGGGAATATTGGAGATAGTTCAGTGGGCAAGTTTTACCAATTGTTTACTAAAACCCATTCTTTGACGTTTGCATGGTTAGAATTCATTATGTAGTGTTTATAAGTAGAGTGGATTAGGGGTCTAGCATTGCTCCAACTGCCATAGATTAAGGAAGGTCTATGACCATTTCCAATCCTCCACTTGATTAAACTAGTTATCTTATCCCTGACATAAAGCAACTGTTGCAAAAAGTTTGAGTATTTGGTTTTGAACTTAATCTCCCGTATATTCCTGCCTCTAATAAAGTAGGAGTGGAGCCATCTAATCAATAAGGACTCTTTGTTTTCTAGGATGTGCCATAACTTTTTAGCAATTAGAACCTTGTAGGATAACTTAATTGGAGTTATACCTAAACACCCTTCATCCATAGGTTTTGCAATCTCTTTCTAGATCACTTTCGCATGCCCTTTATCATTAACTCTATATCTCTATATAAATCCTCTTATTGTGTTTAATATGGGTGTGATAATCCCCTTAGCTAGAAATATGCGTACAAACCAGTACATGTGCAAGGTGTTTAAAAAATATCTTGTGATGATTAGTCTACTAGAATATGAAAGGTCTCTATTGCACTAATTTCCCAGCCTTTTTTGTTTTTTTTTCTACTGAAGTGTAAGACTCTCTAAGATAGAGTCTTCTTATAAAAATTGGAAAGCTTAGGTAAACGAAAAATGTTTTTTTTCCTGAATTTGTAACCATAAGATCCATGAGCCAATTTAAGATTAGAGAATCATTATATGAAAGAATCATATAGCTCTTATTTTTGGTTAATCCCTATACTAGAAAGTCTCTTAAAAATGTGGAGGGAGGACATAAGGGTGTAGATTGAGTTATTATGGTCTTTAGAGAATAAGATTAGGTCATCTACGAAAAAAAGGTTAAATAATTCCACATCATTACATTTGCTACGATACAATAAAGAGGGTTGTTCCTTAAGTTGAAATTTAGTGGCCTTTTTAGGGTTTCCATACAAAGGATAAAAAGTATGAGGATAAAGGATCCCTTGCTTTAATCCTTTGCCCCCTTTGAAAATAATTATAAGCTCCCCATTTACTGAAATACTATAGGAGGTTGATGTAATATACTCTTTAATCCAAGCCTTGAATTTTGTAGGAAAATTTGAAAGCCTACAGGACATTTATAACAAACTCGTAGTTTATAGAGTTAAAAGCTTCTTTAAAATCTATCTTTTTAGCACAATTCCTTGGAGAAATTTTTTTTAGCATATCCCTTAAATAGCTCTTGACTCAAAGGTCGTGATTTTCGAAAAAGGCAAATAGGCACTTAAGTTAGTGAAAGCTAAAGGGTGTTAAATATAATAAGTAATCTATAATTGTATCTAGTAATAATTGTTGTGAGAATTGACCTTGGGTGTGTTTCCTTTTATAAGTAATCATTCAAAAGTATAGTTAGACCCCAATTATCCTTAATTAAGTTGAATTCAATTTCTAATAAGTAGCCTAGTTGATCTTTAGTTAAGAGTCTACTCCTCCATATAGATGAATTCTATCTTAATTGAACTTATTCTTTTTAGATAACTGAGCCTTTTACATGACCATGAAGTTTGTAGGCCTAAAGGAGGTTGATGAACCATGATAAATTAACTCAAGCCTGATCAATACACTTATTAAGGGTGCATCATTTGCCACTAATGATTATTAAAACTTGAACTGAGAATGAAGCAATTTGTACTTAGGTTTGTAGGAACGTCAACTTAATTTGCATGAGTTTTAGGTTGTTCGAGGATCTCTTAACTAGTCAACCATATTGGCATATGTTTAAAAAAGTCAAGCCATGTTATTAAAAAATGTTTTTGAATGCTAATAATTAATCCTTATAATCCTATCAGGAAAAAGCATAAAAGAAGCATCATCTTTTAAACACCCATCTTAGGTTTCCATATGCGAGTTTGGTTATGACATATTAATAACCATCTTTGCCATTTATTTTTGGTTTACTTGAGGAAGCTTAGTAAAGGTAGGTTGGTGATTTGATAGGAATCATCCATTGGAAGAATCACTGAGAATACTTCTAGTAGGACATAAATATCGTAGAGACTTTCCTTTGTTTGCTGGGAGGTGAATCGAAGTTTAATCATAATCATTAATTCAGGCCAATCTCACTCTTTCCATCCTTTGACAGTCATTAAAAGAGAAAATATTTGTGCCCTTTATCTTCCTTTGATAAGTTGACCATTATAATTGTCTTCTTTCTGTAGGTAATATTACTTCTCTCCCTTATTACCTTTTTAAGTTATAGAGGGGAAATAAGGATGATATGGGTAGTAAAAGGAGCAAAGTTAATAGTTATAACTTCAATAGGTATAATGATATAAGTTCATTCACCTAGAATCGTAGGAGTGATAATCCTGCATCCCACAAGTCTGTTGAAACATTATTTTTTTTCCCTATCACAACTAGGTCTCCTTTTAGAGTGTCATATGAACCTAGCTTAGACGGGCCCAAAAAAGTTGGCGACCATGCAAATTTTTGTCAAATTCCTTACTTGGTGACTTTGATGACAATTTTAAAGTAATGATAAAACTGAACAAGCTTAAGTGACTTGAGTTTGAGAAGAATGAGAAAAATGTTCCACATTTTTAATAAGCTAACCATTAGGTATCTTAAAGATGATTAGCATACTTAATAAAGTTATGATGCATTCTCCAATTCTTGAATCCAAGTCAACGTCATTCCTATATTAGATTTATTATTGCTTGTCATTTTTGAGAGTCACCCTCAGTCGTGTTCTATTTAAGTTTATGCATTAATGCAAGCTTGTGGGGACTCCGAGCAGATGGTTCACTTTAAACTTGGGGAGTAAAAATCACTTGTTAACGTTCTTAAAGGGTTACATTATTAGAAGGGCAAGTTAGAGCTCATGTCAAATGAGAGAGATGTGGAATTTTAAGGAGAGAGGATCCAATAAGAGGCTTACTTAATAGGATTGGGACAACACAATCATAAAGTTCTTATCTCAAAAGCATGTTAGTCCATCCTACCCTTTTTCACCTTCAAAAACCTTATTTTTCAAGTCCAACTTGAATCTTTTAGAGGTTTCTTTTAGAAAAGATCATATATGTAGGTTATTTTTCTTCATTTCTCATAAATTGTGTTTTTAAATATTATATTGACATTGTTGTTATTTCTATGACAGCTATGAATATGAAAAAAATATTGGTGTTGACTAAGATGATAAAAAAGAGAGGCTTAGTTGTTTTGTGTCCTTTAAGAAAGGAAAAGTAAAAGATGACCCATAATAATGATGTTACATTCATCAAGTCAGCTCTCCTTAGTACCTCTACCTTTATTTTTCATCCTTTTTATCTTTCACCTCCTTACTCTTCTCAAAAATTAAATAATGTGCTTGCCTTCTTTATCCCTAAAAGATCTATAAGTGAAGGTGAATGCATATTCTCTAATTTCAATTCGAAGAAGATAAACATCATCTTTACCAAGATTAGAAGCGGGCTTGAGATTGTTCACGAGATGATGACTCCCCAGTAATAGGTATAACTTGAAGGGAATGTCTATCAACCAAATCCATATATTTTTTAGAGGTATCTTACTTAGATGATTAGGTTTTATCACCCTTCTAACCTAACATTATGCTTTTGCTTTTGTTTTTGTTTTTCTTCTAAGTTATCACTTCCATGGTCATTGGCTATGAAAGGGTCTATTAAGAACTTGGCATGTTTGCTAAAAAGTAAAAGAAGGTTAAAACTGAAGCCCGAAGGTCTATAGTTACCTTAAGGAATTTAAGAAGGAGAGAGATGCTACTAAAGCACAACTATTCAAGCATCTTGATAAGCTAGAGAGGGAGAATGTAATGATGAAGGATAATAATATGAGTCTAGCTGTAGTTTAAGTGCTTTAGGGTTATGATTTCATGCTTGACATCATCTATAGCTTTCTTATTTTTAAGTCTTTCAAGAATTAGAACTATAATAATCTTATTAGTGTAATCATCATTAGTTTTTAGGCCTATAAGAAGGTTGCCAAAAAGATATTTCTAGATCTAAACTTGTTGTGCCCAAAAAGTTCTAAAAAGACGTAGGCGATCATACTCGCAAGTATATGAGGTAGTTGTAGCTGATTACCTAAGGTCGTCTCTCACAGAGGTGAAATTGATCCACTCAAATTAACTTAGAACAAAAGCAAAAATAAAAACAGATATTGTCCCAAACATTCTATTCCAATTTGTTGAGTTAAGGCTTTAAGGAAAATCACAAATTAGTCTGAAAAGTAAACTGAATAGACTAGAAACAAAACCGAGTAAAAATCAAAATAGAAAACTCTTGAGAATTAATTTCACTAATTTAATCTGCTATGCATGATTAAGGGGAAATGATTGGACAATTTTCTTATAAAAATTAACAGTTTGGCCCTAAGATTAACTCGAATAATTAACTAATCTAACTTTTGTATTCGACAAGTTATCACCCGAGTTAATTATGGAAACCTAACTACTAATTTCTACTGAGGTTAATATATTTCTAATTATTAACCTAAGCATCTATAGTTTCTCGTTCCATATTAAACTCCTCCTCTCAATCTTTCGTTTAATACTAAAATGATGCAAAGGTTGGTCATGATATTATATCCATTCAATTCATAAACTATAACAAACATAAGATAACAACACAATCCTTAGTTGTGCATATTTGACTAAAAAAACTACGTTAATCCTCAAGAAAAAGACGTCATTCCATCATAGCATAAACGCAGTTCATCATCTCCATACACTTTAGTCACCATGTTAATATCAATAGAAGTATTAAAACAATAAAACAGTTAATATTGAATGAAATATGAAAAGAAAACAAATAACAGTCAGTTAAGATAACAAGTAACAAGTTCAGTAAACAAATAAGAAACTAAATAACGGATGAAAAATAGAATGAGCAAATAAGGATCAGATGAGGGAGTGTGGTTGGTCTCCTGCCCTTTCAAGCTTCCCACATTAACTCTCATGGTCTGCTTTAGCTTGTTCTCACCCAGCTAAATGGTTGCTCAAGTTCAACGGATTTAGCTCAAACTCTCACTTTCGACCTCTATCCCTATCTTCCACCCCTCTACCGTGTTCACCGGCTCACTCTGTTTCTCTTTTCTTTCTCTTTATCTCTCAGTGCCTCCCGAATGTGTCTATCTATATAGAATGACGAATGAAGAGTGTAGAATGGAATGAATCCTCTCGCCAGCACCCCTTATCTTTTCTATTTATAGCCTCGTCTAGGTTTAGGTTTTCGTGCCCTCCACCTACTTATGCCCCGTAATAAAATGACAAATTAAAACAAATGTTGTTGGTATGTATGCATGTGGGAAGTCACGGTTGTGACTTAACCTGTCACATTGGTGACTTACCATGTTAAGTCACAGTTGTGACTCAGCTTGCATGACCATGTGAGTGCAAGTTAAGTCGTGGTCATGACTTAACTTGCATACCCATGGCATGGTGTAACTGTATAATCGCCATTTT
>JAOQMP010000002.1:24115930-24127837 GCA_027563575.1 Erythroxylum pedicellare
GCTATATAATCATGATAGAGTGTAAATTGACTAGAGAATTTTTTAGCAACTTTAGCATGTACTTTTACTCTTGTGATTGGTTGATGTGCATTATCTTTAAAGGAGCAGTGACTAATGGTAAACAAAGTCGGTGAGATTTTGAGCCTTATTAAACTGACACATTCATATCAATCTCATTGTCTTTTGATAATGCGTGACCTTCATGACATTTACATCCTGATTTTGCCTTGAATTTCTATTTGAGACCGCATTTTTATCATATGCATTAACATGGATATGGTTAGGCATTCTTTTCTTTTCCGAACTATATTAGCCAAATAGCTTACCCATTATATGATTTTCCTTTTTAATAAGCCTTCTTAAGCTATATTTGCCTTTTCTTTGTGTATTAGCCACATTACATGCTTTAACCTAACCAAATGTCCTTCCCAAGCTTTGAAGCTAGTGGAATATTTATTGATTTTTGAGTTTGTAGATGTACAAAATTCTAAGTGTGGGGGTATGCATATGTGTGAGTTGGTTATAATGTTGGGATGTTATTTTATGCCTTATCATTGAAATTTCCATATTGATATAGTTTATTTTAATTTATATAAGAGAAGAGAAAAGAAAGGAAAAGAAAGAAAGAAAAGAGAAAAGCAAAAGAAAAGAAAAGGAAAGGAAAAAGAATAAAAATGTTTTTAAAAAATGTATCAAAGAGGAATTGCATATGTGGTTTACAAGGTTATTCATACTTAATGCATCCTCCTAAATTTTTCTTGAATAGGTTATTTAAATATGTTGAATATAAGGTAGATGTTGGCTTAGAATAGTCACTCTTTGTGATTTCAATGTATTGACATCAATTGTATACGCGATCCCTTCAGATTGGTATATACTTCACGTGTTTTGTGTATGAGAGCTCGAGTTTGAGTTGTGAAACTTGTTTTGCATTTATCATAGTTGATGTACATAATTGTGAGTGACTGTTGGTTTTGCACTTGATAATATATTGACTGTTACCTTTGTTTCACTAGCTTTGATGGCTTTTATGCTACTTGACCCAAATACATCTCACCTTACCTTTGCCCATATTACAACCTTGAAAAATCCTTTGATCCTTGATTTTGCTTGTGAACTTTAGTGGTGGAGAATTGAAATGATATGCAAAGTTGTGGAATGGCATGATCAAGAATGATATTGACTATATCCGTGGATATATTTTAGTTAAACACATTTTTCAAGTCTACCACTAGATTGCTCGATTTTTAAAGGTACTGAATGTTGATTGATCATGAGTAAAAGCTTGGAATGTTGAGTTCTTGCTATGATTTTTTAAAGTCATTCATCTTGGCTTTGCAATCACAGATGTCAACATGTTTTCCTTCCTAAATAAAGCATTATAATACTTATGCAAGCTTTTTTTAAAGAATAAGAAATGTACTAAGCTTTGAAAGGCAACATAACTATACATTCAAAATACAATCGTAGTTGTCACTATATTTCAATGATATTTAGGGATTACACAAAAGGATTAAGAAAATAGGAAACCAGGCATTCCAAAAGAAATACAGATATTCTTATAATGAAATATGTTTTTTGCATGTTGATTTAGAGTCTGATATATTACAGAAGTTGTTTACGTAGAAATTTATCTTGTAAGATTCTGTAGTTTCTTTTGTCCTATATTTGATATGATTGTTAAAGATAAAAACACCAAGAAACATTTGTAAGTAATGTTGTTTGAACAATTGGTATTTAAGTACCAGTATTTAATGTTGTCCAGACTTTCTAACCTCACACTTATCAAACACCTAATAAACAGTTCCATTCATATTCCCCTAATATAATTGCATTTAAATAATAAATGTTCAATAATTTCCCCATCCTTTTGACATAGTGAACATCAATTTATAAGCTAGAATTATCTAGCAATTTTATCATTATTTTCAGCTTGGCCTTCATTGCAATCCAATAGGTGGTGGCAGTACAAGGGTTGAGATAACTGACCGAAATTGCTCCAGTCTAAAGTACTTTTGGAAGATCTCTAAAGATCAACTTCTTGCAGGTTGAGTTGGAGAACTTACCATCATTAGCATTCCTCCAAATGTATTTATAATCATCTCTATTGTATTAAGTCTGGAAGATTTCATTTATAAAAGACCTGGATAATGCTGAGTGTTGGAATACTTCCTTGTTAGCTAAGGTTGTTACAACAGAAACATTTAATGGAAATGATGTTCGGAGGGTTGTAGCTTTATTAATATTGATTAGTTTCCCCATTAAATGCTAATCAATCTCCATTCCCAACTAATGCCTCCATTTTGAAAATGAGGGACACATTCAAAAATGAAACATTAGTTGGGAATGGAGAATTTATTAGCTTCTAGTACTGTTGTTCTTAAAAAATAACTATGAATCACCAAAGAGATTGTTTGTCATGCATGAGTCTCCATAATCTTTTAGTAAGCAATATGTATTCAAGGTTTAAATAGAACATATCCCCATACCTCCTTGTTTTCTTAGAGCGCAGATTTCACTCCATTTCAACTTGCTTTTGTGAGTTCCTTTATTTTGCTAGACCACAGGAAGTAACTGAATAAGTTGTCCAATAGATATTGATAAAATTAAGTATATAAGTAATAAGTTGAATTCTCCCTACTATTGAAAGGTGTTTTAAAGCTCTAAGAAAGTATATGGATTGAATTTTGTCAAGAAGCTTTGTAAAGTCCCTTGATTTCACTCATGTTGAATTAGGATATCATGTATCTTAATTTTCTATAAGGCAAAGCCAAAATTAAGATCAAATTTCTTAATCTCAAATTTGGTTGCCACTATAAACTAGCTATTAAAGTCCTACTAGTTTGTTATAGATCAAGTTAAAATAATGAAAATAGGAGGAAAAACTTAATCATAGTATTTTATAAATTTAATTTTAAACTTGTTATTAATAAATACATAAAGTTACTCTCTATTGACTTATATATAATCAGTATACATACTTATATTAACAAATGAATAATTGATTACATAATATTATCCCTATAATCAAGCTTCTACTACTTAGTACAACTTTATCTAATATTTGAACATTTGATATCGTCTTATCTAATCTGTACCACTCCCTCTCAATTTGGAGAATAAACATCAGTCATGCCTAGCTTGTAGCAAATATAATTAACTCAAGCTTCACTAAGTTGTTAGTTTTGACATATATGTAGAGTTTAAATTTTACTACAGTTTTTTATAATAAATTGGTATTCTATCTTAATATGTTTAATTTGCTCATAAAATTCATAATTAAAAGCAATATGCATAATTATCTCACCATAACTTTTCTCGCATTAAGGCTTTAAAACTAATTTTTATCAATAACTGATATATCCACATCATAACTCTATTCAAATTTTACACTGGATCTAGAGATAACCTATTACTTCTTTCTTTCTATGAGACTAAGTTTCCTCCAAAAAAGCTGGAGTAGCTAATGGTGGATTATAGATTATTCCTAGAGCTTGTCTACTTAGCATTTAAAAAACACTTGATATGAGTATATACATGATGTTTATATAGTATCCCTAGATTAGGAACTCTATTCAAGTAGCATAACATTTGTTCTAATACAACTTAATGATGACTAACTGAGAAGACATAAATTGAAACTAACAGAATATGTAATATTAGGGAGTTAGTGTAAGACAATTCAATTTCCCAACAGCCTCCTAAATATCTCAAGATATTCAAACAAGTCTCCATCTTTGTTGAGTTGTAAATTAGGAATCATTAGAGCACTACATAACTTAGCTCCAATCTTCCTGGTCTTAGTTAAAAGATTAAGTATATACTTCCCTTGAAATAAGAAAATACCTTTCTTGCTTTTTATCACTTTTACTCTTAAAAAATACTTTAAAAGACCTAAATATATGAAACTAACTATAAAGGAAGGATTTTATAGATGGAATACTCTAATACCTAAGGAGAGTCACGTAATCAAGTGAGGCAATAAAAACAGAAGGAGAAAAATGATCATAAGAAATAAAAAAGGAAATAGGATAAATGCATTAATGTTTATCTTTGACTATTAGTTATTAGATTTGATTTAAAGAAGAGATAAGCGCTAAACTTATATCAAAATGATATCATCTTCTAGGATAGACCAAGTAAATAAGCGATGGTTATGGTTATGTAGGAATATCATATGTAAAAATAACATTTGTGATGGTAGGCAATTCCATAATCTAACATGTCATATTCCTCCTTTCTCAAAAATTAAAAATCGGGAATGAATGGAATGTGTTTAAAAAAGGTAACATCGACTAACACAAGGTATTTATTAAGATTTAGATAGTAGCACTAATATTGTTTTTTGAAGATAAGAATAAAATAGCAAAATACATTTTAAAAATTTAGGATCTAACTTAATAAGTTAAGGACAAAATTATGAATAAAATAAGTACTACAAAAAATTTATGATATAATAAGGAATAAAGGTTTATTAGTAAAAGGAACAGTATAAGGAATCTCACTATAAACAACAAATGAAGGCATACAATTGACCAGAAAAAAAAAACTATAGAGATTGCATATGGTTTAGGAATGTGAATTTAGAATAAAAGTGATATGCTCATTTCAAGGAGATTTCAATTTTATGTTTACCCGACACCATGTTTACATGCTAACACACGAAGATTGAGAAAATTTCCATTATAGATCATATAGGTCCTACTGATATGGAAAAGTATTCTTTGGCATTATAACTTCTCAGAGTATGGACAAAGACATTAAATTGTGTATTTATTTCTACATAAAAAGCAGTAAAATGAAAAATTAATTCAAAATAACTTTTCATTAAATAAAGCCACATCATACGGGATAAATCATTAATAAAAGTTCAAAAAATATTAAAACCTAATTTTGGAAATGACAGGATATGGACCTCAAATATTGGAATGTACTAACTCAAAAGGAAAGCTAGCTTATTTAGTAACCCAGAAAAGAAGAACGATGATGTTTGGTAAGCATATATGGTCACGTCATAAGGAAGATACATTATGAATTTGAGGATGTAACTTCTTCAATAGAAGTAAAGTGGGTTCTCCTAACTGATATTAAGTTTCAAAGGGAGTTAAGACACTTAAATAAGTAATAGATCGTGGAACCTAGGTGTCCAAAGTATAGACACCTCCTAATTTAATTCCTTTACTAATAATCTTCTTCATCATAAAATTTTGGAAAATAAAATGATCAAGAAAATGTAGGATATAATAACTTAGGGCACTAGTGAGTTTACTTATCAATATTAAATTAAAGGAAAACCCTGGTAGGTTCAAGACTGGTGACAAAGATAGTAATGGAGTGAGTTTAACAGTGATATCAATAACAGAGGAAGTAGATCCATCAGGTAAGGTAATATGGGAAGGAGATGAGTGTTTCTAGAAAGTAGAGGAATTACTTGTCATATGATTTAAAGCACCAAAATTAATGACCTATTGTGAGGAAGAGGAAAGAAGACATGTAAATATATCACTTGTGTCAATAATAGCAGTGATAGGGTGAGATTAACTTTTTAATGCTTCTTATTATTAGGTGAATTTAATAAATTCATCTATAGAAATTATAATTTTCTTAGTGGATGAACTTATCGTATTAATATAGTAGCTATAACATGAGTGGAAGAAGTTCCCTGAGATTTATTTGGTAGCTTTTGGAAAGTGCATTTGGTATGGCTTAGCTTATGACAATATTGGTAGATAATATTCCTACGTCCTAATTCTTACCGTCTTAATTTCCTTTCCTTTGTCCTTTGTTATTATTTATATAAGATGATTTTTTAGTGTCAGGTCTATTATTTTTGACCCGCAAGAGCACTAAAAGTGTGAATGTTAAGAGTAGTAAATACACTAACATTTGTATGAAGTATACAAGTAAAGACTTCTTGCAAGGAAGAAATCTTAGCACTAGAAAGAATCTTTAGCAGTAGATAGAATCTAAGTATTAGCAACCTTAAATTGAGAGTTAAATTGATTTTTGATAATAAAAAAAATAATTACTGCTAATGTGTTTACTATTTTGATTAAAAAGCAATATTAGAACAAAATGAAGCTATAAACCTAAGAAGATAATGTATAAAATTGATAAAGAGAAGTTGAAGTTTGCAACCTTCAAAAGTGGATGACAAACGTAGCTTAAGGGGGAAAAAAAGTGATGACTTTAGAAATTGTGCTAACTAACTAGAGGTTACAGACTAGAGAAATGGGGGAACTTTTATATATGGAGTAATAAGAAAAGTGGTATCTGGTTTATTAGGAAAACATTTAATCAGGATCTTATTACTGATTTATAGCCATCTAATTTTCCTAAAATCAAGGTTACATTCAGCAACTATTTAACTTCAAATCACTCACTCATTAAAGTCTATAATCTTATAAAGAATCATACGAGAAATTTTCTTTTTTGAATTAATAATTACTTAACTAGAGTGGAGGGATGTGAGGATGTAGTGGTCAAATGAATGGAATATGCTTAGCAAGGTTGCAAAGCTCGCACTTGCATGAGGAAACTAAAGATCTAAAAATGGTGTTCAAGAGATTGAACAAGAGAAGGAAAAAAACTATAATACTATCCAAGAAGTTAGAGCCTTACTCCACTAAATTCAAAGTGAAGTCTACCAATGTTTAGTGGATTTGTCAAAAATTATTAATGAATGAAGTTTAAGGAATTACATTTGTACTTTAGAGGTGAATAACTCCTTACTAAAGTAGAATTCTAGAGTTCAATAACTTAATAGAGGGGCAAAACACTAGATTCTTAAACAAATCTATCCTTTTAGGAGAAACACTAACAAATTCACTTCTTTGAGCAAAAATATGGTTAGGTTGCAAAAACATAATAAGAGCTACTACTAGAGGCTAATGAATATTTTTCAAAACACTATTAGCATGTATACTAACAATTGTTCTTCGAAATGAAGATCAAATTAACAAAAAAAAAGAAGATCAAGGTTCATTAAGGTCACTTCACATTTTGTATTATTATTTGTTAAAAGACTGATCATGCATAATTATTTTATGTTACTTCATTGTATGAGTCTTTACGTTCATTAAGAGGCATTGAAGCTTTTGATTTTAATATAAAAATCGCTTGATCTTTTAAATAATCTTTGGGGAACATTTTAAGAAGTGTTTCGATCACATTTGGATTAAAAAATTAATTTTGAGCATTTAAAGTTTTTAAAATCATGTTTTTGGGTTGATTGGTCGACCTATGGGTTAGTGGTTGCCCAATATAGGTTAAAGTTGTTAAATTTAAATTATTGGAGTTTCTTGTAACATTGGATGATGCACTGATTGACTAGTATGTCATATTGGTCGACCAACATCCAACGACTAGTAAATTTAGTGCTATAAATATATATCAGTCGACCAATGTGTAGAATATAACATTTGTAATGACTAGTCTTAGTTCGAACAACTATTTGAGGTCCAAAAATGCTATAAATTGGAGTTTTCTCATTGGTTTTAGTATCAAAAAGCTTTTGGGTATTATATACACACATTTCAAAGAGTGTTTCAATCATTTGAGCATCATTGTATCATATTTGTATAAGTAAGCTATTTTGGAGTTATCAAGTGATAAAGTGAGATATTTTGAGCTGTAATATTTGGTTGGGGTGATATATTATTGTATTTTGGGTGATACAAGTGAGATTGAGGTTCCTATTCACCTTGGAAAAAGATTGTAAAAATGGTTCCTCTTTACCAAAATATTGTACAAAGGTTATTTTTCGCTTTAAAAGAAGAATTGTAATGGAATTCTAAGAAGAGTTTTAGGAGTGTACATAGGCAAAAGTTCTTTATCAAACTATTATAATTCATTATGCATTCTCTCCTCCCTATCCTCTCTAAATTATGGTTCAATTGTTTGATTAATTTATATTAAGCAATTTCCTTATACTTATTTATATTGATTATTGTTAGTCGAGTATATTGGTTAGAAAAATTGTTAAATTTTGTGAACATCTAATTCACCCCCCTTCTTGGGTGCCAGTAAGGACTAATACAAATATACTCAAAATCATGATTCTCAAGATACTCACAAATATAGCACATAAAATGCACTCAAATATTTAGTATCATTTTGTGTGTACGATTATTAGGATGCTTTAAATTTTTGTTTCATAATCCTTTTATAGATTGAATGTCTTAGGCAATTAAAGATAAAAATTAATAACCTTAAATATTCTTAATGGCTAAGAATAAAAGTGACCAAACATTATACCTCTTTGTCTTTAAATATTAAGCTCTAATTCTAAAAAATAGCAAGTGAAAGGCCACTTCACATATAACCTTTGTCTACTTTAACTTTAAAAAAAAGATACAGTTTACCACCTTGGCTTAGTGGATGAAGAGGTTGAGAAAAGGTTTTGTATGGCATTAAAAATACCAAATATCATATTCATTTCATTTAATTTAGTTAACTTGGAAAAAGTAATTCTAATAAGCATTTTCCTCCAAACTTAATATAAGGAGAATTATTGTTACCATAGTACCACCTTAGTGGATGAGGATTATAAATCTAATATAAATACAAAATACATTTACAATTTATAATTTAAAATATATTATAAGTTTTGATTTTAAGTTTTACTAAAATGATGTCACTAATAAAATAATTTGTAAAAAAATCCTTCTAAAGAGATAAAATGCAAATTGGCGTAACTTTTCTGGAGGCATTTACTTCTCGTAGTAATGGTTTTAATATCTTTAGTGTAACTCATCACAAATAATTTAATTATAAAGATTTATTTTTATAATTAATAAAAAGATTCCATATTTTAAATTTGTATTATTAGAATAAAAGTTATTAAGTCAAAAAATTAATAACATAGTAATTAACAATTACATTAAATTAATTATCTCCTATATTTAGGCTATAGTAATCAGGTTATGGCTGTCATGCTCAAATAAGTTCTAAAAATACCTAGGCTATCCTACTCGCAAGTATACCAGGTAGTTGTAGTGATTACCTAGGGTCATCTCCCACGGAGGTGAAATTGGTTTGCTTAAATTAATTTTTAACAAAAACAAAAATAAATTCAATCATAAACACTCTATCCCGATTTGTTAAGTAAAAGACTTTAAAGAAAATCACAAATTTTAAAACCAAATTAACCGGGAGCAAAGCGAATAGATTAATCGAAGTCGAAGACTCTTGAGAATTAACTTCACTAATTTAATCTCCTATGCATGATTAACAGAAAACTATTGGAAAGTTATCTTACTAAAATTAACAGTTGGGTTCTAAATCAACTCAAATAATGAACTAATCTAACTTTCGTATTCAACAAGTAATCATCCGAATTAATTATGGAAACCTGACTACTAATTATCATTTAAGTTAATATATTTCTAGTTCTTAACCTAAGCGTCCATAGTTTCTCGTTCCATATTAAACTTCTTCTCCCTATCATTTATTTAATACTAAAATGATGCAAGGTTTGGTCATGCCATTACATTAACTTAGCTAAGAAACCACAACAATAAATAAGACAACAAAACCATAACTCAACCATGCACAGTCGACTAAAATAGCTACATTAACTCTCAAGAAACAGAAATCAGCCCATCACGGATATCACAAGATTCATCATCATTAAACACTCCAATCCCATCTTCATCAGTATAAGTGAAATATTTAAGCATCAAACTAATTAAATAACTAAATAAACTATAAAAAGAAAATAGGTAACAGTCGGCTAAGCTAGAAAAGTAACAAGTTCAGTGAACAACGAGAGATAATACAATAGATGAATAATAGAGCAAGCAAACAAGGATCGAGTGAGTGAGATGTGGTGGTCTCCTTCCCCTCTTAGGCTTCCCGCATTAGCTCTCGCCTTCTGCATTCTCACGAGATAGTTGAAGGCTTGCTCTGCTTCCAGCTCTCTGCTATGTTTCTCTCTTCCTTACCGGCTTTCTTTGTTTCTCTTCTCATCTTCCCTTCTTTCTCTCTTTCTATTCTCTTCTAAAGTGTCTCTGTGTGGTGTAGAATGAAGAATGGAATGAAGAATAGAGTGTCTATGTTAAGAATGAAGAATGAAGAGTGGAATGGAATGAATGATCTCGCCATCACCCCTATCTTTTCTATTTATAGCCTCGTCTAGGTTTAGGTTTCCATGCCCTCCACCTGCTTATGCCACGTAATAAATGACACATTAAAATGAACATTGTTGGTGTGTCTGCATGTAGGAAGTCATGGTCCATGTTAAGTCACGGTCGTGACTTAACTTACATGCCTGTGCAAGTGTAAGTTAAGTTATGGTCATTACTTAACTTGCACGCTATTGTGACTTAACTTGCATGCTTGTGCAAGTGTAAGTTAAGTTATGGTCATTACTTAACTTGCACGCTATGGCATGGTCAATATATGCAACTATATAATAGTCATTTTTATGCACCATTCTTCTTATTTAAGTTCATGCCATATTCACAAATTAATCCAATTAAAATTCATTCAACATCCACACCGATTTCACTCAATTCATATCAAATTTGAATGAAATCGCAAACAATTTCAACATATGAAAACAAGTAAAATCAAACAAAATTCAACACAACAATTCCCCTACACTTAAACTATCCTTGTCCCCAAGCAAAATAAAGAACACTAGACTATAAAAATAAACAATGGAAATAACAATTTCCTCAAATAATAGTCAAAGATATCAACAATCATTTCAATAAACACAACCTAAGAACTTGAAAATCATAATACTCCATGAACAACCTGTTCTTCACATATTTAGCCAAAATCAACAAGTACTTCAACTCAAAAAGCCATCAACAAGTGTGATAGACACTCAGTCCACTCTACATACTCTTAAGCATTCAAAGGTAGAATAATATATTCACTCATCGTTCATTTCATGTAAGGCTTCTACTATAAGCTTGCTTATCAATTCAATCTCCACCATTCATATCAAATACAAACATCAATCTGGAGGTCCTTATTTATGTTGTAATGACATCAAGCTAAGGGTAAGAAAAACGAATATCACATTTTAAAATCACAAAATAAATTGAGAATTTAAAGTAATATAAACAATTAAGTATAAAATACTCAATTCTTTCCTTTCACGTTAACAAGATTAGCACTCCCCTTTTTATATCTCTCCTCTTTCCTTTCATTTTTTAATCTTTTCTTCCTTCCTTTTCTTTTTTGTTTCTTTCTCTTTTCTTTTCTTTTCTTTATCTCTTTTATTTTTTCCTTTTTTTCTTTCTCTTTCTTATTTGTTTAAAAAAGGAAATAAAAAGAAGAAAAATATAGAGGAGAGATAATTACTACAACCATACTCATTCCTAATGCAATAGCCAACTATATCCTATGATTCCCCCACAATTATTCAAACAATTATTCACTAAACCCAATCATACACATTCAAATGCTGAACTTACCTTATGGTAAGTACAATGAAGACGATAAATAATTAAGGTCAAGGCTTATATTTTGGGTTTAAAGAAAGAAAAGGTTTCATGTTAAGCTCAAAAGGGGAGTTTACTAAAGGTAACATCATGATGGCTTTTTAAGAAAAAAGGGTAAATCCTAATTGCCTTCATCATTTCAATTTTTGCATAAGATTATCTTATCTCAACTAGTATTTGCAAGCAAGTTCTAGAGTTCTTTAGACATGAAAGCACACTCTCAACAAAGAATACTTGAATTTGGTGTTTAGTATTTCAAAAAGCTCAAATTCTTACCAAAGAAAAGTGTCATTCATGTATCACAACAAGCTAATGTCCTTTTAATCAAAATCTAAGTCAGTCAGTCTAAGCACGTAAGTATATTCACTCACTCATATTATGCATTTTTAATCCCGATCGAGTTCGTTTAATAACCATACATCTCTAACTACTAAATGGGAAAACAAACACA
>JAOQMP010000002.1:24133252-24149331 GCA_027563575.1 Erythroxylum pedicellare
GAAGAAAGATGTACATTGGATGGACCATCTTCCTTCTTACATTATCAAAAACTGAAATTAACATGATAACATTTAGGATAATAGACTTTTCATATAGTCATCTTAAAGACAAATGAGAAGAGTCTCATTTAATGGCTTCGTTATGATTGATTAAATGAAGAAATGAGGCATTGGATGGAAGACTCTTCTTTCCTTTGTTGTTAACCAAAAGTGGGAGTTAGTAAGAAGGTGTTCTTACATTTTTATCACTCTCTCTCTTAACTTGCATGAAAAAATTCAAAAATTGCATGACAGTGTCTTATTGTTTTTCCTTCTTTCTTCTAAGAAAATACTCCTCCAACGTGTTTCTTCTCCTTTCCCACCAAAGGATTTTGTTATCCAATTTGTCCTAGGAGAACAAGAGGTAAATCAAATTAGTTAAGGATAAAATGACAAGGAGAAGATAGATTAACAAAGCAAAGGCTTTGGATACAAGAAGAAGGAGTGGATAGCGTAGTAAGGAATTAAAGCTGCAGCAAAGGAGTCGGTAATACTCTTCATCTTGTTCATGTGTATTATTATCCTTATACCATATAATGTATATATTGGCATGATGATTTGGATATGATGCTTCTGCTGCAAATAAGATTTCTAAAATATTTTGAAATCTACAGGTTCTCCAAATATGGCATGCTTTCTTTTTCGGATCCAATAGTTATGCAAAATGAAAACCTATACTATTGACATGTATGAAGCTAACCTATCTAGAATGCAATCTAAAAAGGCTCCTAACCCCATTTAGCTGCAAAATGATAGAAGTTAACCTAGAGAACCAATTTCTTAGTTGCCCGATAACGGTGCCATTTGATTCAAATCTTAATCGTAAAGCCCTTGGAGGTTAAATCAAAGCAATCCAAGGATAGCACTATAGGGTGCAACTTCGGTTTTTCACTTAATCGGAACCTAGAATGAATGGGCCTAAGTTAACCTATATGCCATGCTATGCAGGCTAATTGCAAGAAAAAGGAGGGTTTTGATTTTTGAAATCATTAATTGAACTAAATTGAATTGTAAAATGTATTTTTTGATCTTTGGGGATATAGAAAATGGAAAGATGAAAAATAGTGGATAAAACAGTGATAGAATCCTCTTGAAAGTGAGCTCTAGCTATCATTGTTTGAAATTGATTTTGGTGGGAGTAGAAATCACTAAGCTTCAAAATGGTAAACCTTAAAGTACTCTTTAATCCAAGTTTTTAATTAATGGGACTCCATTTCTTAAGATTCTGTTAAGTGCTTTTAGTGTGTGTAGTAGGATCAGCCAATGTAATAGGTCAAATGAAATCTAAAATCAACTCAATATCACACATAACCATGCAAGATAAGAGAGAATCATGAAGATTACAAATAGAAATATACGAAACTTCATATATTTAAGCTCAAAGTTCTACATAAACTAATCTAAACTACACATAATAAATATCCAACATTTGATTAAAACTATAATCAAGTAGCTCAACCTAGACCTAGGAATTTATAAACTCATAGCTGAACAATGGATTCAACTACTTCCCTTTTAAGCTCATTGAACGCCAACCATTGCTACATCTTCAAGAGGAAAAGAAACGCCTAGTGATGGATTGCATCTAGAAGCTTCACCATTGGGAAAGAATCTAGGTCATCCGTGGTAGAGGTTTGATAGTGGAAAAATGGAGGAAATGAGAGAAAGATGATAGAGAATCAGATGGCGGTTCTCTTTTAGAGTGCCTTGTCATTTATCCCAAAATATAGTTTTCTAAAAAAGTATCCGGGTCGGTTTGTATGAATGGGTAAGTGAAATTTCCAAAAATGGTTCAGGTTTGGATTACTGATTCAAATGTTTTGCCATCATGAAAGAATAACTTTGCTGCGGTGAACTTTTCCTGAAAGGTCTCTAGTAATATTCCCTAGTTTTGCAACGACGAAATCTACCAGTGTTGATGCTGTTGATCTTGTGTGCTACAATTTCTTAGTCTTCACTCTCGACTCTACTTCTTGAGTGTCCTGCAATGAGAAGCAACAATTTGCAATATCAATTCTCCCAGAAAGCAATTGAGTGCAATTAAACACTAATTATGACAATTTTACCCTCAAACTACGATAATTCAAAACAAGTACTCTTAATCTAAATTAAGCACAATATCCAAAAAAAAGAAAAAAAAGTATAACAAAACCCATGAAAATATCACTAAATAATATAGAAAACTTAGGTTCAATAAGATGATATTTAATGTAACCTTTTAACATTCATTTGATTAAAGAAAGGAAGAGGTGTATTTGATGTGCTCTCTCTTCCTTCTTTCATCAATAACTGAAAATGAGGTCTCATTTAGGGTATTGGTCTTTTCATGTAGCCATCTTAAACAAATGAGAAGAGTCTCATTTATTGGCTTCCTTATGATTGATTCAAGATTGAAGTGATGCATTAGATGCACATCACTTCTCTCTTTCATGATAACCAAAATTGACAAGGAGAGTAAGAAGTGTTCTTGCATTTTTTGACTCACTCTCTCCTCTCATGCATGCATAATCAAAACTTAAATGAGAAGAGTCTCACTTTTGGCTTCTTTCTTCTAAGAAAAATCTCCTCAAAATATTTCTTCTCGTTTCCAACCAAAAGATCTTGTTAACCAAGTTATCTATGAAGAAGAAGTGGTAGATTGAATTGGTTTGTAATAAGGAGGGTGCCCTATCATCGCCATGTTTCCTCCTCAATTTCATTTTTATGTTTTCTTTGATTTTTTAATGTACAAAATTTTGTAATATTGAAGATGGAGCAATATTGGATCGAAGAGAAGAATAGATAATGGTTTTAGTGTATCCTTTGGTATATTGGCAAAGTTTCGATTTTACGAAAACCAAAATGTTGGAATTTTATTTTAACAAATTTTCGGTTTTGTGAAAACCAAGGTGCTAGAGTTTTTTTAACAAAGTTTTAGTTTGATGAAATACCAGTGCAGGAATGTTTTTTTTGAGTTATTGCCAAAGTTTCAGTTTTAATGAAAACGAGTGCTGAGTTTTTGTTTTCAAAGTGACAAATTTTGGTTTTATGAAAATGCCATTACACAGTTTTTACCGAATGGGCTAGGTCATATGGATGAAGAGCTCGAAGTAGAAGATCTAAGTCCAACAAGAAATTTTTGGGCCTAAAAGCCTTGTAGTTTTATTTATGTTCTAGGATGGACAAACAAATATGGCCTATTAGTTCATGAGATGAGTAGATAAATGGATGAAAATAGTATATGATTGTATGTCATTTAGAAAATTGCCAAGCCTAGACTTTGCCATGCATTCATTATGTATGAGACATATAATGAAAAAATATAAGATGGATAATAAATTCCAACTAGACAAGATGGTATTTATTACAACTTAAAGCCCAAAAAGATTGAGTGGGAGAGGATGCTCATGTGTAAGTCCATGGTCTCTATATGATGGCCCATTTACATGTGGTGAAGTGTTACTCCCCACCAGAGGGCATAAATCCTAGATCTTGTATGGTTTGGTTCTCCTTAAGGATAACTCCACTCATTGGTAGTAAATGTGACCTCCTACCGAGGCACGGTTTGTAAGTACCTTTAATGGATAAATCAAATTGTTACACACTCAACATATTTTATCAATAACCTATCCACTGTAGCCCTATTGGAAAAAGTATGGACCAAATCATGGCATTTCCCAAAAAGTTAGGCATGAAGATGCTTTGTAGTTTTTTGAGTGGGAGGGTCCCAGTTTTTTTTTTAATGGAGATGGTCCACCGCCACTTAGTCCATTATAAATAAGAAAAATAACTGTCGTATAAAGTTTTAAATTTATTAATTTTTATTAAATCTATCATCATGCACACGTGCATCATGATTTTATACTAAGTTCCAATATTATTGACTAGTATGCTCAGGTTTTAATAATTTATAGTTTCAGACATAATCATCCATAATATGAATCCACTCATTTTGCTCTTAACTAATAACAAATTGGAAAATGGAGAGAATTTTAATGAATGGAGACGCAACCTTAACATGGTTCTTCAATATGAATGAATTTTATGGGTGTTAACAAACAATAAGCTTACACCTCTGGGTGGCAATTCAACTTCTGAGCAAGTCCAACAATATGAGCGATGGCAAGATGCTGGTAAGACTATTAATTGTTACATTCTAGCTTCTGTCAACAGAATATTGCAAAAGTAAATTGCATGCATGAAAACTGCTAGTGTAATGGTCCATCACCTACATAAGATGTTTGGTGCGAGGACTAGGTCTACAAGGGTGAAAGCTATCCAAACCCTTCATAATCTCAAATAAAAACCTGGTGAACCAGTGTAAGATTACGTACTTAAGGTAATCTCTATGGTTACTGAGCCTGAGTTTCTTGGGGCAAATATGGATGCGAACACGCAGATGATTATATCATCAATAGCTTAAACTCACCTTTTCAGTAGTTTAAGTTGGACTATGAGCTCAACAGCAAGGATTACACTATGAGTGAGTTAATGGATACCCTCTAGTGTACGGAGGAGATATTAAATATCAAGGCTCATTGGCCAGAAACTAATGTAGCATCTTCTTCTAAGCCCAAGGGTAAGACAAGAAAAAGAAGAAAGATCCAATGAAAAAGAAGGCCCAAACATGGGTCAAAGTCCAACCCATGAAAAACAGGGATATGGATGAAACATGTTGATTTGGTTATGTTATTTCCGCTACATTTTGATTTCGAAAATGTTTTGAAATCTAACGTTTTATCCAAATCTTGCATTTTTTCATTTTCGATCCAACATATTTGAGTGAAATAGCTACATAAATACTCAAGAAAAGAGATAAGCCCATTATAGCATAAGCATAATTCATTATCTCTATACACTTCATTCCCATGTTCAACAATAGAAAAAGTATTAGAGCAATAAAACAGTGAATATGGAATGGACATATGAAAACAAGTAAAATAAAACAAAATTCAGCACAACAATTCCCCCACACTTACCAGTGAATATAGAATGGACATATGAAAACAAGTAAAATCAAACAAAATTCAGCACAACAATTCCCCCACACTTAAACTATGCTTATCCTCTAGAAAAATATAAAACACTAAACTATAAAAACAAACAATGGAAATAACAATTTTCCTAAATAATAGTTAATGATATCAACGAACATTTTATAAACACAACTTAAGAACTTGAAACTCACAATACTCTATGAACAAGATATTATTCACATATTTAGCTAAAATTAACAATCACTTCAATTCAAAGAACCATCATCAAGTGTAGTAGATACTCACTCCACTCTCCATCCTCTCATGCATTCAAAGGTGGGATATGTATTCACTCATTGCTCATTTCATGTAAGGCATCTACTATAAAGTTGCTTACCAATCCAATCTACACCACTCATATCAAACATAAGCAGCAATCTGAAGGTCTTTATTTAAGTTATAATGGGGTTAGGCTAAGGGTAGGAAAAAGGAAAATTGAAATTTAAAACCATAACACAAATTAAGCATTGAAAAAAATACAAAACAATGAACCATGAAACACTCAATTCTTTCCTCTCATGTGTTAAAACTAACTCTTCCCATTTTTACTTCTCTTCTCTTCTTTTCATTTTCTGGTTATCGTCTCTTCCTTCCTTTTCTTTTCTATTTCTTTTTCTTCTGTTCCTCTCTTCTTTTTTTTTATTTTTTCTCTTTTTTACTATATTTTTCATTTAATTTTTTTACTTATTTATTTATGAATCTAAAGTAAGGAAATCAAACGAAGAGAAATATATAGTAGAAATAAAAATTTCTACTACCATACCCATCCCTAATGCAATAGCCAACAATGTGTTAGGATTTACCTACACTTATTCCACAAACCCAATTGTACCCATTCAAATGCTCAACTTGCCTTATGGTACGTACAGTGAAGAGGATAAATAATTAAGATCAAGGCTTATACTTAGGTTTAAAGAAAGAAAAGGTTTCATGTTAAGCTCAAAGAGGGTTCACTAAAGGTAACATCATGGTGGCCTTTTAAGCAAAAGGTATAAATCCTAATTGCCTTTATCATTTCAACATTTGCATATGATTATATGATCTCAAGTAGTATTTGCAATCAAGTCCTAGACTTCCTTAATTATGAAAGAACAATCTCAATAAAGAATATTTGAATTTGGTGTTTAATATTTCAAGAAGGTTCAAAATCTTACCAAATGAAAGGTGTCATTCATCTATCACAATAAGCTAATGTCCTTTTAACTAAAATCCAAACCAATTAGTCTGAGCATGCAAGTATAATCATTCACTTATATTATGCATTTCTAATCCAGATCAAGTTTATTTAATAACCATACATCTCTAACTACTAAATGGTAAAACAAACACACAACACATAAATAATAATTCTTTTAACTAATACACCCCCCTTGAAAATCACATTGCCCTCAATGTGATAAGAAATGAAAGAGGGATCTAATAGGCAAAATAATGCAAGAAGTAAAGACAAAGATGAAAATGAAAAGAAAATAAATCATCAACCAATAAAAAGGAAAAGGAAAGAAAAACGATACTAAGCTGGGGGTGGAGGCTGTTTGAAGCAAGCTTTCAAATTGGCCATAAAGGTTTAGATCTCTGCCATGCTATCCTCAATGTTGTAGGGCCTATCATTTGTTAACCGTTTAAATTCTATCAATTAATTTAGCAATGACTGGTACTCTATGGAAGTAGTTTGAGAAGTCTGATGCATTTGTTCAATAGTGAAACATCATCTTCTTGTGCAGCTCCTATTTCTGCAACTCGAGCTCACTTGGTACTTGAAGCTCCCTCATACCATTATGGATAAGAACATAGCGATAGCCTTGCAGCCTGTTAACCTCCATTGATAACAAAGATTTCAAGTCGAGAGTTGAGTTGCCTAAAACTAACTACATGGGTGTTCACTTGATTAGCAAACCAAGATGTTCTATAATTTGGTTCACAATTGTCTTAACTACTATTTTACTTGCACTATATTGATCCAATTCATTTCAATGCACACTTAAGCAAATCTTGGAATTAAAAGGCTTGGCATGTACCATACACCATAAATAAATACTTTTCTTTTAGAAACTACCTCATTACTGTCTCCTCTACTGAATAGTGTAAGAGTTAAAACTCGATGGAGATAGCAAAGGGTAGGGTCCACGATGCTAATGATTTAGACCGACTAGGGGGAAAAACTTTCCTAAAGTTGGTCACTTAGGACCAAAATTCTCTAGCCATAAAATCCTCATGATATTCATATAAATCACTATTTAGAAAGCCAAAAATAGCATTTAGCACTTCTAAAGTGATCACATGACATGCATTCATTAATCTAAATTTAAGATTACCCGTAGTGTCCCTAGCAGTAGTTTCATGAACTACTTTCAAAGTGGTCAGAAACTCTAATATCAACTCGATAAAAGAAATTGTCCTAAATTCAAAAATTATTTCGAGCCTATATTTTATAGCAACTCATGGACTCGATCAAATATTCCCAATTCAATAAGTGCTTGAGAATCTAGAAATCTATTCAAAATAATTTGATAATCCTTAAGAAAGGCATACCTTTACTGGTTCTCTCTAGTTTGAAAGTTGAGATATGAGATACCTAAATTTGGCTTATGTGGTGGAGACGAGGGAATTCTGGGTTGTTTCATTCTTGGAGGCATATTTGGTTGTGTTAGTATAGACAGTGTGTGTTCTATTACTGGGTTAGTATGGTGGATGCACGGGCGTGCGTTGTGCTGAGGAAGGTGACGCATAGGTGTGCAATGTTGAGTGGAGCAGCGACATGGTGGCATAGTTGTGTGTTGGTCAAGCTGTGCGCCACAGGTGTGTGCTAGTGTGGTGTTACAGGGTGCAAGGGAGTGTAGTGAAGTAGGATGCGAGGGTGTGCAAGAGAGAAGAATATGGTGGAGACTGCAACTACGTTGAAAAAGGCTGAAGAACTAAAGACAACAACATACGCAAATCTAGAAGAAAAAATAAAAAGAAAAAATTAGGGTAACCTATTTATAAAGGAAAGTCATAGGTCTGCATTAGGCAAGGAGTGTGCGGTGTTCGAAATGAAGAGTGGAGATTCAAGTGAGAAGAGCAGCGGCTACATGCAAGGGTGGTATTAGCGGGGCTAGCTGGGTGAGAAGTGATGACTATGGGTGGGAAGATGGAGAATGCTAATTAGATTTGGAAATAAGGAAAAAAATGATGATAAGCACATTAGGTATTAAGGGGAGGGGGTTATTTAAACGGGTATAAGGGAGAGTCACGGGTGTGACTCTCCTAGTCTTAAATAAATAATAAAAATGAGTCAAGTAATAGGAATAAAAGAAAGACAAGATAAAATTGGTTGCCTCCCATTAGGTGCTTCTTTTATATATTATAGGTTGACGACCGAAATAGTCATGCTTAAAGTGGATTGCTCAAGTTGATGGATTCTACAATTTACTTCTCAATTACTCCTTGCAAATATGATTTCACACGATGGCCATTCACCTTAAAGGATTTCTTTATTTGCGGGTTCTCCAATTCCACAGCTCCATATGGAAAGAACTTGATTACTTCAAATAGCCCATTCCACCTTGATTTCAACTTGCCTAGAAACAAATGCATCCAAGAATTATATAATAGAACTTACATTCTAAGTATGAGGAAGTTACCTGCAAGACCTTTATTATGAAGGTGTTTTGTTCTTTCTTTGTAAATTTTGGAATTCTCATAAGCCTTACTCTAGAGTTCATCCAATTCCAAAATTTAAAGCAAACATTCTCATCCTACATCATCCAAATTTAGGTTCACCATCTTAATTGCCCACAGTTCCTTGTGCTCAAACCTGGACTATTAAATGACAAACCTTTCCAAAAACAAACTGATACGGGTAAGTCGTGCAACATGCCCATGGTGCATCATTTAATGTTGTTGACCAATGCTTTCATGATGGGCACTTAATCTTCTCCAAAATCCCCTTAATATGTTTGTTACTTTTTTCCACTTATATAGAAGTTTGTGTATGGTAGGGAGTCATCACCATGTGAGTTATGGAATATTTCTCCATAAGCTTCTGAAAAAGCTTATTGCAGAAATGACTTCCTCCATCACTTATGATTGCATATGGAATTCCGAACCCTTTAAAAATATTTTCCTTCATAATTTAACATCAACATTAGCATCATTAGTTTAGGTGGGTTATATATTCAAATGCACAGGAATTAGGAAATAGACCCTTAAAATCAATACCCAAACATAGAATAATTCAATAGTCAATGGTTAGTTATGAACATTTCATTTCTTCTACTTATATTTCTAATTTGTTAGCATTTATCACATTTTAAGCAGAAGATATGAGCATCCTTAAACAAGGTGGGCCAATACAAACACTTTAATGAATTTTAGAAGTAGTTTTCCTCCCTCCAAAATGTCATTTGTAGTGGAGTTCACGATAAAAGGTCAAGACACTTACTCATCCTCTAGAACTCACTTCCGAATGATTTCATCATTGCAAATCCGATATAGGTATAGATTGTCCCAAACGTAGTACCTCCTTAAGTGAAGGAATCTTTTCATTTCCTGAGAATTCATGTTATGTCTCAAAATGCCATATGCAAGGTAATTCATATAATCATCATACTAAGGCACATTACTCATAATAAATAACTGCTCATCAGGAAAGTTCTTAGCAATTCCATAATTCTTTTGTTGTTCTAGAGTTTCCAAGTTAGGAGTTATTCTAGAAAGATGATCCGTAACAACATTATCACTCCCTCTTTTATCTTTTATTTCCACATCAAAATCTTGTAACATCAAAATCCATCTAATTAACTGCAGTTTTGCGTACGTTTTGGTCCAAAGATATCTAAGAGCTGCATGATCAGAGGGGATTATAATTTTTGATCCTGATAGATAATGTCCAAAATTTTCCAATGCACTAACAATTCTTTCTTAGTGGTTATGTAATTTAGTTGTGCATCACCCAAAGTTAAGCTAGCATAATAAATCGCAACAAACATTTCTTAACTTTTTGGCCCAAAATAACTCCCTTAGTAAAATCAAAAGCATCACACATAATTTTAAAAGGCAAAGACTAATTAGGAGCCACAATAATTAGTACAAAGATCAATTTTTATTTAAGAAAATTAACGGCATTAAGACATTCCTTATTAAAGTGAAAATGGACATCTTTTGCCAATGGGTGGCATAAAGGATGACTTATTTTAGAAAAATCTTTGATAAACCTCTTATAAAATCTAGCATATCCTAGAAAACTTCTACTACCTTGGTAGGAAGTGGGTGGCAAAAGCTTTTTATAACTTCGGTTTTAGTTTTATCAACCTCGATTCCCCTTTTTGATACATCATTAACTAGGACTATCCATTGTTTCACCACAAAATGACTCTTTTCTTAACTTAAAATTAAGTTGCATTCAATATATATCTCAAGCACACGAGTTAGCTTATTGCCTATCATCAAAATAGGTATAAAACATTGAGAAATCATCTATAAATACCTTAATAAAGTCCTTGATCATGTCTGAGAAAATGGAAAACATCCACCTTTGAAATGTTACAGACACATTACACAACCTGAATGACATCCTCCTAAAAGAAAATGTCATAAATGGACAAATGAATATGAACTTTGCTTGGTCCTCAAGAGCTATCAATATCTAGTAATAACCAAAAAGTTTATCCAACATTTGACCAATAAAAGGGAGATGAAAATAGTCCTTTTTGGTCGTCACATTTAGTTTCCAATAATCAATACACATTCTCCATACAATAGTGGTCTTAGTAGATACTAACTTATTCTTACCATTTTGAACATCAGTAATGCTAGATTTTTTTTTTGGAACCATATGCACTAGGCTCAGCTACTCACTATCCACAATTGGATTAAATCACTCCCTCATCAAGCAATTTGAAAACTTCCTTCTTAACTACCTCCCATAATCAAAATTGAGCCTTCTTTGGGTCTCTCTCACTAGTTTAGCCCCCTTTTATAGGATAATCCTATGCATGCATATGGAGTGACTAATCCCCACAAACTCCATCCTATGGCCTTTTCTAATATTTTCATCTCACTCAAAGTTCTTTCTTTCTGATCAACATCTAAAGTAGATGTAAGAATGACTGAATATGTTTTCCCTTCCCCTAAAAACACATACTTCAAATTTTCAAGTAACTCTTTCAGCTCTACTTTTGGTAAGGTTGCATTATTCTCTTCATTAGAGCTTTTTTCTAAGGATTCGCTAAATTCTCTTCTTGCAATATTGTCTAGCAACTAGCAGTACTCGTCAAACTATTCAACCAAGTCTAAGTCCCTTGTTTCTTCTTCCTGCAAGGCAAAATCAAAATCTGCAACATGAATTTGATCAACAAGAGAAAAATCCTCATAAATAGCAGTAGTAGGGTTAGGTTTAACATTAAAGATTGAAAATACTAATGTTTCTCCTAAAACAATCACAATCAATTTCCCATTCTTCACATCAATTAAAGTGTTGGTGGTGGCCACAAAAGTTCTCCTAAGGAGTATGGTTTGCTCCTTCTCTTTCTCTTTTATTTCCCCCATATCTAAAACCACAAAGTCTATAGGTACAATCAATCATGCAACCTTCACTAACACATCTTCCATTAGTCCTTTCAAATAATGAATTGACTTATTAGCTAATTGCAAGAACATATTGGTAGGTATTAATTGTCCCATATCAAATTTCAGATAAATAGAATGAGGCATTAGGTTTACACTTGCTCCTAGGTCAAGCATACCTTTAACCCCTCAACATTACCCATTGATACCTTCACGATGACTACAGGACCACACTTGATAATTCAGAAACTATCACCTTCTCATTCAGTGTAAACTTTAGTTTTTTGGTGCTAAGTTCCTTGAAGAACTTCGCATAAGCTAGAATGTTCTTGATCACATCTAACAATGGCAGATTAATATTAAATTTAGAAAGCATGCTACAGAGACCAAAAAATTGCTCATCTTGTTTTGAGTCCTTAAGGTGGCTTGGATATCGAACTAGCAGTTTATAAAGATCGATTGCCCTATACAGTCTTGATCCTTTACCACCCTTAGTTGTATGCTTAAGTTTTTAACCTACATAAATGTGACTTGAAGAGTCATTCCCATTGCTCTCCTCGTTTAGCCTATCTTTTCCTTTCACCAGGTTCTTCTTTGCTTATTTACCTACATTAGATATGTTTGAAGGAATCTCAACATGATTATCAATCACCTTATCACTTCTTTGAATCGCAACAGTCTGGGCTTATTTAGGTTGACTGGGTGACTTTCTTTTTTAATTTCCTTGTAATTAATTAGCGAATTACCCCATTTGAGTCTCAACCCTCTTTATAGAAGCTTCCAAGGAATCAAATCTCTTGTTTTTCATCTCTTGATTTTGAGTGGTTGCTTGAATGAATGCATTAAGGATTTCCTCTAAAGAATGCTTTGTCGGTATGTTATGACTTAAAGATTGCCCTTGGAACTGATTCTGCCTTTGAAAATTCTGATATGGTGGTTAGGGTTACATTGGTGGGTTGCTAGACTTCCAAGAGAAATTGGGGTGGTTTCTTTAACCAGGGTTGTAGGTGTTTGAATATGCATCATTCTGCACCCTTGGTTGAAAACATTATGTAAATTTGGTTGTTCTTCCTCACCTGCAAAAAATTCAAAAGAATATAAATAAAAATTAGCTCCATAGCCAAAAGTTCCACATATACCACATACCTTATGACTCAGAGCGTTTTGGGATTGTGTCATGGGTAGGATTTTCACATGCTTTGTGAGGTCGACCAATTGCATTGCCATTTCTTGATTTGAGCTCACTTTATGAACTTTAGCTCTTCTTCCTCACATACTCTTTTGTTGAGAATTGACCCCCAACATTTTGAAGATCTTATATGTTTCCTGGGCAGTCTTATCTCCTACAACTCGTTCTACTGTATTGTCCAACGTATACTGACATTGTTGTGTCAATCCATCACAAAAAAGAACTTATTCTACATGTGGAGTGGAAAAATATGGTGTGGATAATGAAGAAGCAAGGGTTTGACGCATTCCTATGCCTTATGGAATGACTCTCCCTCCGTCTAACTAAAGGTAGCTATCTTTGGATGCAACTTAGAAGTCTTTTGGTGGGAATAGAACTTTCCTATAAACTTGATATACACCTCTTCCCATGTAGTCAATGAACTGGGTGGAAGAGTCATTAGCCATGCCTTGGCCAGATCCTTCAATGTGTGTGGGAAGCACCTCATCCTAAGTTGAACTTCATTTAGTCCATCTAATGGGAACGTATGAAGAGTGGTATAGTGATTGAACCCAAGTTTCCCAAATCAATTGGTGACAATTTTATGGTTTTTATTATACTTCTTAGCTCTTAGTTTTGGATTTTATGCTTAATTTAACTCATGAGTGCTTGTTTTGAATTAATGTAGTTTGAGGGTAAAATTGTCACAAACAATTAGTAATTGCACTAAATTGATTTTTTAGAACAATTGATATTGCAAACTACTTGTTAAGTCAAGAAGACTTCATTTCTATTAATTTTGATGACAATCAAATAATAATAATCTTAGAAGTGTGTAAATTGTTTTGATGAGTTTGTTAAGTGTACAGAGAAATGTAAGTGACATAAATCGTCAACTTAAGACAATGCATAGTCAAACCCAAAAGATACTTTAAACTCGAGACGGACGACTTAAGATGGTCAAACTATAGAAGGTCAACATAAGAAGATACAGAAGGTCAACATAAGAAGATATAAGCGAGACCCAAGACGAAAGAATGACCCAAGATAAAAGCGCGACACCAGACAATGGAAATGAATACTATTCTAGAACGTCAGTCAGTTAGTTAGTTGGAGTTAGTTACAGGACTCAACTAATAACGGTTTTTAGAAGATTCAAGAAGCAGTTTTCTCTAGAAGATAGTTGAAGACTTAGGTTATAAATTAACTAGTGGTAATCTAAACAATGTTTTTTACAACGAGATATACCACAAGAGAGAAAATCTGATTGTAAGATACATAGAGAAACTTTGTACTCAAGTGAGAAAGAAAGAGAGCGAATACATCTGTAATGTGAAGCTCAAACAATATCTTTCTAAGAGAAAGAAAGGCTAGAGCCTGGAGAGGTTAAAAAAGCAAATAAAGAATACTTTGTGAGATAGACCTGAAGATGCTCTGCAAGTTTAGAAAGAATACTTGTAAAGTTGGAAAGTATATTGAAATCTCAGACAAACTCTAAGGACCAAACTTTGCCTAAGGTTAAGAGTGAAGCAGTATAAAATCGCAGCGTCTATTCTCTAACCCTTATCTTTTTAATTTTCTTATTATTAAAAGAGTAGATAATAATTTTTCCGATTACATTACTCATCAAATTAAGTAAATTGTTTTGTGATCATTTGAATTTGTAAAGAAATTCAAGAAATTTCTAAAGATTAATTTCTTTGAAGATTTTACACAATTCAACCCCCTTCTTGTGTATTTTACATATTATACGTGATTTCTATATTAACAAGTATATTTACTTCATTTGGTATCAGAGCAAGGTTTCCAAGAATCATTGTTACAAAGTGAGGACAAAGATCTATGGCTAAATCATATGTTTTTATATCAGAAGGTGCCTCGGTCATCAGACCTCCTACATTCAATGGTGAAGATTATCATTATTGGAAGGAAAGGAAGCAGCTCTCTATAGAATCCAAACATATTATCATTGAGAATGGTCCATATACACCAACAGATGACGAAGGAAATAACATCTCTCATGACAAATGGTTAAATGATTAGAAAGCTCGATTTCAGTTAAACTCAAAGGCCAAGTTCTTTTTAAGTTGTGCTCTAAACAGAAGTGAATATGATAGGTTCATGGATGTGAATCTGCAAAGGAAATGTGGGACACATTATCCATTGCACATGATGGCATAAATCAGGTGAAAGGGTCCAAGATTAGTATTCTTTTTCACTAGTATAAGCTGTTCAAGATGAAAGATGATGAGACTATTGATTAGATGTTTGGATGATTCCAAACAATTGTTAACGGACTTAAAGTTTTGGGGAAAATCTACGATAGTCAAGATCATGTCAGAAAGATTCTTAGAACTCTTCCAAAAAGATGGAGACCTAAAGTAACGACAATATAAGAGGCCAAAGATTTAAGTAAGCTAAAGCTAGATGAATTGTTTGGTTCACTAAAAATATATGAAGTAGAGTTTAATGTAGAAGATAAACCTAGAAGAGATAAATCTATCGCAATAAAGGCTAGTCAAAAGAATCAAAAGATACTGAAAAATAGAAGCAAATCTTCAAAAACATTAAAGATTGAAGAAATCAAGAATGATGATGCCAGTGAAGCTAATCAAGATTTAAGTGAAGATGATGATGAACTATCCTTCATTTCAAGAAAGATTAGGAGGATGTGGAAAATGAAATCAAAGGAAAATAAAGACTTCTCCTTTAAGAAGAATAACAAAGACAATTTAAAGAATGAGAAAAGTTCTATCTTCAGCTATAAGTGCAATAAACCAGGACATTACAAGTCTGAATGCCCGTTGCTCAAAAGAAAATAGAAGAAAAGTAAAGAAAATTAAAAGAGCATGATGGCAACTTGGGAAGATCTGGAATCGTCTGAATCTAAATCTGACTCAAAAACATCAGAACAAGCAAATATATCCTTGGTAGCTGAAAGGGAATGTGATGATGAGGTAATTTCTAACATTGACGATCTTCAAGATGTGTATTTAGAATTGTTAGAAGATTCACATACTATCTTTAAAAAAAATAGGATATTTAAAACGAAAATTACTGAAAATTTGAAGAACACAGAACTTTTAGAAAAAGAAAATGTCTGCCTTAAAAAACAAGTAGATGATATGAAAAAGAAAGTAACTATAGATAGATCTGTGGAAATTAATAAACTAAAACAAAGGATTAATGGTATCTTAACAAATTTATCAACATTTACTGAAAGTACAAAAAGGATGAATGATACGATTGGAAGATATAGACATCCAAATGATAAAAGTGGTTTAGGTTTTAATAATAGTAATGTTCATCAT
>JAOQMP010000002.1:24149431-24160089 GCA_027563575.1 Erythroxylum pedicellare
ACAAAAGCTCAAAGCGATATAGCATCAAGAAAAAACAACAGCGCAACAGAAGGACATGTCATGCGTACAAACATATAGTGTGAAACGCATACATACAAACGCATAGTGTGCATTTTGTTCAAAACATATGCATACGAACACATAGTGTGCATTTTGTTCAAAACATATGCATACGAACACATAGTGTGCATTTTGTTAAAATGCACAGGACTGGGGAGTGAGTGGAGAGCTAGTGTGAATAGTATAGGTGGACTGAAAACCTTTAACATTAATTTGTCCCATCAATGGAATAGTGAGCGGTGCAGCAGCCGTGAAGAGAGGAGAAGCATGCAGTTATAGGGGCGAAGAGAGGGAAGCTACGGCGGCTTGGTGGATAAAGAAGGGAGATGCGACGCAGGAGTGAAGAGAGGAAGCGTGAACAATGACCTAGGACCAAAAACTCCAAATTTAAATGGTCACATTGGGGAATAGGGAAAAGTGACAGTGATAAGGGGAGGCGGCAGAAGAGAGTGCGAGATAGCACATAGAGAAAACAACCCACAGTTAAAGCATGAAAATAGAGATAGAAGGCTAGTTTTTCGACACTGGTTCAACAGGAATATCGATACCATGTCACAATTAACCTATTTCTATCATTTTAAAGTTGTAATTTCTTTTTAAATTGATGTGTTATTGGTGTTAATTTGATTGGTTTTAGGATGAATGATCTTAATATGTTATTTTGATGGTTTTATTTCAAAGCTATTGCAAAAACACGGAATGTAATTCGTAATCATTACTTGTGATGTTTGTGAGTATCATCTAACGATCGCTAATTATTAGGAACAATATAACTTAGGTTAGATAACCCGAACATGTGAAGTTACTACCTATATTGATCGCTTTTCGATTCATAATGCAACTGCTAAATTGAATCTAGAGATCGTATCCTAGATTATTTTGTAGGTAGGTTTAATTAAAGATCGTATCTTGATTAAATACTACTTAAGGAAAAACTGAGATTTGTAAAGCATTCTATTAGTCTTAGATCAATAGTCTGAAAAGAGTTGTAAAAATGTTAGAATGATGGAATATGCTTAATGGTGTTTAGGTCGAGATTGACCCTGGTAAGTTGCGTTCCTATTGGCTTGGTCCGTTTGTTATCACTCATGTCTTTCCTTTTAGTGCAGTGGAGATACGGAGCCTCAAAATTGACAAGACATTCTGTGAATGGTCATTGCTTGAAGCTATATCATAAGGGCCTCCAAATGGAGGATTTGGAGGTGTTGATGCTAGAGGATGAGACTGTTGTCACTTAAAGCACACAACTAGAGGTCGAGCTAATGACGTTAAACAAAGGCGCTACTTGGGAGGCAACCCAAGGGAAGTTAATTTCTATCTTTTACATTTTCTCATTTGTTATTTTTGTTAACTACTCCATTTCTTGCATTTAAATTTACAATGAGGACAATGCAAGTTTTAAGTGTGGGGGTGGGGTGCATTAGTTTTAATGCATGTTTTTGAGCTCAATTGTAGCTTAGGTGACCTCTTAGGCAATTTTCAAAATTAAATAAACAAAATCAAAAATTTTCTTGTTTTCTATTGCTTTTAAGATTATTTAGTCATAATTAGAGTGTGAATTGATTAGTAAAATCCATAGCAAAATTTGGCATGTAGTTCTGTTCTTATGATTTGTTAATGTGCATTATCTTTAAAAGAATAGTGACTAGTGGTAAACAAAGCTGGTGAGATTTTGAGCCTTATTTGACTAACAAATCCATACTAGTCTTATTGCCTTTTCATAATGTGTGACCTTCATGACATGTAAATCCCAATTTTGAATTTAATTTCTATTCGAGGCCACATTTTTATCATATGAATTAACATGAATATGATTAGGAATTCTTTGTTTTTCGTAAACTACATTAGCCAAATAACCTATCTTATTGACATGATTTTTCCCTAGATAAACCCCTTTTAGCTTTATCCTTTCTTTTTGTTCAACTGTAGTACATGCTTTATACTTAACCAAATGTCCTACCCAAGCCATAAAGCTAGTGGAACATTTGTGATCGGTGAGTTTATGGATGTACGAAAGTGTAAGTGTGGGGGTGTACATATGTGTGGGTTGGTTAATGTTAGGATGTTTTCTTATGTCTTATCATTGAAATCCCCATGTTAATGTAGTTTCTTTTAATGAAAAAAGAAAATAAAAGAAAAAGAAAAAGAAAGAAAGAAAGAAAAAAATGAAGAAAAAAAGAGAGTATGTTGAATATGAGGAAGTGCATATAAGTTAGCAAAGTTCTTTATTATTAATGCATCTTCCTAGAGTTTTTATGAATGTGTTATTTGAGTATGTTGAATATGAGGTAAATATTGGCTTGGAAGGTTCATTCTTGTGGTTTCAATGTATTATTAGCATAAATTGTTTAAGTGATTCCTTCGGATTGGTATATGCTTCATGTGATTGGTGTGTGAGAGTTGAATGGGGATGTGAAATATAAATGTTGCATTCGTTGTAGCTGACGGTACCTAGTTGTTGATTGAGTATTACTTTTGTTTCTTTAGCTTTGATGTCTTTTATACTACTTGACCCAAACACATCTCACCTCAACTTTACCCATATTACAACCTTGAAAAGTCCTTTGATTCATGATTATGCATGTGACTTTTAGAGATGAAGAAATGAAATGATATATAAAGTTATAGACTGTTGTGATCATGAATGGTGTTTGAGTGTACCTATGGAAATATCTTGTTTAAACACCTTCTGTCCAAGTCTACCTCTAGATTACCCAATTTCTAAGGATAGTGAATATTGATAGATTATTAGTAGAAGCTTTGAATGTTGAGTTTTTTCTTAAGTTTTGAAAGTCATTCACCTTTACTTATGGTTATCTATTATTAAGAAATGTGGAAAATGAGTTAAAGTTTTGGTTTGTAATTTTGATTTTGACAATTTGCCCGAGGATGGTCAAAGGCTAAATACGGGGGAAATTGTTATATGTTTAAATTATGATTCATATGGTATCCTACACTTAGTGATTAATGTCTTAGAAATGCTTAAGATACTCATTTTAACTCATATATGATTTTAGGTACAATTTGGAAGCAAAGAAATTAAAGTGAGTCCAAAAATATGACATATGGGTCATTATTCAAAGATTTATTTTTGCTTGTCTTCATGGAGCAAAAAGAAGAAAATAAAAGTAAAGAAGAAGATAAGAAAAATGAAAGAACAAAGAAGAATTAAAGTGGCTAAAAAATAAAAGCTCAAAACGACACAGCATCAGGCAGAAAAGATAATGTAGCAAAAGGACATGTCATGCATATGCTGCATAAAATGCAGCACTAGGTGTGAAATACATGCATAAGTTGCATTAAATGCAGCGATCCAAACACATGGTGTGCGTTTTTCTCAAAACACATAGGAGAGGGGAGTGAGTGGAGAGCTGGTGTGAATAGTATAGGTGGACCAAAAACCCTTAACAATAATTTGTCCCTTCAATGGAATAGTGGGTGGCATAGTAGGCGTGAAAACAGGAGAAGCAAGCGGCTATAGGCATCAAGAGAGGGGAGCTATGGCAGCTTAGTGGCTGGAGAAGGGTTGCGGTGACTTGGTGGCTAAAGAAGGGAGCTGCGGCATAGATGTAAATAGAGGAAGCTTGAACAACATCCTGGGACCAAAAACTCGAAAGTTAAATGGTCCAATCGAGGAATAGTGAAATGCAACAGTGACAGGGAGAGGCAGCAGAAGAGAGTGCAATATAGAATACAAAGAAAATGACCCATAGTTGGAGCATGAAAATAAATATAGAAGGCTAGTTTTTCGATGCCAGTTAAACTAGAATATTGACACCAAGTCACGATTAAGCTATTTCTATCATTTTAAAGTTGTAATTTTTTTCAGATTGTTATGTTATTGGTGTTGATTTTTTTGGGTTTGGGAGTAATTTCTTTTTAGATTGTTGTGTTGTTGGTGTTGGTTTGATTGGTTTTGCGATGAATGTTCTTAATATGTCATTTTGATTGTTTTATTTTGAACCTATTGCTAAAACATTGAATGCAATCTGTAATCGTTACTTTGATGTTTATGAGTAGCATCTAAGGGTCGTTAATCATTAGGAACAACATAACTTAGATTAGATAACCCGAACGTGTGAGGTTATTGCCTATATTGATCATTTTTCGATTCATAATGCGACAGCCAAATTGAATCTATAGATCATATCCTAAGTTATTCGTTAGTTAGGTTTAATTAAAGATTGTATCTTGATTAAATATAACCTAAGGGAAAACTGAGATTTGTAGAGCATTCTATTAGTATTAGATCAAAAAAGTTGTAAAAACATTAGAATGATAGAATATGGTAAATCTTATTTAGGCAAAGATTGACCCTAGAATCGGACCTTACTTATATTTGACACTTTTCTTATTTTCAATTGTTTGTTTTAAGTTGTTTTTGATAGTTTACTTTTACTTTAATTTCTAAATTTCTTTAAATCCAAAACGCCCCACATACTTTTGTTTCATCAGTTAATTTTTTTACAAAAATTAACTGAAGATTCCCTGTGGATTTGATCCTGACTCACTATAACTACAACAAAAATTAACTGAAGATTCCCTGTGGATTTGATCCTGACTCACTATAACTACAATTGGAATGGAAGACAGTAGGCATCAACGCCAGGAAACCTCCTATCCCTTCTTCCCCTCTTCTCTTTTCCTTATTCTCTTCCTTAATCTCTCGATGAATTCTCTTTAAGGTTTCTCTAGGTGGCTGATGCAAAAGCTTCCCTATACTTCTTTGTCTTATTCTTTAAATATCTTTTGTGTTCTTAGCATCGCTAAGGTTTTTTTGAGGTCTAAAAGGTTCAAAAATTCTCTTTAAACTTGATGTTTTTGAGTGCCTGCGCGTCTGCCTAATAGGGCAACAATAGTGGGTCATATTCGTGCCTCTTTTTAGGATTATGGCATGTAGGACACGATTGTGGGCCATGTACTGGGCTTCTGTCATGATCTTGACCTGTTGTGGCACTATCGTAGACGGTTGTTTTAGCCCGAATGTCTCCAAAACTTCTCCGTTCTTTGATATTGACCCTAAAATACTAAAAAGCACATCAAGGTACCTCAAAAACATAATATTTAACCTCAAAGACTTGTACTAACCCATAAAACACTTAAAACATAAATAATTAACAAACTAACACAATTTTAACCTAAAACATACAAAACGATTAAATTAACAATTAAATACATATCAAACTAAGCCTTAAAACATGATTCAATTTACACTTATCATCTATTCCCACCCTCCTTCTATTTGTAGTATGCTCCCAAGTCTAGGGTTTCATGCCCTTAACCTTTACAACTACCGCGTAAACATTAAGAGAAAATGAAGGAAATGAAGGTGTGTGTAAGTCACAACCGTCCATGAAAGTCATGGTTGTGATTTAACTTGCTCAACTATGACATGGTCAAAATATGCAATTATATAATGGCTATTTTCATGCACAATACTTCTTGTTTAAGTTCATGCAACATTCAAAAATTAATCTGATTAAGATTCATGCAACATCCACGCCAACTTCACTCAATTCATATCAAATTTGAATTCAATCGCAACCAATTTCAACATACAAAAATAAGTAAAATCAATCAAAATTCAACACAACACTCTTCTAAAGGAAATGTATATTGACTAACTATAAGAATAAAAATACATGCCTAAGTTGTTATGAATTTTGTCTAGTTAATTTGACTCTATAATTATAATTACCCAATCCTAAAAACAATAGAAAAAAGAGAATGTTTTGTTTTTAATTTTTATTAGTTATTAAAACATATAAAAGCAACTCAAAATAAATATAAGAGTCAAGTTCCCCTTTTTAAGACTTAAAATTTACATTTTCCCCAATGTAACCTTAAATTTAAAAGAGAAATGATTCAATAAAAATAAAATTGCAAAAGAAAAGGATCAAACTCCCTTTGGGTTACCTCTTAAGTAGTTCTTTTATTTATTGTTATTGGCTCTACAATCAGAGTTTAAACATATCAACAAACTACATAATCCAATAACTCTTATATTGGACTTTCTATATTCTAATCAGCAACCTAATTCACTTGGAGATGAGTTATTGATGAGTATTTATCAAAATTATCACCTTAAGCTTAAAGTAAAAATCCATCCATATGTACTTGTTGTAATGATCAGCTCTCCTGAATAACTTAGGGTTTCTCATCCTCCAAATGAAATGTGCTAGGATAGCAAAACCAACTTTAAGAACCTTTTCATCATCCTTACTTTCCATCTTAGACCAATTATCTAAGTAAAACGGTCCACCCAGTTGAGGTTCCTATCCTATAACTCACATAAGCTGAGAAATTTTCTCCATAATTATCTTGTTTAGTAACATTTGAAGAAGATATGATCAAGTGATTCATCTTCACAGGTGCATAAAAGATAGGACTTATCAAAGATTTGAAATTTTATCCTATCTCTAGTTTCTAGCTTTTGTATAGCTACTAACTAAAGAATGAATGAATGAATGAGTCTAAGCTATTCTTGAACCCAATATTAACTTGTAAAGGGGAAACCTGATGAATAGACCAAGTAGCATTTGTTTGTAAGAAAGAGCATTCTACTTATGTGAGTTATGTAACCCCTATCTGATTTCAACTTCTTGCCTTTGATCTAGTAAATAATTTGGCATACAATCTACTATTGAACCGATCCCCTTACCTACGTGAAATGGCCAATACCATTTGTCATTTTGAATAAGTTTGTGCGCCTTGATATTTTCAAGGATTAAACCTTTTAAAGTTAAAAAGTATTAAGTGTAACATAAAGGCCTAAGTGAATGCCATTTTTCAAACTAGAATTTTTTACATTAAAGGTCTAAGTGAATGCTATTTTTCAAACTAGAATTTTTTACTTTTCCCATCTCTAATGTAATGCTTAATATGAGGATGCATAAATGACATGGTATATAAGATTTGTTGAAATGTGTAGGATTGAGTACTTTTCTAAGAAATAGACCAGAAGCTTCTTTCTTTGATATGAAATATATGCACCCACTTTACCCAGAGACTCTCCTTATCATGATATATTATCCATAGCCTTTTAGTTAGCAATACCTTGTTCATTCTGCTAGTAGAGTTGATCCCTAATCTACCATTTTCTTTGGGAAGACAAATGACACTCCATTTGACTTTGGAATTCTTTCTACCACTTAGATTCTATCCATGCCATATAAAGTCTCTTATACATTTATCAATATTCTTTAGGGATAGTTAAGTGTGACAATCAGTAAATGTGTAGATTTTTGAAATGGGAATGGCTTGTTGTAACCCACCTTTATAAGACAGAAATCTGTTGCTCCTGTTAGAGATTCTTTTATAGAATTTCTTAATGAGCCCTCTACATTCAACTTCCTTATACTTCCTTATAGAGTTTGGAACTCCTAAGCAAATGAGACGTAACTAATGAATAGAAAGTCCTAGATCAATGATCACCCTTCATGAGTCTTCGAAGCTAAGCATAGAAAGCTAAGTAGAAGTCTTTTGAGGATTGAAATTTAGCCTAGGTACTTCTTTGAATCTATGTAATGAAGATAAGATTATCTCAACTGAGGAGTGTCATTAGCATATAACATGGGCAGATCATAGGTAAAACAAAATTAAGTGATATTGAGTTCTCTATAATGATAATGATATTTGAAATTTGTGTTTTCATCAATACATATATGTGTCATTCTTTTAAGAACTTCCATATTGATGGTAAATAGGTGGGGAGAGAGTGAATCTCCTTGCCTTATATCCCTAGCTGCATGATATAGTTAAGTAGGTTCCCCATTCATTAACACTGAGAAAGATATTGTTGATAAATAAGCATGATCCAACTAATGAACTTGCCAGGGTATCCAAAAGAATAAAGTGAATTGATTATGAAACCCCATTCCACCATATCATATGCTTTGTGAATTTATGTTTTAAGGGCATAACTTCTGACCTATACTTTATGGTTGCAGTCTTTAAACAATTCTTGAGCAAAAATTATCTTGTCACCTATACTTCTACCTGGAAAATATGTACCTTAACTATGATTAATTATTCTAGGTAGAGTATTCTTCAATCTGTTGACAAGGATCTAATTAGAGATTATCTTGTACAACACATTGAAACAGGAAATTGGTCTGTGATCATTGAATTTCTTAGGATTAAAAACTTCGTGCACCAATGTAAGAAAGGTCTTGTTAATTTCAGTGAGTAATCTACCGCTTCTAACGAACTCCTATACTACTTTAACTATTGGTGCTTGCAAAAGGTTCCATTTCTCTTAAAAGAACCTAATATTAAAACCATATAGTCCAAGAGACTTACCTAGATGAAATTAAAATAAGACCTCCTTATCTCCTCACATGTGATTTCTTTTATTAGAGCAAATTCTTGATTCTGATTGATGGAACCAACATTCAATTAACTAGCCTATTAGGAAGGCCTGCAATATGTGTAGATACCCTATTTACTATTAAAAGTGACTTCTGGCCATTTTTTTCAGGTCCTCTTGGTCATTGATGTTCATACCATCCTAATTCTCTAGACAAACTATCTTGATATGTTTCTCCTCCCTTGAATCGTGCTAAAAAAGTATTTAGAATTTTTGTCTCCTTATTGCATCCATAAGCTTCTAGACTTCTATTTCATTTGCCATTTATATTCTTCAATAGTCTGTAAATACCTAATTAGATTTGATTTTTCATTATCCAAAAGTGAGGAATTAGTAGGATCCTTAGCTAAACTACTTGTAAGTCAAGGAAAAGTTCTCAGGGTCCAGCATATCTTACTGAGTTTCAAAAGGTTTAGACTATTCTTAAGGAGCTTAATACATTCAGCTTCAACAAATTTTATCATTTTAACACATTAAAATAATTTAGGGGAAATATCATCATCCATATTTATTAAATAAAAATATGTAGGAAATTTTAGTTCATTCACCTATACAAGAACATCCTTGATCACCCCATCTAGATAAGCATTAGCATAATTAGCCAATTGTATAATAACACTAATTTCTTTCAAAGGGCCTAAATTTAAGGAAGTATAAATTGAATGAGGCATAACATTAATCAATGCTCCTAAATCTAGCATATGTTGCTTAGTCGTAGTGTTACCAATTTTACAACAAATAGTAAACATATCTAGTTCCATACACTTAGGAGGTATTTTCTTTTGAAAAATCCTAGAAATATTTTCAACGATTATAACCCTTTTGTTACCTCTCATCTTTTACTTGTTGATACATAATTTCTTAAGGAGTTTCATATACCTTCACACCTGTTTGATCTCATTCAGCAATTGTATATTCTCATACACCTTCATAAAAGTCTCTAAGATCTCTTTATCATTTTCCTCCTTATTTAACTTAACTAACCTACTTAGACTAGTTAGAGGATTAGTTTTAAACATATTTGGAGGGTTAAAATTTACCTTCGAAGTAGATGAGGTATCTCCTTCTTCAAGCTCCTTCTCATTTTCCTCTTTATTGTCATCCATTATGTGGTCCTGTTAAGGTCCTCAAACAATTTACCACTTTTTAACGTTATTGTACTAACATTCTTTAGATTTATCTCAGGTTGCGATGGCATTTTCCTCCACTTTAAGCTTATAAATAGTTGATAGCAACAACAATTTAACACATCTAAATCTCCAAATTATGAATGCTAAACCTTGTCTCTTGAATTTAAGATTATGTCTCTTACTGAAATTATTTCACATCCTGATGAATTGCAAGGTATTAGTAGTAAGACACTTAACTATATCTTCTAATGACATACCTGGGCTAAAAGATCATGCTTGTAGTTTAGATTGAAATTTTTATATATCATGTGTCCTATTTGGGAAGTAATTTTACTGCCTATTCCAAACTCAAGTGATGATGACCTTCCCAACCTCAATTATAGGCTTGGGAATTTGAATTGTACTGTTAAGAAAAATTTCCTCCTGTAGAATTAATATGTTTCATGTTTCTTGCTTACAAAGTTGGGAACCTATCTATTGGATGGTTCAAATTGGCACATATCCCACAAGCTTTCACCTATGCACTACAATAATAAACCTAAAAAAGAATGTTAGCTCATCTAATTGATATTTAATAAGAAAATTGCTTATCTCATTTACTATACAAAAATCATCACAGATGCTAAACTGCTTGGAATTTACAGCCACACTCTCAATTGTAGTTATTGCCTCCTTATTAATATTTTCACGTAATGCTCCACCACTTACGGCATTAACTAAATTCATATCTATAGGTAATAATCCTTTAAAAAATTAGATAAGGAATTGCTTCATGATATTGTGCTAGAAGTAATTGACATAAAACTTATTTAAGAGCTTTTAATGCTTATAGAGGGATTCTCCATGATGTTGCTTGATTCGACAAATTTCTTTCCTTATGCTCATTGTCTTCTATGTAGGAAAATAATTCAAAAATAGCGTTTTAATTTCATGCATCCATACATGCATTCCATACACCATCGTGGCAAAGAGTAATGTATAATGTGTTGGACCAATAGTGGTTGACAAATTAAATCCCACTTCTGTTTTGATAATAATAAAATGTATAGAATTTGTTAAGAAATTATTTCAGGTGTTTTGGATTGAAATAAATCTAGAAA
>JAOQMP010000002.1:24173972-24191290 GCA_027563575.1 Erythroxylum pedicellare
TTATTTTTGATTAAAGAATAAAGTGATGCATTGGATGCACATCACTCTCTTCTTTCATCTTTAATCGAAATTGAGAGGTTCCATTTTGCTTCCTTGTGTCTTTTCATCTAGCCATATTAAAACAAATGAGAATGTCTCATTTATTGGCTTCTTCTTCATTTTTTAGGAAAGAGAAGATCAAAGGTGTTGAATTTTTTTGACTCACTCTCTCCAATCTTTCATGAGCTAGCCGAAACTTGTAATGCGATTGTCTCATTTTGGTTTTTTCCACTAGTTGATCATAAAAGGTAAACCTCTTCAATATTTCTTCTCTGTTCCCACCAAAGGATCTTGTTAACCAAGTTTTCCAACAAGAACAAGTGGTAGATCGGATTGGTTGAGGATACAATAATAAGGAGAGGATATGTTACAAGGAGAGGATACAAAAGTGAAGAGTCAAAGATGTAGCAAGGAATCAGTATAATTTTCATCTTGTTCTTATATTAGTTATTTTCCTTATACTGTATCATGTATGGATGAAAACATGTTGATTTTGTTTTTATGCTTCCACTGCATTTTGGTTTCAGATTTTTTTTGAAATCTACCATTCAGGGAAATCTAGTATGCTATTATTTTTCGATCCAACAATTGGTATCAAAGCCATTTTATTATGCATGTTTTCAGTTCCTATATGTGATGCATTGGATGGAAATTAAATTTTGTGTGCTACATATTTTTATGTGATGGAAATATATATGGTATATGTTTTTCTCTTTTGGTTGTCCATAGAATATGGTTTTACCTTGAGAATTTTCTTCGTTTGGTCTGTAACGAGGAGGGTGGCCTATCATCGTCATGTTTCCTCCTTGGCTTCATTTTTCTATTTTCTTTTATTTTGTAATGTACAAATTTTTGTAATATTGAAGACGGAGCAACTATGGATCAAAGAAAAGGATAGGTAATGGTTTTGGTTTTTTGTTTTGGTGTAATGGTTTTTTTGGTTATGTAAGTTTTTTCAAATGCTAAAATTTTGTATTCCTATTGACAATTTTGATTTTGTAAGTTTTACAAATGCTGGAATTTTGTATTGCTATTGATAAATTCTTTTTTATGAGGTTTACAAATGCTGGATTTTTTGTTTTCCTAATAACAAAATTCGATTTTAAGAAGAAAAAAAACTTGTTGAAAAATAAATGCCATTAACACTTGTTTATTAATTAGGCTGGGTCATATGAGCGAAGAGTTCAAAGCGGAAGATCCAATTTTAAGAAGAAATTTTTGAGCCTAAAAGCCTTATAATTTTATTTATCTTCTAGGATGGACAATCAAAAGTGGCTTATTAGTTCATGAGATGAATGGATAAATGGCTGCAAATAATGTGCCATATAATGTGATTATATGCTATTTAGAAAATTGCCAACCCTAGGCTTTGCCGTGCATTCATTATGTATAAGATATATAATGAAACAATATAGGATGGATAACAAATTACATCTAAAGAAGATGGTATTTATTAAAACTTAAAGACCAAAAAGATTGAGTGGGAGAGGATGCTCATGTGAAAGTCCACGATTTCCATATGATGGCCCATTAGCATGTGATGAAGTGTTACTCCCTATCGGAGGACATGAATCCTAAATCTTACATGGTTTAGGTCTCCTAACGGATAATTCCACTCATTGGTAGCAAATGTGACCTTCCACCAAGGCACGGTTTGTAAGTACCTTTAATAGATGAATCAAATCGTCACACACTTAACATAGTTTATCAATAACCTGTCCACCATAGCTCTGCTGATAAATGGATAGACCAAATTATGGCACTTCTTAAAAAAAAGTTAGCATGAAGATGCTTGGTAATTTTTTCAGTGGGAGGGTCCCAGTTTTTCTTTTAATGGATAAGATGACACACCGTCACTTAGTCTATTATAGATGACAAAAATAATCGTCATATAAAGATTTATTTTTTTAAGTTTTGTTAAATCTATCATTAAGCATAACATGCATCATGATTTTATACCAAGTTCCAATATTTTGACTAGTATACTTATTCTTTAATAATTTATATTTTTAGACATAATCACCACAATATGAATCCTCTTATAATGCTCTTGACTAATAATAAATTGGAAAACAGAGATAAATTTAATGGATGGAGATGTAACCTTGACATTGTTCTTCAATATCAACAAATTTTATGGGTATTAACAGAAAATAAGACTGCACCACCAAGTAGAAATTCAACTTCTGAGCAAGTCCAACAATATGAGCGATGGTAGAATGCTGATAAGACTACTAAGTGCTATATTCTGGCTTCTATTAGCAGAATGTTGCAAAAGCAAATTGCATGCATGAAAACTGTCGGTGCAATGGTCCATCATCTACATGAGATATTTGGTGTGAAGACTAGGTCTGCAAGGGTAAAAGCTATCCAAACCTTTCATAATCTCAAAAAAAACCTGGTGAACCAGTGCAGGATTACATGTTTAAAGTAATCTTTGTGGTTACTGAGGCTGAGATGCTTAGGGAAGACATGGATGCGAAAATGCAAATACATCAAACATACGTAGTAAAAAATAAACAAAACCTAAAAAAACAAATATACTCATACATATAGATATAGAAACAAAAACATGAAATGTAAGATGTTTACATACCTTTCTGGCAATCTCCTTCATTTTTTAATCTTCTCCGTATTGGGTTGTCGTAAACCACAAAAATCAACGTAGATTGTCTCTAATGAAAGTCCATATGAAGATAGAAGGATAAAACCTCATTAGGATATGGTTAGAGTTCTTTCTTTGTGCTAGCAAAGACAAGAACTCTTGTGAGAGCTAGAGAGAAAAAGAGTGTGTATGTAAGAAAGAACCTTTCTTTCATTTGTGTCTTACACAAGACGCACGAAAATCATCTTTATTTTTTGCACCATTTGGCCTTCCATAACCCCCATCACTAATGGAGAGTTATAAGAAGTTAATGGTCATGAATAATATGCTTTAATGGAAGTTATAGGAAGTTAATGACCATTAATAACATGCATTAATGGAAGTTTGGGAAGTTAATGGCCAAATTGACAGCCAACAACACATATTTCTAATCCATTCCATGTAAGGTTTTCTACCATAATCACATCGTGATACAATCCTAAAACACTCTCTCGTATCTTGAATCACCATTTAAACCCCTTAAAATAACATGCGTTAATGGCAGTTTAAGATCAACATCAAATCTTATAAATGAAACTACGTAACTAAGGATTCTAAGGGGTTTTCTATATGAGAAAGCTCACTAAAGAAGATAAATAATAACCCCTAAATACCTCAAGTTGTACCCAATCACTACCCTATGAGTGACCCCTGGAAGGGACCAATGAATGGAGTCAAAGCACAGGATCAATATCCGAGATATCTTTGAGCACTTTAAGTCAAAGAATAACTGCACCATTGCTATAATGAGACTATCATTGATACTAGAACGGAATATCCATACGATTGTCTAATAGTAAGTCGATCCAATATAGTTACTACCTTTAGTAAGCATCCACGTGTTAACTCTAAACAAGTTATGTCTACAGCTTATGAGATCCACTGTTTGATACAATCAAGGAGTATAACATGTGATAGTATATTCGGATTAATAATATTCCATCTCATTAATCCTATAACTAGGGAAAGTTTAGATACTAACATAATTACATATGATAGGAATCTTATTATTATTATCTCATCATAATTTTCTCCAAGCTATGTTTTGTAGCAAGGACTTCATTAAATCAATAATAGAAAGCTCACTAAAGAAGATAAATAATAACCCCTAAATACCTCAAGTTGTACCCAATCACCACCCTATGGGTAACCCCTGAAAGGTACCAATGAATGGAGTTAAAGCACAGATTCAAAGCACAGAATTGGTATCCGAGATATCCTTGAGCATCTCAAGTCAAAGGATACTTACACTATTTTTATGATGAGACTATCATTGACACTGGAATAGAATATCCATATGATTGTCTTATAGTAGGTTAATCCAATGTACTTACTACCCTTAATAAGCATCCACATGTTATCTCTAAATAACTCATGTCTACAGCTTATGAGATATACTACTTGATCCAATCAAGGAGTATAACATGTGCTAGTCTATCCGGATTAATGTTATCCTATCTCATTAATCATATGACTAGGGACAGTTTAGATACTAACATAATTACATATGATAGGAATCTTATTATCACGATCTCATCATGATTTCCTCCATACTATATTTTGTATCAAGGACTTCATTAAATCAATTTAAGATCAACATCAAATCCATAAATGTAAGAACATCGAAATAATGAAAAAATCCTTTATTAATCATAAAACGATTTGTACAATAAGTGCTAAAGGTGATTTTCTTTACAGCACTTCAATAGTAGCGTTTGCTTGCTTTATCACTTTTATGTTTTCATTATCCAAATTTGATCTCAAAATGCCATATTTATTCTCTTAGCATCTATATGTGATAAGAATCAATATTAAATAATAAGATTGAATTGTTATCCACTCTTTGGAACTTCATTTGTGTTCTCATCCTTCCTTAGTTTAATGAAGTGTTCTTATTATTATTTATCTTCTGTAGTGAGCTTTCTCATATAGAACCTTAAAATCCTTAGTTACGCAATTTCATCCATAGGATTTGATGTTTATTTCATGTTGATCTTAAACTTCCATTAATGTATGTTATTTTACTGGTCTTGAATGGTGATTCAAGATATAAGAGAGTGTTTTAGGACTGTATCGTGAAGTGATCGTGGTAGAAAACATTACGTGGAATAGATTATAAATAAGTGTTGTTGGCTACCAATTTGGCCATTAACTTCCTAAACTTTCATTAATGCATATTATTCATGGTCAGTAAATTCCCATAACTTCCATTAATGTATGTTATTTATGAATATTAACTTCCCATAACTCTCCATTAGTGATGGGGTTATGGAAGCTAAATGGTGCAAAAAATAGAGATGATTTTCGTGCATCTTGTGTAATACACATGTGAAAGAAAGGTTCTTTCTTACATACACACTCTTTTTATCTCTAACTCTCATAAAAGTTATTGTCTTTACTAGCACAAAGAAAGAATTCTAGCAATCTCCTAGTGAGATTTCATCCTTCAATCTTCATGTGGACTTTCATTAGAGACAGTCTACGTTAATTGTTGTAGTTTACGACAACCCAACACGGAGAAGATTAAAAAACGAACAAGATCGCCGGAAATGTATGTAAACATCTTACATTTCATATTTTTGTTTTCTATATCTATATGCATGAGTAGATATGTTTTTTTTAGGATTCGTTTTATTTTACACTTCGTATATTTAATATATATTATGTATGAGATGCATAATCGGAACCTTGCAGCTGTAAGGTCCTATACAAAATCTTATCTAAAGTACTTTTTTAGAGGTTTAATATAGTGTCAATATTAAATAGTAAGATTGAGTTGATATCCACTCTTTGGAACTTCATTTCTTTTCTCATCCTTCCTTAGTTTAGTAAAGTGTTCTTATTATTATTTATCTTCTTTATTAAGCTTGCTCATATAGAACCTTAAAATCCTTAGTTACACAGTTTCATCCATAGGGTTTGATGTTAATTTGGTGTTGCTTTTAAACTTCCATTAATGCATGCTATTTTAATGATCTTAAATGGTGATTCAAGATATGAGATAGTGTTTCAGGATTGTATTGTGATGTGATTGTGGTAGAAAACTTTGTATGAAATGGATTAGACGTAAGTGTTATTGGCTGCCAATTTGGCCATTAACTTCCCAAATTTTCATTAATGCATGTTATTCATGGTCATTAAATTCCCATAACTTCCATTAATGCATATTATTTATGACTATTAACTTCCCATAACTCTCCATTAGTGATGGGAGTTATGGAAGCCAAATGGTGCAAAAAATAGAGATGATTTTCGTGCATCTTGTGTAATATACAAATGAAAGGAAGGTTCTTTCTTACACACACTCTCTTTTTCTCTCTAACTTTCATAAAAGTTATTGTCTTTGCTATCACAAAGAAAGAATTTTAGCACTCTCTTAGTGATATTTCATCCTTGTATCTTCATGTGGACTTTCATTAGATACATTCTACGTTAATAATTGTGGTTTACTATAACCCAACATAGAGAAGATTAAATAATGAAGGAGATCATCAGAAAGGTATGTAAACATCTTACATTTCATGTTTTTGTTTTCTATATCTATATGCATGAGTAGATATGTTTTTTTGAGGTTCTGTTTTATTTTTTGCTGTGTATATTCAATATATATTATGTATGAGATGCATGATCGAATACATATACAAGGTCCTATACAAAATCTTATATAAAGTACTTTTCTGGAGGTTGAATGTAGTGCTAGAAGTTCCCAAAATAAAATCCCAAGGTACTTATTTTAAGGAAAAAATATATTGAAAATATTTTATTGGCAAAACAACTATTCAAAGGTTATCCAAAGAATGGCTTCATTAAGAGTTATGCCATAAAAGTTGAATCTTACAAGGCCTATGATTCAATCAACTAGGAATTAATCTTACACTCATTGGAGGCTTTTAGTTTTCTTTAAAAATTTATCACTTGAATTGAATAATGAATCACAACCACATCATTTAGTGTCCAAGTGAAAGGACAAATATCTCAAATCTTCAAGGGAGGGAGATGAATAAGAAAAAGAGACTTAATATCACCTTATCTATTCTTAATTTGGGTTGACATGTTGAATAGGCTCACTAATTATAATAATAGAATGGATACCTCTTTCAAATTTTGCAATGAATGTGGTAAGCTAAAGGCTTCAATCTCTCATTTATAGATGACACTAGTTTAATTAAGGTTTTAATGAACTCACTTCATATATTTAATAAGAGATTAGGATTTAAAATCAATAAAGACAAAAGTTATATGCTAGTTTCAATAGAAGCAAATTCACATCCTCAATAGCTCTCCATTATCTCTAGTTTAAAGATAAAATACCTCCCATTTAAATATCTAGGAATTCCAATCTTAATTAAAAGTTGAATATATGATGATTGTCAAGCTTTCTTTGACATGTTTTATACAAAAGTTGCTTACTTGTGTTAAAAAAAGGTTAACATACACAAGGATTCTATAACTTATTAAACTTATTGTAAACAATTTATATGTCTATTAGATCTTGCACATGACACTACCAAAAAACCTAAAAAGGAATTAGAGAGAATGATGATAAATTTCCTATATATTAGGGATTCTCATGAAAAAACTTATGATAAAGTCAAATAGACTGACATTAGAGTGTCAAAAGAAGAGGGAGGACTAAGTGTATGGCCAATGTAAATGCCAACAAAGTGTTTTTTTTTCAAAAAGAATTTAAGAGCGACTCATAGACAAGGAATCTCTTTAGGTGCAATGGAACACTCACTCTACGTTAAAAATCAATACTTATAGGAAATCAAGCTAATATGACTCTTCTTGGACTTGATAATAATCCTCAAGATAAGGGAAAAGTTACATTGGGAAACTAAGCATAAAATTAATAATGGAGAAAGCACATAGCTTTGGCTCAATAAATAGAGTAAAGAAGGTCCTATTCCCTGAAGCATTTCACCTAAAACACATAGAAAATTGTAAGGTTAAGGTCACAGAGCTTATGAGATGTAATGAACAACATCTACAGTTTAGAGGCTTCTTCATAATTCAGGAAAATCCACCTAAAAACAACTTAAACCAACATCTAAAGGATATTATAAGGTGGCAAAGACATGTGTTAGGATTATTTGACAACTTTTACTACCAAGTGTTTAAGATTTAAACACTGAATGTGTAATAAAGTAAGCTAGTATGTTTTGAGCCAATTCCCCCAAGATATTGTTTATTTAATAGCTTGCCATCAAAAATGGGCTAAGCATTTTTGATAGAATCAAAGCATAAATCCAATCTACAAAGTATGTAATATAAAGTATGAATCGAGAGATAACTCTTCTCTAATTACAACTACTCTAAAAGGTTATGGTTGAGAATTCAAGATCTATTCAACCATTGCTGTAATAAAGATGATTGCGAGAAAATAATATCATAGGCTTCAAAGAGACAACAACTTAAATAAAAGGATTATAACCTCTTCAAAAATACCTTAAGATATGGTGTTTATGTTATATAAAGGAATGAAACAATTTTTAAAAATAAATGTCAAGACCAACAAATTTTTTTCCAAAGCATAATAATTTAGATAAGAGAAAAAAATCTTGGCTAATATAAAACAAAACCTTATAATAGAGGGTATAGTAAGAAGATGGTGTATAGAACGAAGATAAATAGAAGGGGTGTAATAATGTTGGTAGTAAAAGTAGTTATATTATCTACTGATATTGATTTCCAAATAATAACATGGAGAAATAGGTATGTTGTTAAGCTAAAAAAAAAACTCCTTCAGGCCAAAACAATGGAAGAGGAAAAACTCTAAGTCCTATTAGTTGTATTAAATGATATATGACTTGCTATAAACATGTTCTTAATTGGTGCAAACAATTGAGTAGCTAATTATAAGTAGTTTTTTCCCCCAAATTGTATCTCCTTGGGGAGCTTCGCTAATTAATATAATTTCTTTTAATCATGAAAGAAACTTAAAATGATGGTTAGACACATAATCTAGTTGTTTTTTATGTGCATCCAACTAATTGACCATACACCTTCAACTAGCTCATGTTTGTTCAGCTAGCCTATCCCTAAACTTAACAAACTATACCCATTCTTCAACCTTTCGTTTTTATATTAGGTTAGCAAAACCAAAACCTTAGGCTATAGAACCCTTAAATAAACTAACTTTCTAAAAATATTACCAATTTTTAAAACTTTAAAAATATAAAAGCATTAGAGCACCCACTTTGATTAAAAAAACTTTATTCAAGACCATTTCAAAAGTTTTCTAAAATTGTTTTGAAGATCAAAAGATTTTATTTAAAATTCAAAATAATTTTTCTTTTGATTGTGAAAGAATTTTTGCATTATATCCTATATTTCAATGATCAAGCAATGATTAAGTCCCTAAACTATTGAAATGATAAGAAAGATTATAGTCATTTGTTATATCTTGAATTTCTTAATTTTATACTTCCTTTTTCAATTTAATTTCCTTAAATCCCACTTGAATTATATTTATACTTTACTTTGCTAATTTTTTTCATCTTTTAATTATTCAAATGATTCAATTTCTCTTTTGGTCACTTTGCATTTCCATAAAATTGATATTTCAAATATCACTTGAGTTTCATTACAATTGAGCTACTAATATCACAAAAAGTAAGAATTAGTATCAATATTTTTATTATTATTAAAATCATCAATTAGGTTTTTATTTATTCCAACACTTGCTAGAGAAGTTATTATAGTTGAATATTCATCAAAGGATGTCTAACCACTCCCTAAGTTGTTAATGCCTAAATCTGTCTAAAAAGAAATTATGAAATTAGCTAAGAAAGGGCAACTAGCCACCCTTTATATAAGTAACTCTTCTAATAAGGATTCCACATCAAGTTTCTTTATAGGTTGCCTATGAACTTGAACTCCAAATGAATATGTTTCTAGTTCCATCATCAAATTAATCTCCAAGATTTTGACAACTTCAAATCTAGGAATTCGAATATCTCTATTAATCAAATCTCCTTAATTAAATGGAAATTTGTAAACAATATAAATTGAATTCTTCACTTGATATCTAAGCTAGCTTTCATGTAAAGTAAAGGAAAAATAGTAAATAGTTATGTTATTATTAGGAAAAAGGCATAAATTTTATTTGTTCAAAAATGGTCATTGTGTTAAATTATCAAATAAGAAGGAAGTAGAAGTTACTAAATGTTAAGAAGTTGGATATATAGATTTATTACTCTCTTAAATTTCCTTTACATTCTTCACTTCAATTTCAATTTTATATCAGTCAATAAACTTATATGTGATGCTAATTTCATGTTAATGGTTTATTCAATACTTTGTCGCTTCAAATTTCCAATCACTAAGAATGATTAAATGATTAGCAACTAGAACAATTATGCATGTTCATTTAGTCATACTTAGTAAAGCTTTGTTTGATCTATGACACAACAGTCTAGGAAACTCTTCTACAAATAAGTTTGAACATACGAATAAGGCAATCTTATAGCTTAAGGTTTCAATGTTAGAGGCATATGATGTATGTCATGTTGTACAACATAGAAAACTTTCTTTTTATTCTACTTTTGCTAAGTTTGATAGTTTTCTTAAGCTTATTTATGTAGCTTTTTGGAGGTTTACTACATATAACTATCTATTGTTTCTTACTATAATACATAATATATATATATATATATATATATATATATTGTGTATGTCATTTATGAGACATAAATTTGAAGTACAAGAACTTTTACAAAGTTTTTAGTATTATATTAATACTTAGTTTGAAAAGAAGATCAAAGTTATTAAAAATTACAATGGTCAAGACTTTGTTACCAATTCCTTCTCCAATCAATAAAGAATAGCTTATCATAAATTTTTTCATGACCCAACCTTGGACCGTGACTAGCGCTAAAGGAACAATAAACTTAAGGTTTACTGGACTCTTAACAAGCCTATAATATTGTCAAGTCCTTATATCCATAATTAAAGATGAGACTTCAAAATGTTCAAACCCATACTGATAATAATCAAAAAGTTCTAATAATACAAAATACTCAATGTGTTACAACATTGAGATAGTTAATACAAGGGAAATCCAACATATATAAGACTAATGTAGCTCTAAAGTCAAAGGTCACCAACAAACATACATCGAATTGTCGAAGGGGAAGAATACTAACGAAGAACCCTATTAAAGAGATCTGAAAAGAACATCTAGAAAAATAGTTTAGCGGAGTCATACCTTACTGAGTAAATTAATACTATGGTTATCTTATGCACTCCTAAGGATTTCAAATGATATATATACATGTATATACTTATAATGTATTACATCTATAAATGCAATTTCAAAATATAATGATTTTGTTCATAAACATGCATGCATTTTCCATATCAGTATCATTTCATATAATATTCATAATCACAAATCACAAATAATAGTGGAGGACTAATAAATGACCCTATGACATACCCCTTACCCATAGACTATAACCATAGGGGCTCTCTTGTTCCATACAGGTCACTTGGTCCACTGTAGTGACTATCCTCTAAGAGTCACACTCAACTGAACCACCACATCCTCACTATGATATGATTGGCATTTGAGAGCAAGGTCGACTAAACTGTCACACTCACCCCACCTATCATGTACCATATATCGATTGGTGTCTGAGAGTAAGCTGGATTGAATCGTCCTAGCTCTCTCATATCTCAATCAATGGATCCACCAATTCATAAAATGCTAACCCAAATCCGTACCTGAATAATTGACTCACTGTGCATATAGCCTGGTAACACCCACTAGATAGCCCATACCACAATAATCCTTCCCATCATCACGTATCAAGAAAAGTATAAGATTTCATGTATCCATATGATAATGATCATGATTTCTATAATGAATATGAGAATAAATTCTAATACATGTTCATACCCATTAATATTAATTAACTGGTATAATGCACTCTTTCACGTCGAACTTAGTGTCTTGCTCCTAATTGAACTATAGAAAGAAAAGTAGGAATAATTATTAGGATTTAAAACCTAAACTAATTTTAGGCACCTCAAGAGCAAGACAATGACTCATTACTAAAGAGTTATATTTTCTATTTAAAAATGACAGTGTCATGTTTTACGAGGAGCCTACCGACAATTCAGTAGAGTTTTTTCTATAAAACAGAAATCCCCCTTTCGAAAGAAGGGTCATTCTTACAATAAAAATACACTTCTATATCCACTAGTAACCATAGCTTAATTTGGGGCTCTAAACTATATGTATATGCCCAATTGAGTCCACATTTATTCGCAAAATCCTTAATAATCCAATTCATAATTCAAGTATACCAATTTCTAACCCACACACTCATCTATACTCAATACATCCAGATGTTCTCATTTATAATCAACAACAACTCAATTTAATCAATTTCATGCATTTCTATTAAAACATAACCCTTTCTAAATTTTTATCTCATAAACTATGAAGAATTTCAATACACTATTTTTATAAAAATTGATTCATATAATATTTTGGAATTTTAAAATTATTTCCATCTATTTCTAGGCAGGTCAGAAAATCACCACCATCACTGGAATGTGGGGTACACGCGCTAGTGCCAGAGAGACAGTGATCTTCACCACCCACCCAGAAATGATGAGCTTACCTCCAGGAATCCAATGGCACTAGGCTTGCATTGAAACTCCTCCCGGTTTGTGGGATTAGAGGATTAAAGCTCAAAGGTGACCTATTTTCGTTCACTAGTAAAATGGGTCGATTGTGACCTATTTTCGTTCACCAATAAAATGGGTCGATCAGTATCTTGTTTCCCTTCTTTTCTACATTTTTAGAGTTGTTTGACATGATGGTAGTGTTAATTTCACTAAAAAATGACTAAAAATAGGATATGGGTGACTTACCTAAATTAACCAAAAATTTCATTCATGATTCCTCCAAATCTAGATAAAATAAGTTGAGGGATTTTATAGAACATCCTGAGAGCTTTCAGCAAAGTCCTAGATTGCTGAAAATGGTGATCAGACAATGAAGGTATGAGTGTCAAAAGTTGGGAGTAAACAGTCATCTATAGGGAAAAGAGTTTGAGAGAGAAATGAACTTAACCTTTCTTAAGCTAAACATATGCTTTTACAAACTCTTCTCTTTATTTGTCCATTATGAGTAATTTAACAAAATTTTGGATCATTGCACTTTTTATGTTGAAATACCATTATGTAATAGTGTGGTAAGCAGTAAGATTTCAAAGTAATCTATACTAGTTGGATTTCACTAGGAGTAGATAAATCATATTGTTATGTTGATCATTAGATTTATATCATCTGTATGAAATAATTCAAACCTTAAGAGTATCTATTAAAGAAGTTTAATGATTTTTCAATGTTTAACGTATTTGATTGTTTGCGCTTTTCTTTTACATTTTAAAGTTGGATAACTAATTCAATCCAAGAGATAAAAATGACTTTTTAAATCTAAATTAAGGATTACCTTTTATATAGCATGATTCCTCACATATTTTTCATTTTAGAGACGTATTTTATGAGAATGTGTTTTATTACTTTGCCTATGACAAATGTAACGGAATCCTTTCATCAGTATTACTACAACTCATCATCATGCTAAATTGTTCCCTAAATTTTAATTATCGTGTAGTCCATCAAAACTATGAAGATCATTAATAATTCAGTCTCTTCCATACCTTAAAAAGTATCATCTTGTTCTTGTACAAGGTCATAAACTTGATCCTTAAGTATTGTCACATTATCCTAGTTTTATTCCCTTTCAAATGTACTTACTCATAACCCTCTTTCTCTAAATTCTTTTTTGTAAGATAACAAGTTTTTTTAAGGAAAAAGTTAGGGAGTCATAGTTTTCATAACTATCATGATTAATATTATTTAAAATATACACGTATATGATAAATCATTTATTAGTGTTCATAAATAAGTAATTTAGACAATGTTTACCTTAAAAACTAAGTACTATTAAAATGAATATTATGAAGTCGGCTCTATATCTCGTATAAAAAATTTATAAGGAGGCATCCTAAATTAAAGAGTGGCACAATGCAATAACTAATGAGATACATGCTTTGAAAAAAAGTAGTACATGGTAATCAAGATTTTTAGCATTTGTGGAAAACTTTAGAGGTTGTAACTGGGTGTGTCAAATCAAGAACAGGTCCAATGGCTCAATTGGGAGGTATAAGCATAGCTAAAGTTTACACCCAACAAGAGAGTATTGGCTTTTCCCAAACTTTTTATCCTTTAGCTAAATTGATAAACACCAGAACACTTCTAACGATATTTGCTATTAGCGGTTGATCTTTGAAGCAACTGAATATTAGTAGTACTTTATATTAGTGATTTGCATGAAGGCGTTTATAAGGAGTTGCTACCTGAAATACATGCTAATTTTTAATTATGGAAATTGTGCAAGTCCTTATATGACCTTAGATAGGCAAGTCAACAATAATATGATAAGTCCTTTACAACTATCCTCATAGCCTGGAACAATGCCATTCAGATTCATTACTCTTAATCAAGAATACTTTTAATATGTTCTTGTGTCTTCTAATGATGTTATAATTGACAATAAGTCTATGACTGTTGTTGTTGAAAACAAATTCTTTATAGACCATACCTTTAAATTTATGGACTTGGGACCATTGAAAATATTCATTGATTTTGAATAGTAAGTATTCTAAAGGATCAGTTCTAATAACAAAGGTATGTCTTAAAGCTTCTTTCATTCATGGACGGGTGGTTTTATTAATTCAAACTTTTTTTCCTAATATATTATAGCTCTTACTTAAGAGTCCTCCAAATTTGTTATAAATTTAACTTCATTGCTAGAGCCTAAATGTTTTAGTGTATCAGAGGCTTGTCGATACAATTGATCTTAGTTGAAAAATTCAAAACTTCATTTGTTAGCTATCATTCTCAATTTCTTAAACGCCCTACAAATAATCATTTTTCATTTGTTAGCTATCATTCTCAATTTCTTAAACGCCCTACAAATAATCATTTGTTAGCTAACCATTGAGTGCATTAAAGGCAATATCAAACAAGTTCCTACAAATGATAGCTTGGATGTTACAAGCTTTTACGATTTGGATTAGACAAGCTCTCTATATTCAAGGATACAAATTACAAGATATCATTTCTTTCTCGGTAATGCTCTGGTGCCATGGAAGTTTAAGAAGGAAATAGTCATTGAACGCTCTTCATATAAAGTGAGTACCGAGTTACGAGGTTAACTCCACACGAGGTTCAATGGATTTTATACTTTCTTCTAATCTTGAATATCTTTCACAAAAATCAATTATCCTTTTTATGATATCCAATCTTGCTCATAATTCCATTTTGCACGACCAAAATAAATATTTAGAGATTTGATGTCATATGGCTCAAAAGAAGATAAATGCTAGTTAATAAAAGTTTTGACCTGTTTCTTTCTCAGGATAACTAATTGATGTATTTCAAAATCAAATCATGGTCTATTTTTTGCAACTCCTTTATATCTAAAATAAGTGTGAGATATATACACCTTGAATTTTACTGAAATAAATTTTAGTGACCTTAGGACTATGATAAAATAAAGTTTCAATGACATTAGTATTTTGATGAAATAGAGTTTCAGGGACCTTAAATTTATGTAAAATAGAATATAATGAATTTAGGATTATATGGCAATAAAGTTTCACTTTAAGTGGGCTTCTCATATGTAGTTCTATAAATACCTTATTAAGTACAAGTACTAGTTTGGTAGTATTTTCTCCTTGTGTCATCGTTCTCATTGTGATAAAAGAATTTATTGTCTTGTCCATCTACTTTGCTTCCTTTTTCATATATGTTACTTCAGTTTGTGTAATAATTGGTATCAGAGCTAATGTTTATTGTCAAGTTGTCTCTATACAAGTTCAATATTGACTAGTTCAATGAATTGGATGCCTTCATTCTATTAAAGGTGAAGATGAGAGCAATTCTGGTTCAGTAAGGATGTCCAATAACATTTGAAAGAGAAAAACTATTACAAAGTATTTGGGGTGTCAAAGAAGGAAGAGATTTTTTTAGGACACACAACACAATGCTATTGACTCTGAGAGATAAGGTTCTAAGAGAAGTGATTAGTGAAAATTCTATTGCTTTGTTATATAAACAACTTGAAAGTAGGTATTAGAAGAGATAATTTATGAATCATTTATATAAAAGTAGTACACAGGCAAAAGATCACAATAGTAATTTGGATCATCTTAAATTTACAAGGCGTTGGTGTTAAAATTAAGGATAAGGATCAATCTATAATCCTTTGATAATCCTTACCTAATTCATATGAGAATTTTGTTGATATCAAATTGTATGTTAGAGAGACAATTTCTATCAATGATGTGAAGGACGCTCTTAAATCCAAGGAATTGTAGAAAAAGGTCTTTGGCATATATGACACTACAACAAGGTAGCCATTTGGCTACATTTCTTTTGGCGATGATTTTTGAAAATCGTGTCCAATAGCTTAACCTTTGAAGGCATTTTATAATTTCATTGTTAATGGAAAGCCTTTGGTGATGATTTAGTAACATCGTTTCCAAAGGGTAAGCCTTTGTTAACACTTTTTCAAAATCATAGAAAAAGGTTTATCATTTAGTAATATCTTGGCCAAAGGGTAACCCATTAGCAACGAATTTAATCATCGTCTCGAAGTGCATGACCTTTGGCAACAAATGCTTAAATAACAAATTAATGCTTATGAATTCACTAACTTTCGCATGATCATTTTGTGACTAAATATCATATTGATAAAAGAAAATTTTAAGATAGTTGACAATGATTCTATGTCTAGAAACAAATTTAGTTCACAATAATTTCAAATTTTTATGAAATTGTAAAATCAAAATTAATTAATATTACATAGATTTATACTTTTTATTTTTCTCTTTTAAATTATATGATTTGACAATTTTATATGGTGTAACAAAATTTTCAAATAGTTTTAACATAAAGTTTGTACTATAATGATATATGATTCTTATAGAAAAAAGAATAAATAATGATATTAGGTAAGTAGTATAATATAATGATATATGGTAAGTAATACAATATTTTAATAGCAACTTTAACAATTCTTACAAATAAACAATAAATATTCCATTGAATAGAAAAAGATATAATTATTTTTATAAATTCTAAGTGACATGAGACTTGATAGGTAAGGTACCTATGTCTAAATTCCTAAGAAGGCTCCTTGCACATTCGAAGGCACGGAGACATGTTTCGGAACAAATGTCTCAAGAAAATTAGATGTGATTATTGAGCTAACCCTAAAGTTTAGGTTTGTTTTCTTTCCCTTCATATTTACTTCCATTAATTTTGTTAGATGATTTAATGACTACCTATTTGTTTTCTTTATTTTAGGAAAATTATGAGAAGGCAAAGGCCAATAGAGAAAAAAATGAAAACACCTCACAATCAAGGATCCAAGTCATTTGTAAATTGTCCAAAATGAATATGTAAGATCTTTGTTTACAAGTTATCATTATATCAATAAACACTATATTATTTATTGTGCGTTGTATTCTTCTTTCATAAAGTAGAGTGAGAAGAAACTACATGGACAAGAGTATGATAGGATCACATTATACAAAGTGACTCACTA
>JAOQMP010000002.1:24193904-24204405 GCA_027563575.1 Erythroxylum pedicellare
TGCGTGATATCATACATTATCATAATACATATGAAATTCTTAAGATTTGTGTCGATCTTAAGCATTTGAAGGTCATTGGGCATATATACAAATTGATCTTGTGCCTATGTCATTTAGACGCGTACTATTTAGCATAGATATTTATAAAGTTTGACATGACATATGGGGATATAAGTTTTTAATCTCATAAGGGTTCTCTATTGTAGTTTAGCATTCAGTTGAAGAATATAAAGGTTTTCTTTAATGCAATTTGGCATTTGGTGAGAGAAAACAGGATTTCTCTAATGCAGTTTAGCATATGTGGTTTAGTATAAAGTTGGAGAAATCGAGACCTACAAATGAAGATGATATAATTTAGATTATAAAGGTATCATCGCAGTTTGCCACACTCCATTTTCCCATTCATATTAGTGAGGTATTAGGTATTCATGATTGTATTAGATTTGTGTCACACATGACATATGCATCTGATACTTTTCGGTATCGAAAGCCTTGTGGGACAGAATGATAGACTTTCATTATCTTTGGATCAAATGTTTTATTTTTAAAACTTAGTCAACTAATGCAGTAGCGTAGCTTAACTGAGTTTTTAAACTGTATTTAAACTAGAGTCAATTGCAATTAATGCTTGTCCAAATGGGAGATTGTTAGACTTTTTGTCCTTAGGGACAATTTTGTCTTTGTCTCATAGGGTTGGACAACAGTATTTGCATTTTTGGTTTTTAAATAAATTATCAGTTAAGTTGCGCAAGTTGATCCAGATAAAGATAACAAAGTGACTCAATAAATGATCTAGATTAATGGGTTGAAGTCTGGGTAAAAAATGGATCCCTATTAGTATGGACCGGGTCCATATCGGCCTTGTGATGGGGAAGCTCGATATGGAAGCTATATAAAGGTTAAAGGAACATTAAACCTTGGCATGCAATTTATAGTAGATACTACACTTAATTTGTATGCTTTTTTTTAGGCAAATTTGGGGGGATGTTCACTAACTCGACAGTCTATAACTAGCTACTACACATTCCTTGGTCTAAATACCATCCCCCGATATGCCAAGAAACAAACCATCGTTACCTACTCTCGTACAGAAGCTGAATATAGGGTCATGGACTATATTTCCGCTAAGCTCAATTGGCTTACCTACTTGCTTTGAGATTATGCTATTACTTACTAGCACCGTCTCTTCTTCTTTGCAACAACCTCATTGAATTACATATGATAGCAAATCCAATCTTCCATTCCTGCACGAAGCACATTGAAATCGACTACCATTATATATGGGAACATGTTGCACTTGGGTTGTTGGTCACTCAATATATCCCTTCATTGTATTAGCTTGTCGACATTTTTACCAAGTCTCAATCTTAAGCTTCTCTACTTTCTTTATGCACCAAACTTTACCTTGAACCTCGGCATAGTTTGAGGGAGGCTAATAATGCAAGCTATATCTTGACCGGAGTGATAAAGGTGAATGAAATGATAAGGTTGAGGACTCTCAAGAACATATGCTACAACTTGAAAGGTATGTCATCTCTATTGAAACAAGGTCAGCCGAGTCCTGTTCTAGTATTAGACGATCCTATAAAGACATTTTATTATTGAAGCCCAATACGCAACTAACCTAGGTTATTTACTAGGTTATTAGATTATTTCATGTTTTTTGCTTCATACATATATAATTGTACTATTCAGTTGTGCATAAGGTGTGAAAAACATATATCAATTCTTTAGCAGTTGTACTCTTTAAATTCTATCAATTTCTTTGCTTTTAAGGCAAAGAATAGCTTTTCCCCCTTTTTTTCTCCTTCTTATAGTTTCTTTCATACTTTTTGTTAACTTTGACTAGAGGATATTGTGATTTCATATGGCTGGTTTTCTACATTAAAAGTAAATAATGATATAGGATTTACATTTTAAAATATCATTACCTTCCTTGAAATTCTTTCTTTCGGAGAATCTTTTATTAAAGGACTTAAAATTTCTAGTAATTAAATCAATGTCTTTTTCATTGCTTTCACAAGTTGATGTCTCTTCCTCTTTGCTTGATTTTTTATTCGAGATTTTGAATGCTAAATTCTTTTTCTTTAGGAACATTATTTTTTCTTGCATCTCTTAGAGTATCATTATGTATGTAAGAAGAGATCCAATAAGTTCCCCCATATTAGTGTTGTTTGATCCTTAGCTTCTTGGATAGTTGCCACTTTAGTTTCCCATGTCTTTATAAATGACCAAAGTAACTTTCTTACCAATTTTAAAGTTAGTATATCCTTTCCAAGACCTTTGAAAGTATTAATAATATTAATAATATAAATAAATCTACTATACATGCTATACATGCTTTCATAGTGCTTCATTTGAAATAATTCACATTGATGTGTTAATGTATTAACTTTGTTCTACTTTACTTGATTTATTACCTCATGATACTTCTAAAGTGCATTAAATTTTTGAGTCATTTTACACATAAAGACCTTATTAAATTCATTTCTTCATAATGCACAAAATATGATATGTACAATCTTACTATTCAAGGAAATTAATCTCTTAGTTTGAGGTTCCCATTATTTCTTTAATTTGGGTACCTTTTTGTTATTCGTACTAAATTGTTGATGCATCAATTTAGTTAGACTGTGAGAGAGAGTTCCCGGTAGGCCTGTTATAGATGAGCTTATTTCTAAACCATAAAATCCTTTCATTGTGGAGTAAACAAATTTATGGGTCAAGAACGTATACAAATGTGACTATGTGAAGCTTTGTTACTTGATGCTACCTACTATAGTTCTCTCAATTTTTTACTTTCCTATCTACTGTGAGATTGTTGATAGTTGTAGAGTTGCTCAATACTTACACGGATTAATCATGAGGAGTGCTCAAAATTCTATTTTTAATTGGATATAGTGTTTATGACTTTTCGATTTCCCTTTTTCTTTCTCTTAGGAATTTTAATATTGCTTGTGCAAATCCTATTACAAATTTACTTCTTGAGTTTAGGGTTGGTATGTTTGCATCATAATGGGATATTGGGAGCATGGAGATATGTAAGTATTGATATGCACAACGGGATCTAATTTATTATTTTACTACCTATCACAGCTACGACTTTGTTGTCATATAGGGCAAAAGATTTAAAAATGCAAATGGTGTTCATTTTCGTGAGAGTTTTCTCATATTACTATTATAGAAACTTGCACTTGAGGTTTGTAAGTTAGGAAAGAAGTTCCAATACTTTTAACTCATTTGTTATGACAAAACTCTATTGGTTCAACTCCTGATGGTACTTGATTACTTGCATGCCAACCACACACTTCATCATGATGTCAAAGTATGTGCACATAAAAAAATAACTAATATCTGTATCTGATATCTTTTGAATGGCTTTTTCACTGATGACCTTCCACCATTTACATCGTGTTCAAATATATCTTTGACCAAAGATTATGACTTGTGTCTAGGTAGAAGTTTTTTATTATTAAAGATGTCAAATCACTAATTAATATGTAGCATATGCTTTGGGTTTTATTAATATTTAAGGGTAAGTGACAAATATAGAATGTGCATGTGCAAGGGATTTTTGGTTGGCTAGAAAATTAAGTTTTGCTGCTTCTGTGAATATTTTTTAATTTCATATAAATTCATGTATTTTTTTATTTAATTGTGTGCTCTATTTTTATATTGATTATTTCATTTAAGAACTTCTCTATGTTGGATTCAAAATGTGAGTCTAATTGTGTACTTCTGAAATTCATTAATGACATTACTTCTATATTCAAGTTGTCAAATGATATTCAAATCAGATATGGGGTATTTTGTTTCTGGATACCCAAGAAAAATAATTAAATCTATGACGTGTTTTTGTTTTTATTGCGTTTCAAAATAAACTATTAATATAAATTCATTGCAAAATGTCAAAGTGGTAGATTTTTTTGATGCTGGAAATGAGTTTTGTTGGAGTTATCCAGTAGAATCCTCCCTATTAAAGAACATATAGGTGCACAACAAATCTGTTGTAATCTTCATTGGTTGATCTTCTTCTTCAAAGTTTTTAGTCTCATTTGACTTAACTCTCTTTCTTTAGTCTCTATATCTTATTTTCTGTTAAGAAGCTATTTGATGAATGTGTGCTTATATATACTATATGTGTGTAAAGGTTGCTCAAATTTTCTAAAAAACATAGATGAAAATGGAGGTGATGCCAACAATGGTTCGTACAGGATTAGGCAAATCGATAGTTTTGAAACAATCATCAATTATGAAAACTATGTCTGTTCATTGTGACGATGATGGAGTCATTCAATCAAGTATGCATATATTCTAATTTGGGTTTCTTATACCATCTTATTTAGCTTATTTATTTTTAGGATTTAATTTTTCAAAGGATTGTGAAGAAATTAAGGTGATTGTTCTATACTGTTTATTCCTTAGGTGAAATGCATGGTACGTAGGATTTATCTAATTCACTATTCCATACTGTATCTGGAAAATCGGTTAATTTATTTTCTACTAGTTTAGTTAGACTCAAGAAGTTGTTGGAAGATATTGTCAATGAACCAACTGTTGGGGAAGATCTTTGTTTGTTTCAAGTGATGTCTTTGAACATGCAAGGAGCGTTTTTAGGAACAAAGACATAGGGAATTTCTTTACCTTATCTATAGAATCTCATATTACAACATCTTGGAATCTTTTGTGAAATGTCTAGAAAAATAATTATATATTTTTCTCTTTGATAAAATAGGCATAGAATTCATTATCTTTTTCTCCTTATTTATTGCTTTGTCTACAAAAATTGTTAATGTTGTCATTAATATCTTACATATAAAGAATATTATTTTTGGGTATAATTTAATGATAGTTATATAGTTTTACTTTTTATATATAATGCTCGATATTTTGTATTAATAATATTTTTATACAATTTATTTTTATAGTAAATTTATAATAAAAATATATAGATGCATTATATATACATTATATTGTTGAATAATATGGATTTAAAATATAATAAATAATATATCACAATATTATATAACATTTGACTAGTTTATAAAAAAATTTAGCTACGTTTTAAAAAAATGCAACTAAAAAGATTTGGCTATGTTTTAGAAAACGTAGCAAAAAAGATTTAGCTACATTTTTGAAAATGTAGCTAAAAATATTTGACTAAAGCGATACATCTACTCCATAGACTCATGGACTGCTACAGGGAACGAAAACGGGATTTGCATATAGTTTTTATTGATTTGGAGAAGGCGTATGGCAAGGTTCCTAGAGAACTCTTATGGAGGTGTTTGGAGGCCAAAAGCATTCCTATCACCTATATTAAAGTAATTAGAGATATGTATGACGAAGCATTGACTAGCATAAAGATGATAGGAGGAGACACGGAAGTGTTTTCTATCAGTGTTGGTCTCCATCAAGAATCTGTGTTAAGTCATTTGTTCTTTACATTAGTGTTAGATGAAATAACCAAACATATTCAAGAAGAGGTACTTTGATGTATGTTATTTGCGGACGATATTGTCCTAGTAGATGAGACCAAGAAGGGGGTCCATATCAAGTTAGACTGCTGGAGAGATGTGTTAAAGTCGAAAAGTTTTAAAATGAGCAAGTCTAAGACGGAGTATTTAGCATGCAACTTTTCTAGAAACCAAATGGCGTATAAGGTGGCGGTAGCAATTGGTACCGAGGTCATTCCACAAAGGACGAGTTTTAAGTAGCTTGGGTCTGTCATTCAAAGTGATGGTAATATCGATGCCGATATAGTACATTGTATTATATCAGGCTGGGCCAAATGGAGGAGTGCATCAGGGGTTCTATATGATAGGAAGATTCCTTTAAAACACAAGGGGAAGTTTTATAAAACGATGATTTGTCCAACCATGTTATATGGGCCAGAGTGTTGACCTACCAAGCGTAGACATATAAGACAGTTGTTGGTAGCAGAAATACATATGCTTCGGTGGATGTGTGACATTACAAGGAGAGATAAGGTTCAAAATCAGGTAGTGAGAGATAAACTACAAGTAGCTAGCTTTGCCAACAAGTTAAGAGAGACTAGGCTTAGGTAGTATGGGCATGTGCGTAGAAGGCCCTTTGATGCTCCAATACGAAGCTGTGAGGGAATAACACTTAGTGAATATAAGAGGAGAAAAGGGAGACCTTACAAGAATTGACGGGAAGTGATCAAGGAAGATATGTCAGAGTTGACCCTAAATGAGGTAGTAGCTAGAAATAGAAAAGTTTGGCGTGATCAAATAAGGGTAAAGGATTAACTGTGCAAAAGATTAACCGTCTCAGTTACCCAGAATCAGTACAATAGGTACTAGAAGATGCTGGGTCACGATATGCAGATTGCACGACAGGTGAAGGGGGGACAATAGGGGGTCATCCCGGCAGGGTCTCTGAGGAGGGTCCCCTTACTTACTCAGAGACAAGTAGGGATGGACTTTGTAGCCTATTAGGTTCTCGCAGATCTGACCTCCTTCAGGTATTTCCCATTACTTGTATTTTCATTTATTTTCTGTTTTTAATGAATTGTTTCTGTAACATGCATCATTCGTATATTGTTTCATTTGCATGTGAGTTTATCAGAAACAACCTCTTTATTATGTAGGGGTAAGGCTGTATACTATTGGATCTCCCCAGACTCCGTTTCATTGCAGAATTTCGGACTGAGTGATGATGATGATGATAATTATGAGAATGTACCTAATAGTATTTAGCTACGAAAAATGGACAAAAGCTATTGGTTATGATTTTCAAAAATGTCGCTTATAATTTTCAACTGCAGAGATTGATGTTGTTTTGTGCAACGAAACAAAAATGTAGTTAAAAACTATACGTGATGTTTTTTAGACATTTGTCTACTCTTTTTTTTTAGCCAAATGAATTAGTTAATTAAGTGAAATTACTATCAATTTAGTATTTAAATCTTTATTATATAGTTGAAATAATGGGTCTTTTCTTTTCCTTACAATTATCTACAATTCTTTCATTGACTTGCTACCACGTCAGCGTCCACTTACTAATTTTTCATGGCAAGTACAGTAGTTTTAGAAATTAAGGAGGGTTTGAACAATGTCGTTGTTAACGTTTTACAGATATAGGCAAAATAATAAAAAAGGAGCTCTAAGAAATCGAGAAAATATAGGTATGTAAATTTAAAAAGTATATTTTTATTATTAAAATTTAATATTCATATATAAGTTACTTAATTTATAATTCCACGTATTCAAAATTGTAATCCTTGTCAAATAATTTTTATTATATTTTATTAAAATTTAAATTTAATTTAGTATTATGTTAGTTTAATTAAATATAAATAAAATAAAAAGAATGAATTTTGTGAATTTTAAATAATAATATACAAATAAATAATACCTTTTTTAAAAAATAAAATAAATTTAGAGATTTATAAAAATAAAAAAGATTACAAGTAGATGAATCGCAAACGTTGTAATAATTATTCAAATATTTAGTAAATTAAAAATATATTAAAAATAAAGATATTATTTTTAAATTATCTCTAAAATAGTAAAATTCTTTTACTACTCATTTTTGAGTTAAGTATTATATTTGAGGGAAATAAAAAAATTTGAGTGGAAGAAATAAGCTAAATGTTTCAAAGAAATTTATAAACAAAAGAACTTAAAGTTAACTTTTTAAAGCTGAAAGCTGAGAACTAGCTTCTTAGTAATATTATTGCACCCTAGTGATGACAAGGTAAGGGGTATGGCAAAAAATTTCTCTTCCATGTCTCTCTTAGAACCATGAGATTTAATATCTTTTGGATGAAAATATGTAGAACATAGAAATGAGACTCGAGAGTGAGGTCCACGACAAGAGAGTGATAAATGCTAAAAATGACATTTAAGGGTGGAGCTTGTAGCAAGAGTAATGAATGCCAAAAGTCTTGTACATTCTACGGTTTGTCGAGTCTACCGTTTAGAAAATTAAGTCCGACGATTATTATACTCTTACCATAAGCCCTTAATGAGGGTGGGCCTGGACTGATGTCCTGCCTATCCCTAGGCTGGGAGTGGGTTTGAAACGGACAATATGCACACTTTTAAGACGTCAGAATCGTCAATTAGATTTACTCATGTAGTTGTTTGGGCTACTCATTTTCAGTAGCTTTCAACAGCCACTTGAAAGTTGTGTTTAACTAATAATTCTACTACCTAATTAATACTTCTTTACTAACATAAATTTGCTAACTATGTCACGTTTTGAATATCGTATACAAAAAGTGAGTTATCATAACCAGCCATCAATAATAAAAGAATTTGAGAAGAGAATATATATTATATTTATATTCCAGCAACATATTTGTTTTTCATTCTATATATATTGTAAATGATAAAACAACGCAATTGAATCTTCCTCATTTATGCTCCGTTTCTTATGGTATCTAAGATGCTTTCATGTCTTCTTCGCATCAAGCAACTTCCAAGCAACTTCCTTGCCTGAGACTTTCGTTTTTCACCAAAAGCTTCCTTGCCTGAGACAAAATTAAAAGATTTCTATTTATAAAAGTCGACAGTTACTTGCAAAAGAAGCGAGCCGATTAAGAGTCTCAACCATTGGCTCCGTGAAGTTTCCATGCAAATTCATCAGCTGGGCTAAATGGTTGAAGAGCTGACGCAATGGTCTGATTGGCAGCATCTTTCTCTGTCAAAATCCAAGGTCTACCTTGATTTCCAAAATTCTGGTCGAGATATACCCATAGTTAACGCCGTAAATGGCAAGGTAGCACGGAACTACTGACTTCCATGTTCTTGTTATGGGCAGCCGACTTTGTCCAAATCTTATTCAGTTGAATTGTCCTAATTAAAAATTTTTGTCAGCCTAAAATGTAGAATCTTGTCAATCACTACCCCAGTATGCACTGGCAGACAAGCGTTTCAATGTGGGTACATTGTTGAAAATTCCAAATGATTCTTAAAGATTTTGATGTAGAAGTTCGATGATCTCATTTTGGCTTTTTGTCACAATATAAAGTCTGGGATCGAATTCATTTTTTGTCCTGCTCGCTTTCATATCTGCTTCACTACAAACACTAGATATAGTTGTTAAACGGAAGAGCGGGCCTCATATGGTACAAATTCAAATTATTACGATCAGACTTTTGAGGTCATAGACCAAGACTTTTGAGGTCATAGACCATCAAGAACATTACGTGTTTATTCACATATTTAGACACTGTGGTGCACAAAATCCTGTTGATCGATAGTAATTCTTTTTTCATATGGACAAATTTTACGTAGACAATTTATTGACTAGTTGCAACATATTAAGCCATCGTAAATAAATTCAAGCAACATATGTCCACGTAAGTCTTAATAAATATTTGTAATCGAACTTAAAGAAGATAACTATTTTTTAAAATATGAATTTATAAAAATCACCTAATTACGAACTTATCTCTCTGAGATGTTGCTTAAAACCAAAACCCTCTTGAGCTAGCAAATTTAAGCTTGAACATGTCGAGGTCTATGCTATGAGCTTAATGACTACATAATTAATTTAGAAATGACCTTTTAACGTATCTAGACTTTGACGTCACCGTCCAAGTGAATATAAATCTATAAAATTCAAAGACTTTCGCCGATTAAGACCAAGTCCAATAAGTTGGTAATCACCGCGTAGATTCTTAGCAATTGCGCGCTCTTCCATCCTCTCTCGCCATTAATTATATAACATGGATTCCTTGGCAGTTCCAAGAATTTTTATATCAATAAACCTGACTCCAATTCCAACAACAAAATGCCCTATACTAAATGCTCAAAAATCCCTTTCCATGTCAATTTATGTGAAAAGGTGCGGTTTTCCTGTGTGGTCGTTGCCGCTCTTTTTCTTGCTCTTCCCCATGGAGCTCACGCCGCTGAGATTACTAACATTGGTGCAATCATCGACGTCAATTCCAGAATCGGCAAAGAAGAGAAAATAGCCATGAAAATGGCAGTTCGTAAGTTCAACAACGGCGCGACGGACCGTAATCTATCTCTTCACTTCAAAGACTCTCAAGGAGGCTCTATCAAAGTTGCCTATGCAGGTACTTGTCTTAATTATACGCGTCTTGTTGTCAGTGTCGCATATTTTTCAAAGTTTTATATTTCTTGAGGCTTGAGGATAGGTGTCGTTAGTAATTAAGACACGAAACAATTTTATGATTGCAGCTGAAAAGTTATTAAAAGAGAGGAAAGTGAAATTGATCGTGGGCATGGAGAGATGGGAGGATGCAGCTTTAGTTGGTGACGTTGGAAGACAAGCTCAAGTTCCAGTTGTTTCATTTTCTGCACCTTCCATAACAACACATTTCACTCATTCTCGCTGGCCTTTCTTGATAAGAATGACTCACAATGACTCCGAGCAAGTGAAATGCATTGCAGCGATTGTTCGTTCGCATAGATGGAGAAGGGTTGTAACAGTTTCCGAAGATTATGGAATCGACGGTGATTCTGCGAAGCTAACTCTTCTAGCTCAAGCTCTACAACAGGTG
>JAOQMP010000002.1:24211227-24223167 GCA_027563575.1 Erythroxylum pedicellare
TAGACAATCGGTCTTTTTATGAAATGAAATGAGGAAAAAGTTGGTTTTAAAATATTGTGATTTTCTTATGACACTTTATAAGCGAATTATGATACCATGCCATATGAAGTGAATGTAGTGATCGATTGTAGCGTGCCCTTATCGTAGGATATGTGCCGGAATGACCTCCGGGCATCCCGGTGTGTACCCAACAATAAGGGGGCGCTATACCAAGAGTATGTGCATATTTCTTGGGTATATGTATTATTCTTGACTTAAGCTTTTCATAGGCGTAGAAATTGTGTGTTGAATTCCAATGGAAAACTAAACTAATTTATGTAAAATTGGTTAAAGTTGCCCTCTGAAAAGTGTAGTAATTGTCTAGCTTACCATCGATATATAGTATCGAAACTTTGGACTCCAAAGTTGAAAGTTATGGTCTTTATATGGTTAAAGACGATTCGTCTGTAATGACATGACGTCATTTCATCTGTAAGGATGTATTGTCTGTAAAGATGCATTCGTCTGTTAAGATGTATTGTCTGTAAAGACGATTCGTCTGTAATGACGTCATATCGTCTATGATGACATCATTTCGTCTGTAAGGATGCATCGTTTGTCAAAATGTATCGTCTGTAAAGACAATTCGTTTGTAATGACGTTATATCATCTATGATGACGTCATTTCGTATGTAAGGATACATCGTCTGTAAAGATGCATTGTCTGTTAAAATCTATCGTCTGTAAAGACAATTCATCTATAATGACGTCATATTATCTATGATGATGTCATTTCGTCTGTAAGGATGCATCGTCTGTAAAGATGCATTCGTTTGTAAAGACGTATCGTCTATAAAGACGTATCGTCTGTGATGACATCGTAGGGTCTTAAGCGTTGCATCGTCTTAAGTTAATTTTGCTTCGTCTTAAGTTAACCCGCTTCGTCTTAAGTGTTGCATCGTCTTAAGTTGACTTTACTTCATCTTAAGTTGACTCGAGTTTTTTCTGTGTTTTTGTTTCGTCTGCCCTCTTCGCTTTGTCTGTTCCTTGTTCATCTGCTTTCTGCGTATGAAAGCGAGACTTTTTCCACTGTTCACTATTCGTCTAATACCATCGTCTGGTCCATTTTTGACCCTTCAGACAATAGATTCCGTCTTTAAGGTCTTCATGAAAATGGTAGATCTTGAGGTCCTCTTTTCAACTACTCAAGGAACACCTAAATCTGATACCTAAAATGAGACTCATTCCAAAATGTCCCCAAAATAAATTGAGTATGGTTGAGGGCAAGTACTGTTTTCCGTCAATTGTCTCCAAATGTTTGGGTTCCGGAAATAGGATCTAACACCGTCAGTGTTTGCAATACTATTATAAGATGTTCCTCATGTTCCTCTTCACTCTTGGAATAAACCAGAATGTCATCGATAAACACTATAAAAAACTGAATCAAATACTCCCTGAAGATCCTATTCATGAGATCCATAAAAGCAGCTGGAGCGTTTGTCAACCCAAATGGCATGAGTAAAAATTCATAATGCCTATACCATGTCCTGAAGGCTATCTTGTTGACATCAGACTCCCTAATTCTGAGCTGATGATAACCTGACCTGAGATCAATCTTTGAAAATACCATTGCTCCTTGCAGCTGGTTAAACAGATCATCTATTCAGGGCAGAGGGTTTTTTTTTAATGGTCACCTTGTTGAGTCTTCGGTAATCAATACAAATCCGCTATGTTCCATCCTTCTTTTTAACAAACAAAACTGGTGCTCCCTAAGGTGATGAACTCGGTCTTATGTATCCCTTCTCTAACAGTTCTTCCAACTGTTCCTTAAGCTCCCTCAGCTCAACTGGAGCCATTCTATAAGGTGGTGTCAAAATAGGTGTGGTACTGAGAATCAAGTCAATAGCAAACTCGATTTTTCTCACCGGTGGCAAACCAGGTAAGTCCTTTGGAAACACATCAGGAAATTCCCTTACCACCAAAAAATCCTCTAACCTCCCTTCACTCACATCAGTGTCCACAATATGCGCCAAGAAGGCTTCATACCCTTTTTTCATCATCTTGTCAGCTAGTAAAGCCGAAATAATTCTTGATGATGGTGTTTTCCTGTACCTTATGAAAATCACTTTCTCACCGTTGCCCAAATCAAATTCTACCTCCTTAAGGCCACAATCCAACTTCGCATGATATTTCTCCATAACATCCATTCCAAGTATAATATCTAAGCCCTTTAAGTGTAGAGATAGTAAGTTCACTACCAGGCTAGTACCATTAATGAAGAGTTCACAACCTCTATACACTTGACTGATTATCACATTCCTCCTTAGAGGTGTACTAATAAGCAAATGACTATTCAAAGGCACTGAATTCACACCATATAAAATCATACTTGCATAAATAAATGAATCCATGGAGCCAGAATCAATCAAGATATATACTTCAGAATTAAGTAATTGAGCTATAGCCGTGACAACTTCAGGTGCGGCTGCAACTTCCTCCTTTATCATGAAAAACACTCTTGCTTGTGCCTGACCCCTTAGCCTTCCTGGAAGAATAGCCTTCTTTACAGCCCCAGAGTTGCCTACCTCAGTGATTGGCCTGGTTCCCATTGTTTCTGCTCTCCTTGGGCTGTGCAACTGTGGCCCCTCTTGCCTCAGTACCTGGGGACAGTCTTTGATCATGTGTCCCTTCTTCCCACATCGAAAACATGCTCTAAGTAACTTGAAGCACTCTCCTTTGTGAAACTTCCCATAATGCTCATATTGGGGTTCGTGTGCTTGCTCCTCTCCACCCTGCTATTTCCTCCCATAGTTAAGGCTTGCACTGAAACTACCCTTGATTGCTTATTCTTACCAGAGGCACTACTCCCCACCTCACTCTGTGTGCGGAAGCTCTTCATACCCCTCTTAGGCATTGGAGCACTTATCCCTTTTTTGGAAGACTGCTCCTTGTGCTTCCTCTTCTTATTCACTTCATATTTTTTGTTCTCCAATTTCTCAGCCTAGAGTGTAGCATCTACCAACTGCTGGTAGTCGCAAAAGTTATGAATTAGGACTTTCTCCTTAATCCCCAAATGAAGCCCTCCCTCAAACTTGTGGCATTTGTCTTCCTTATTCTCCATAATGTTGGCCGCATATCTAGAAAGCTGAGTGAAGTTCATTTCATACTCACTCACACTCATGTCCCTCTGTGTGAGATTAGAAACTCCCTGGCCTTCTCTTGTACATAAACTCTGGAGAGGTATTTCTTCCTGAACACTTCCACAAAGTCTCTCCATAACAACACTAGAGGCATAATCTAACTGTATGGCACTGATTCCCACTAATGAAGTGCATCCTCCTGTAACAAACTCATTGCATAATCCAATTTCTCCTCACCAGAGCACTTCATCTGAAGTAGGACTCTCTCAGCCTCTTCCAGATTTATTGTACCATTGAAATCTACAGCTCTGTACTTGCGGAGCTTATCATACTGACCACTCCTATCCACTAGAGCTTGTATCGTCCCTTATGACCCTGGGCCTATGGAATAAGTGAAAGCCTGAGCAAAGACTTGAAAGAACCGTGGATCCATGGGGTTTGTTTGAGGCATTGGTGGAGGCAGTGGAGGCACCTCTTGTTGTATACTAGGTGCCTCAGAACTTGGAGCAGAATGTGTACCTGCATCTTGCGAGGCATAGGATTCATCCGTGCTCCCTTAGCAGAGGTCGAGTCATAGCTCCTCGAGTTCTCTTTCGAAGTGGCATTTTCACTCTTTCAATACAAAACCATTGAAAACCTTTAGTTCATGCAAAACAATTTTCAAAGTATGCAAAACAGCTAAAATAGTATAAAACAACTTCAAATCACGTTAAACAATTTAAAACAATGCAAGTTATTCACTTAAAACAATGCATGTTCATTTCATATCTTAACCTACCCATTTCCTGCCTAAGACATTTCTAAACCTAGTCGCAAACCTGGACCCAAACCTAGTCGCTTTGACACCATAAGTGTTGGACACCCTGCCCTCGTAAGACACGTGCCCGACGTCCTAAGTGACATCTGAACACGCATCCCACAAAGGTGGCAAGCTTACACCAGTCAGTCACCAAAATCCCTCACAAGACATGTCCCCGACGTCCTAAGTGACATCTGAACACATATCCCACAAAGGTGGCGTGCTCACACTAGTCAGTCACCAAAATCAAACTCTTTCCTTCAATTTCATAACAGATTTTGGAAATCTTATGAATCAGAACTTCAAAATGACTTCTTCATAAAACTTGTATCTTAATGTCTCTAGTTTATTTTGGATCAATAATCGCCTCATTCGGAGCTCTCCAGATCAAGATATCATCAAAATACCGAAGTATGTTTAGTGCAATATCCAATTCTTACTCCTTAGACATATTTTGGTACAAAAGGAATAACTTTCTATAGAGGTGTCAGATTAAGGTCATTCTAGGACGGTTCCTAAGAGGACTTCTCTATCTACAACTTTTATGCAGACCCTAAAGAGAGATTTTGCCTTTAAAAGGGGTTGAAATCACAAATTAAAAACCTCTCAGGAAAAAGTGTTCGTCGCAGCAAACTTTGAAGGTGAAGAACAAAAACTTTAGGGAAAAGTTCGCTGCGGCCAACTCTTGAGTTCGCTGTGGTGAAACTCCCTTCTAGAAAAGTTCACCATGGTATACTTTTTGGGTTTGCTGCGGTGAACTCTAAAAATCAGACAGAAAACCTGTCAAGAAGAGTTCTACAGGCTGCCAACACCTATTATCATATAATGACCATAACTTTCTCATATGAAGTCCACATCTTACAAACTATATACCGTTGGAAAGCTAAGAGGATAGTCTACAACTTATATGAAGACAACTTTGTCTAATTATTCTTACATCAAGACGATTTTTCCCCCTAAATTCAAAATATATTTTTTACCCCTATGAAAAGCTTGAAAAATGCAACATCCAAACTTTGAGAAATCATGAGCAAGACACAAACATTTTTCATTAACATCATAAGATGAGAGTTTTACAAAGATTTAATGGGAATTTCAAGCGACATTACAACTTAATCCAAAAATACATAGTTTGTAAAAGTAGAGTTTCTCAAAATGTTATTAAAGCCTTGTTTTACAAAAACTAATTTCAAATGCAAAATAAACGTAATTAGAGTGATGCCTTGACTCTTCACTACTCGATCTCTTGCTCCTCACCTGAAGACGGGACGAAATGGGAGGGGGTGAGCTTAAAGCTCATGGGTAACAGTTTTATAACCAGTAACAAGCAAAACCATTGAAATACTTATTTCCATTGTAATAACAATTCACATTTAATCACAAAGCACATATTTCTCAAATTCTCAACCAAATTCTCAATAATGCAAATTAGATATGCATCAATCTTGTAAGCATATCATGAGCACATAAGTACACCAAAAATGGTTTGGAAGGCCCATAAACAGAACGAACTAACACATTCCTATATAACGGTCCTGTGTAGTCATGAACAAAATAAACTAACACAATCCCACATAGTGGCTTTGTGTAGTCGTAAACATAAGGGAGTCCATAGAGGAGCTCCATGCCACTAGTGGGTAAGTGGGAGAAGCCTTTAGTGGAAGTGCACTTTACATACAGAATGGACTAAACCAAACCCACATAACATGTATCTCATAACTTGTAAACTTGTTGCCCAAAATGGCACATTTTCAAAACTTGATTTTTCAAACATAGTATCTTTTTAAAAAAACATTTTCACATTCTTTTCATAATTCATCAACACCATATGCTCATACCAAACACTTTTTTCAAAGCATTTAAAGAATTATAATGTACATTCATGAAATAGTTAAAATCATTTATTTCCATCATTTGATAGAAAACATTAATGACCTATTACTTAATTATAAAATTATAACCTACTTTGAAATCCTTGCTTAAGAAATTAGCTTAAAGGATGTCTTTCCTATTGCTCCTCTTGCCTCTCTTGGTCCCCTTCTTGACTTCCTTTAATAATAACAAAATCCCAATTCAATAGGAATTCTAATTTGAGAACCCTAAGAAAATACATTCAATAAAATGATTTTAGAGTATTTAAACTCATGCATTTCCTAAGCTTCATGAATCAAAACCCTTTCCATAAATCCAAACCTTCGGGTAAGTTTTCTATGATCATTCTAATTAAGTAAACGACAAAATTTGAAAACAATTTCTTCTAGAAAAATGTTCCCCATTGTCTTAAGTTTCTAATGACATAAAAATAATTCAATTTAGTTCGATAGTCTAAAAGTTATACCCCAAACATCTTCGGGCTGTTCTTATACTAAAACAATATTCTGTGTTCAACTTCCATTGAAAAATTGATATCCTTTGAGACTGAATTAGAACTCCATTTCACCATAAAACGTGTATCACTATGTCTCTAGTTTACTCCAAATCAAAAATCATCCCATTTGGATAACTACACAAAAAGTGTTGCCCAAAATATCGAAACATGTTTGTGCAAGAAAGTTGAGTTCGCCGAGGTGAACTTGTTCAGAAACCTTTTCTAAAAGCGCGTTTTGCTACGTTTTCCATCTTTTTACTTCCCATATTTCACATATAAATCATCTTAAACCTAAACCATCTCTTCTACTTCATTTTCAACTTCATTTCAAACACATATCATTCACAAATACATCATGATCTATCTTTGATCATTAAGCCTAAAAGAAAACATTTGCCTATATCATTCATCAACAACTTTCTACCCATTTTCAACTTCATTTGAGTTTCATTTAACCAAATCCATGAAATTTAAAGCATAACTTACTTGTTGAAGCTTCAAAATCTTCAAAATCTTCAAGATCTCCAAAAACCATAGTTTTTCTCTTCTTTCTCTCCAATTCTCATGCTTTTCTCTTCTCAAACAAGACAACAATATTTCTTATTCTAATTTCTACTCTTGATGATTGTGAAATGTCCACTTTGCCCTTTACTTAAGCCTTATGTCTTTTAAACCCTTAAGTGATCTTCCAATTTTGCCTTATACCATGTTACAACATTAATACTTTGATTCCATCAATCCATGCAATAAATCCTCCTAACATTGACATGCTAATTACTCCAAAATTAATCTATCAAGACCTCAAAATTAATTCAAATCATCTTAATAAAACAAATAAAAGTTCGGGGCCTAACATTTATAACTCAAATTTAGGGCTTTTAGAGTGGAAAAAGTCACTCACAAGGCCATGTATATAACCATGTCCCTCAATCTTACTTCAATCTTTGAAACTTATGAAGAAACATGACCCTAGAGAGCTATATAGCAGTTATAAGACCATGTAGACTTACACAGACACCAATATGGCTTTGTAGACTTACATGGGCAACCACTAAAATAACTTAAATTCTTTCATTTTCTATTCTGATTTCACCCTAATTTTTCTCCTTTTTATCCATTAATATAAATATGACCTAAAAATATAAAAGAAATAAAAAAAGTACCATAAAAAAAGAAACTATCTCACATTTATCAGGGACCCTTTATCCTTTTACCTCGTTATAGTTTTCATATAAGTTCTATCAAGAATGTTAGATCATAATATTGGTTAAGATTTAGATTTCAACTTCCATGAGAGATGTAAGGAACTCAAGACTCATCACCTTAGGTTTATGGATGATCTATTGCTTCTTACTATTGTATATGATAGGTCTATTTATACATTATTCAACCTCACCAATGTGTTTGAAAATTAGAACACCTCTGCAGCATGTAAGGTTGCATTCGTTCCAAAACAGATACAAAAGAAGGAAAACATGCATAGCTTTCAAACTATATATAACCTTCTAAAGCAATCTTCTCTTTTGACCTTAATTTCAAAACCTTGGTGGCCCAACAATCTCATCAAAGACAGATCACAAGGCCAACAAAACTAAAACAAAGAATTAAGCTTACCTAGAAAAAGGAGATGTTATGTTTTTCTTTTTTTCCCTTTGGAAACATAATCATGAGAATTAGTAGGACAGGGTCATCAACGCTCATCATCAAAAGTGACAAACTCAAATTTTGAATTATTCTACCAAAAGAAGAGGAAAATAAGGCTCTAAATACATTTTTTAATAAAGGGTATCAAAACTGATCTACCCATATTTGTAACATCTCTACTGAAGGTACTCAAATTTCAACTACTCCAAGTATTCTCTAGGTATCTAAGCAACGTAAAGAACAACAAATGCACAAAATATCAACTGAAGCGAAGAAGAAAAGTAATAGTCAAAACTATTGAAAAGAAAGGAAACATAGAAGGTTATGAATAGATAGAAATTGGTATTCAAATAACAGTATTAGCACCAAACCATCTGCACTCCCAGGACACAATTTTAGAGCAACCTCCAATTCATTCCACCAATTATACATCAAGCCCATCTGTTACCCCAAATAGCTTCAATACTATGTCGCCAACATAAAGATGGAATTTTAAGAACTAAACCTAGTTTCTTATAAGCTTCAGAGTTCAAAATAAACAAACCTTAAAAGAAAAACACGAAGCCACCCTTAATCTCTTTTAATCATTTAATTAAGTAGTTAATTTTCATCCAAAAAAACCCTTGAATCAATAACCAAGTTAACAACTTTTTAAGAACCAAGCATGCCCACACAATAAACATACAATTACACGTTCAAATAGAGAAAAGGGAAGGATAAGAGAAGAGGGAACCCTGGTTAAGTCACTATCATCAATCGCCGCCGTAAGATAGCGTTTGAGATAAGAGGCTTTTATAAAGTCTTGTTTGGTGTAAAAGGAACCAACCCATTAAGTGTGATCAGCAGCCCTAAATGTACATTTGAACGAAAAGAAAGAAAGATGTAAAATACAAGGGAAAATGGAAACAAGAAAAGAGGAACAAAAAAGCACTATTCTGATTCTCATGCAAGCTACACAGATCCATAAACTACCAACTAATCTGGTTGAGATGTGAGAGCTGTGAGAGATGCAAAGTGAGAGCCAAGGAAAGGAAGAAGAATCTAGAGAAAATGAGAAATGAGACAGTAATGAGTAAGGGTAAAATTGACATTGTAGTAAAGGGTTATTAGTTGATTGCGCTAAACGCTCCTATAGAGGAGCTTCTAAAAAACAACTAGTTGGATTGAATCAGCCAACTCAACCAGCTTATAACCAAACAAATTAAATAACTTTTTGATAAAGTCAATCAGCTGATTTTGGTCAATCAAGTAAAAAATAACTGATCAACCAACAACCAAACGAGGCCTAAGAGTCTCAACCATTGGCTCTATGAAGTTTCCATGCAAATTCATCAGCTTGGCTAAATAGTTAAAGAGCTGATGCAATGGTCTAATTGGTAGCATCTTTATCTGTCAAAATCCAAGGTCTACCTTGATTTCCAAAATTCTGGTCGAGATATACCCAAAGTTGCGAATACCGTAACAGACTTAGTACTAGATTAAGTTCTAGTACGGTACTGTACCAGTACTGATCAATATCTGGTATCGTTTCGGATAATTTTTTAAATTTATAAAATAGTCCCTAAAATTTTTAAATTTTGCAAAATAGTACATTGGTATATTGTACAGTTGTACTATATACTTTACAAATTTACTGTTTACATCAACCTTATTTTCAAAAATCATAATAATAATCACAATTAATATGAAATAATAATAATTTTTAAATATTAAATAATAACCACAATTAATATAAAAAAGACAATCATCATAATACAAATATAAAATTAAGAATAATACAAAGTATTCAAAATATTACAATACAATTTCATCATTTTAATAAATAATAATTACAATCAAGTAGAAGTTAAACCTGAAACAAAAAAATTTATAGTTACATTACATATATAGAATTTAACATAAACAGAAAATATAAGTAAAATTAAAAGAAGTGGAAAAACTAAAACCTGGAACGAAATTCAATCGTCAACGGGAGGATACCTGCTATAACTACACTGACCCTAGTTATTATTTGGTACAAAATTCTCATCATTAAGAGGAGCTTCATCATCATTATCATTCAAATTTAATGCACCAAATGACATGTGAATGCTTTCCCCTCTAAGATTATCTTCCAAGTCATTGACATCTACCAAATTCGGTTCGTTTGAAACCCAATCTGACAAAAGATCCATATTATTAATAGAAATTGGATTAGTTGAACTACTTGTGCTATTAAGACTCCTAGCACAAGTAAGATTCAATCTGAAATAGACACTAGGATTCAAAAATGCCCCAGCTGCAAACAATGGAGAAGAAAGTTTTCTTTCCCTTCTCTCATTAATGATTGAAAGATATGGTGTATATAAAGAAGGCTTATGTTTTTAATTGGCCTTGATTGCTTCTGTCACTATCTCCATGGCATCAAAAATATAACCCATTGTTAGCTTTTCTTCATTATCAGTTAAGCGAAGTACCCTCACCAAAGGCTCACAAACTCAGATAACAAATTGACATTAAAACCAAAATTCTCTATCTTCCAGTATAATATTACAAACCTTCACTCCAGCATTAGACCTAGTATGCTAAGATGCAATCCATTTATCACTTGTAAAAATTTATCTTAACTTTTTCTTCATCGAAACAAAAGACTAAAGTGATAAGAAGTTTGTTGCAAATCTTGTCACAGCAAGATGACACAAATTCCTACAATTGGTAAATTCCTTTCTCATTAAATTCAATACCCATGCACGATTATAAATGGACTTTGTCACCTTTTTAGCTTTCTGCATAGTCTCATCAATAACAAAAAAATACCTAGGATCTCATATATTCTCCATCATCTGGTCAATGCAATGTGTAACACAAGGAGTCCAAAAGAAATGAATTATACGTATTCTGTAACCTTTTTCTTGCTGCTTTATAAGCGGAATTATTGTTAGTAATAAACTGAACAATATTTTTGGGCCCTACATTTTGTTTTCTAGCCCTACATCATTCACAACTTTATCAAATATCGCTAACAAAGTCTCAGTACTTCTAATAAGGCCAGATGCATCAATAAATTTCAAAAACATAGAGCCATTTGTAGAATAAACCAAAAAATTTATAATAGGTTGTTGTCTCCTATTTTTCCAACCATCACACATGATTGAACATCCATAAATACCCCAATTTACTCTTCTTACATCCAAATAGCTTCTAATTTCAGAAACAGAACAACTCAAAAGTTTACCTCTTAAGTCATCAATTAAAGGACCTTTGTATCTTGGACCATGAGAGGCTATTGCATCCATCATAGGTTGATAATAATAAGACTGAGAAGCGTTGAATGATAAACCTATATCATACCACCATCTAGCTACTGTCATATTGACAATGTGAGTTGCATCTCTTGATTACATTGCACTATGAATTGAAGGTTGGGCTCCAGCAGTTGTTCGTGGTGCAATGAAACCAGTCACCTGCCTTCTTCTCTTCCTCACATTAACTTCAGGTACTTCTTCTTGAGCCTGAGATGGAACACTACCAGTACCAGTACCACTACCACTTCTACTTCCACCTTCAACATTTCCAAAATCACTACGAAAACTAGAAAACGAACTTCCACTACCAATTTCAAAATTTAACATTTCCCTTTTATCTCTCTCATATTGATATTCATTAAGAAATGTTTTCATCTGCTACTTCACATCATGACTTACATTTTTACAGGGTTCCACACCTCCTTTAACCCTAGCTAAATGTTTTTTTAATCTGGTGATTCCTCCACCTTTCAAATGCTTGTTACAAAACAAGTAAATAGTATGGTTCCTCATACCAGGAACCAATTCAGCAAGAGCCCAAGTTGGATCATTGTATCTTCGTGAAGTGGGTTGATCAGGAGTACTTGAACTTTTTCTATTTATTTGTAAAATTAAATGAATGCATATATCAAAATAAATAACACGTAAAAATAAATAACACATAATTTCAGTACACAATATGCATATCCATCTTATATAATATAACTCATTTTGTATGATTACATT
>JAOQMP010000002.1:24224192-24236212 GCA_027563575.1 Erythroxylum pedicellare
CTTAGGTATTCCAGAAAGGATCTCCAATGGCAACGGATTTCTCTAAGGCCATACTGAAGCTATCAGAGAACGGGGAGCTGAAAAATTTGGAAGACAAGTGGTTTGCCGCATCCCCGGAGTGTTTAAACACTACAACTGGAGAGAAACTGGAAAGTTTGAGCCTCCACAGCTTCTGGGGTCTCTACGTAATATCCGGTGGAACCTCTACTATTTGTTTTTTATTATTTATGTTCAGTTTGGTGAAGAAATATCGGAAAGATCAACAAGTAGAAGACCAAGGAAGTGCACTTCCAACCGATGATAATGTCTGGAAGAAGACAGCTCGGCTAGCGCTCTATATTTACCATGGAAAGAGGGTTGTACCAGCAAACCCAACTTTGGCTCAGTCACCGGGTCATAATCATCAACGGAGCTCTCCAATCTGCGATTCAACTCCTTCTGACCCTCTGGTTAGTCATCATTATCAGAGTTCTTGCCCGCCTACTTTTGAAGTTCTAACTATTCCGGATCCCAATAGATAAGGATATATATAGTACAGATTCAACGTTAGTGTCCATACATGAAATGGTGGCTCCAATGTAACTCACTCCAATTGAGCTGATTTCGGTTCATGAGGTGGAAAATTATGTAAATTCAATATCTAATAGGTTGCTATTACATTATTTCTTATGAATTTGTGAAAAGTGATGAAAAATACTATGTAAATTCAACATCTAATTGGTTGCTACTACGTTATTTCTATTGAATTTGTGAAAAGTGAATGAATCAATGAAAAGAAATTTAAGTTATTAGGAAGTAATGTGGTTCTCTATTTATAGCCAGCCTTCATTCATGATGTCCTTGTTGGACTTCGTTACAGAGATTAAAATGACGTATATTGATATTTAATTCTACTGTGTTATAATTTGGTTCTCTTAGTTCTTAACTAATTTTTATCAAACAGTGTGTGCGTGTAGTGTAATGAGGAATTCTGTCAAACGATTGATGTATATTTGAGTTTAGTACTTTGGGACTTTAGCAACAAAACTGGTGGAATAACGTAAAGAGGGCTGTTTCTCTAGCCTAAAATCTAATAACCATACAATTCTAGACGATTAAACTACCAGCTACTCAAGTCAACCTTTGAAACATTTCCCCAAACACCTTCCATGCATACTATTTTGGGATATAAATAAAGTAACACATAATATAAAACAACTTAGGGATTTTGTTAATATACCACCAAAAATTACAAATGAAATGAGGGTTTACAACATGCTAATTATATCATGTATTCTTTGTTTATTTAAAAGGCATATATTAACAATTACAAATAATTTTTCAGTTATATCCCAACTGTCGAGAACTTATATCTAAACTAATAATATTTATCTGACAGTTTCTATCCATTTTTTACCTGTCTAAACAACATAAATATTGGAGGAATATATTAAGATACTCAGCTACCATCTGACATAACCAAATAAGTAATAAATAATTATTACTATCTTGGTATACTATAAAGTTAAGGTGAGTTTGAATTGTTTAGATCTTGTGTTTTGTGCTATCAATATTATTATAATTATGCTTGAATTACACCAGTAAATTATGTTGTCTTTCCACCAAAATGCACAATTTAAACATTTTGCGTCATTTTGATCTTTTGTCAATTTTTTGGATAGCTTTATTTGTATCAAATTCTAGCCAAAACATGTTATTGTCATCATGTTGAAATTTTGTGTCATCCATTCATATAAAAGAGGGTATCATAGAAAATTTTCAATAAAAGAAATTTCCCATCCTCATTTGTGGCAAATTTTGAATTTATCCACTATATTTACCCTTGTCAACTTGTTTCTAAAGTTGACCAAACATTCTCCTTTTATCTATAAAAAATTGTTGAGTACATTAGATGAATGAGCGAGACATGGATACTCTCATCTATATCCCTGTTGTAAATAAGTGTTAAAGTAGTGCCAACCATATATGTTTGATCCACTAGCTGCCAACATTGCTCTATACCAATAGTACAAAAATAAAAATATTAGCCCTTATCCACCAACCTAAACTCCCTTTAATTTGTTATGTGCATTATTAATCATGAAAGGTACTAATAGTTTCACTTATGGTTGCCTAATCTATCATTAATGGATTGACAATAGTCAATTTTGTCTTGTTTAACTAGTAAGGCATTCAACTTGGCCTGTCTTGTACAATACGTCACATAATATGATCAACCAGTGTACATTAAATGTACAATGTCTCTAGTTATTTAGTCATTTGTCGAAATATTGGCTGAACAATATGTCCCCTAAAGGGACAATGGTCGACTACACCACTGCATTGGTAGACCAATGTGCCAACAAACTCACTTGTTATATATTTAACTTACATTAGTTAACCTTTAACCTATATTAGTAAATTAGTCCCCCAATAAAAACATTAATTTATTAAATTCAAATGCTCAAACTTGATTTATTTAATAAAATTATAATTAAAAAATATTAAAATTTTCTCAAAAGAATGTTTTAAAGATCAAGAGGCTTTTCTTTTAAGAAAAAAATCTTCAAAATCTCTTGATAGATGAAAAGTCTCATATAATGAAGTAAGATGAAATGTTTATGCATGGTAAGCCTTTAAAATTAACAAAGTAACAAAACGAGATTACAATTAATATTTCAAATTAAAGAATACCTTAATGTACCATGATATCCTTTTGTTCTTTATCTATACTTTGAATGTTGCAAACTTGAACTTTTCTTATAATCTTCATGAACGATCTTCTTGAGTTATACCTATATCTTATCTTATATTACTTCTAATCAAAATAATAAAGTCATTAGTATTACTTATATTTTGTTATCATCAAAACACAAATTAAAACCTCCATTATTTTAATAAAGTGTTTAAAAGGAACAAAGGAATAATTCTTCGATAAGTTTACAGTTGAATAAAGGATAAGTAGAAAGAAAAAGATTAAAATGATCTTAAATAACAATTATGTCAAAATATCTCTAAAACAAAAAGGAAACATGCTTTAAATAGAAAACAATAAAACTAAAGTTTTGAGTGAACACTACTTGGGACACGGTGTTGAGCTAGTGTGCTTTGGTTATAATTTTTAATACCAATAGACACGATTAAGATATGCATTTACACGAAAAATCTATGTAACTTTATGAAGTTAGATATAGTCTAAGAGACGCTCATGGGTGAGACCATTAATCCTCGTATAACTTTGTGAAGTTAGGCATTGTCTAGGTTATGCCCATGCTAGAGGCTTTGATATCCTAAAACTTCAACTCTTGCATCTAGAGAAGCGCACAGGTTAGGACATGCCCATGTATGAGACTATGTTCAACTAATATATAACAATACCCTCTCTAAAATTTTCCCTCTAGCTTCTCTCTGGCTTTCCTTATTTTCTTTATTATTTTTGGTTATCTTGCCAAGCTTCCCCAGATTTAGAAACACTTTACAAAATTTTATGATAAAAATAAGTAAAGAACTAGGCAGGATTCTTCTCGCCTAGTACCAACCTGCTCCTTATTCGCCATGGTGCCTATTCCTCTATGGATGAACATGAACAACTAAAGCCTTTCTTCTTATTTGCACCGTAAGATAGGGTCAAACCTTACTTCTAAAAGTTCTCTAAACTTAATACCTATTAAGAAGAGGGATAGCTCCACCTTTACCAATAAAAGAAGCTTAAACAAATCTCAAATATACGTAAAAAGTTCTCTAAAACAAAAAAAAAGAAACATACCTTAAATACAAAATAATAGAACTAAAGTTTCGAGTGAAAATGAGTTGGGACATTGTATTGACCTAGGGTGTGTTGATTATTAACTTTTTAATACCAATAGACATTATTGACATATGCATATGTCTAAGACCATGGATCTCTTCGTAACTTTGTGATGTTGGACATAGTCTAGGATACGCTCAAGGTGAGACCATAGATCCTCTTGTAACTTTGTGAAGTTGGGCTTTATCAATGCTATGCCTATATTGGAGACTTTGTTCTTCATAGAAATTTAACCCCTACATCCAAAGAGGGGCATGAGCTAAGATATGCCTATGTGTGAGACTATGTTTAAACAATATATAACAATACTCTCCCTAAACTTTTCCATATAATTGTCTCCAGCTTTTCTTGTTTTCTTCAGTACTTTTAGTTGTCCTGCTAAGCTTTCCTAGATTTAGGAAAAATTAGTAGGTTGGTCCTAGGATTCTTCCCTCGTAGTACCAACCTGCTTCTTCTTATTCACTATAGTATCTATTCCTTCATGCATGAATAACTAAAGTCTTTCTTCTTCATTGCACTCAATTGGTGTCAAACCTTATATCTAAAAGTTCTCTAAGATTGCTACCCACTGAGAAGAGGAATGGCTCCACCCTCACTAAATTTTCTTCCCACATTAAGCCATTTCCCTCTTCAACCACTCCAATAATTCAAGAAATGTAAAACATTAATCCCCTTCCTTTAGTTATTTTAGAGATGTAGAACCCCACTCCTCTTCGCCTTATTCCTAACCAACTACTACATCAAAAGAAGACCTTTGCTTAAGCTGGACAAAATAAAAAAACGAATTGGCAATAAGTGTAGGTGACAACTATCCTAACACTAGGATCAATTTTTTTCCTCAAATTTTAGAATGTGAGCAAGAAGTGATTCCCTCACCTATCAAAGTATTACAAGATGGTGCTTCTAGATGATTATACTTTATAAAATAAAGGCCCTTTTTCCTTATTATAAAAACTTAGGTAGAAGCAAAGTGATTTGATCTTGGTCTAGAGAATGTCTTAATTCAACACTTCTTGTTGTTGCCTTTCACTTCTGAAACCAATACTCTTGAGAGACTCTTGAGTAAGGACCACGGCATTATAATGGAAAACCACTCATTTCGTAGTTTTGGAAGCCAAATATGGACCTAGATAAAACCAAACTAAAGATAATTCTAAAATAGGCACATTTCCATAATATAATATTAGAGTATTGCAACACCTTAGGTCTAAGCTACTTAGCAAGCTTCATAATAAGACCATTGTGTATAGATAAGAACAAAACAACTATAGGAAGGATTGGATATGTGAAGATCTGCATAGAAGTTGATATTAGTAAGTAGTTACCTGACACCCTTAAGTTAAAGAGGTAAAATGCATTTGACAATTTGAAATAAACTACAATCATTGTCACCTATTGATGGAGGTTACAATCAAAAGGAAAGCTAGTACGAAAACCAACAGTTACATTTTTCCCTTGTGGGAGTATGAAGATCTAATGGAAAAAGACAAATACAAGCTTATAAGGAATTAGATGAACAAAGAAGCACTTGATACAAGCTAGGTACAAATAAAAAAGCAACTGAATGTTAAATAAACCCTAAAGAATAATTCTCTATTGGGCAGAGAATTTGAATCACATGTCATTACTAATGTAACAAAAGAGATAGTTAATGATCATCCTCCCTAGATTCAACTGAATATTAGGGGTTTTAATCACCTCAATAAGAATCGAGTTATTTTTATTATAAAAAGACAATAAAATGATTCATCTTTAGCTTTTTGGAGATAAAAATTAAAGAAAAAAAATGCAAGGAGCTCTGGTTCATTTAAAATAATTGGGGAATCGTCACCAATTATGAAGCACACCACAGTAGAAGAATTGTTGTGACTTATAATCTAGTTATCATAGAGGAAACCGATCATGCTTTCAATGAATAATCTTTATATGTATATACTATCTTGAAGCTGAATATGCAAAATATGAATAATCTTTATATGTATATAATATCTTGAAGCTGAATATGTAAAATATGCTTCATTTTTGTGTATGTAGTTAACTTATCCTTTTGAAGAAGCTATCTACCATATGATCTAGTTAATTTGTCAATAAGAAAGGATACCTTTTGGTTAATAATTAGAGATTTTGGTTACACTCTTTTTGCTTCTAAATCTAAATGAGGTAAAGTTCAGGTCATATATAATGAATTTAGAGGTAACTACTCTTAATTATAAAGGGAACCATTTTTCTTAGTTTAATAAACAACAAGGGAAGTAGTTTTTAAGAAAAAATTTAGATACGACATTAATTAATTAGAAATCGTTAGTTGATTGTCAACAATCCCTTGACATCTAACCACTCACCAGTGGAAATCCACATTCTAATGAGCATTCTAACTCAAATCACTCTTTTCAAATTCTTCAAATTCTTGGTAAAGCAACAAGGATTCTTACAAGTAATTAAAGTTATAATGAAATTGAAGATTATTGGTTATAAGCAATTCAAATGTATGAAGAAGATGAGTTTGGTGAAAGAAAAACTCAAGTTAATACATAAAAATCTCCTAAATAATAAGAGCCTAGATATAAAATAAGCAAAAAAAATGCTCTTTAGTTACACATAAGGAGACCTTTACAAGGATCATGGGTTCACCAGTAGAATGAAGGAAATAGAAGTACAAGATAATTATATCAATGACCTCAAAGCTCACCACTTAATTTTAAGGAAAAAATGTAAGGTGTAATGGCTACCAGAGAGAGATAGATTCCTTGCATTCTTCATTAAAGTAAAATTAATAAGAAGGAACACCATCAAATCACTTACTTCACAAATTTTCAAATATTTGAAAAACACTTTAGGCTATAGCTATGAATGCTTATATTTTGTGAAAACTCTTAATTCCTTTTTCTATTACTTTAATTGACTATGCAATTTATCTTGTGAGACCAAAGCTTTTAATGTAAAGAATGCTTTAAAAGTCCTTAATCCTAATAAAGCCTCAAGTCTAGATAGGTTTAATGCTTATTACTTTAAAGAATCTTGGCAATGGACTAAGGAGCAAGTTCTAAGGTTAGTCATGGAGTCCTTCATCTATAACACTTTGCTTAAGGAAATCAACCAAACTCACTTATGATTTGTTCCAAAATAACCTAATTGTAATTATTCAAAAAACTTTAGGCCAATTTATTGTTATAATATTCTCCATAAAAACATCTCTAAAATATTGGCATCAAGACTGAAAGAAATTTTGGACTCTTTCGTAAGCAATTCATAAGGTGCGCACAGAGGCAAAAACATTAGTGATAATATACTCATGGCTTAGGAATTATTCAAAGTATATAAACAAAAGGTCTTAAATGATTGTTTTACACTAAATATTAGACCTTAGGAAAGTTTTTATCTAAGTTAATTGGGATTTCTTACTGCATTCACTCAAGGAAATTTGTTTTTCAGCAAAATTTGTTCGCTAGATTAAACAATGTCTAACAACTTCCTCTTTCAAAATACTTATCAATAAAGAGAAAACACATTGATTTAAAGGTGGAAAAAGGGCTAGGCAAGGAGCCCTTCTCACTTTACCTTTTCGTAATTTGTATGGAAGTTTTATTAAGACTCACAACTTTTAACATTCAGAGAAATATTTTTTTTCAAATTCCATAAATATTGTAATAGGTTAGAAATGTTTAACATGTCATTTACTAATTATCTTTTATCATTTTACAAGGTGGATCCTATTTTATTTCTCACTCTCTTGAACTTCATCAACTAATTTCGTAAGCTACCTGATATCTACATAAATGTTGATACAAGTTTCCTTAAATTGACAATTGATGCAAGCATTATCAACAGAGATTTAGCTTTATTGATAGGTTTAAGAATCAAATACCCCTTTACAAACTTCGGAATTCCCATAACAACCAATAAACATATTTAGCAAGATTGCTAAAGTCTTTACGAAATGATTAAAAGAAGAATCTGCTAATTGTCTAACAAAAGCTCATCATATGTTGGAAGATTGTAATTGATCAAATCCATTTTGAACAACTTTTATAAGTATTGGATATTACAGTTGATTTTGCCTAAGAATATGGATAAATATATTGATAGAGTGTTGATAAATTTCCTATGGAATGGGGATACACTAAAGAATTTAAGTGTTAAATTAAGTTAGAGTGAAATAAGGAAATCAAAAGAGGAGGCTTTAAACCATAAGCAAAACACTATTAGCCATAAGAATTTGGAGGCTATTGACTAATAAGAAATTTTGTATATGAAATGGATGTATGCATATCACCTAAAGGATTAAAGTTTATGGTATTTGAAGCCAAACTCAAACATCTTATAGATTCTATATAAAATACTCAACTTGAAGAAGGTAATATGCTAGGAAATTAAACATAAAAGGCCACCTACATTGGCTTTATGGAGTCTTCCTTCTCATTATATATATATATATATATTATATTAAATCTTAAAACTAAAGAATTGGTATGTGGCAATGAATGGCACGTCAAGTTTAAGTGATTCAACTATCTGCAAGAAGCTCTCCCAAACTATAATCTAATGTAGAATATGGAAGATAAGGTGATATAAACTAGACACACTTTAGGTCAATTCACTAACAAAAAATGTTATAAGATATTCAAGCAACCCTTATCTAAGATGCATTAACACAATCTAGTGTGATTCAAGAAAATCCTCCTAAATTAGCCACTATCATATGGTATAACATTAAGAACAAGTTAAACATACTTGACAGATTAAAGGGAAATTCAAATATCAATCCTCTATGCATCATATGCAATAATGAAAAAGAAACTTGAGAACATTTATTCTTCCGATGCCTTTATTTTAGATAGATATCGAAAATAATATTGTTTCCTTGCAATCTTCATTATAGATAAGAGAGTTAAGAGAGTAAAGTCATTTGGTCTTCCAATAGAGCTTCCATACCATCTTATAATCATATTCTCTCTAAGCTAGCCTTATTCACATGTGTCTATAAAGTGTCGATAGAAAGAAATCAAAGGATGTTTAAGTATAAACAAATGAATATTAATACATTTTGCTTGAGCGCATTTGCAAGGATAAGGGAAAGCATTATAATTGACCTCAATGGGAATAAGATAATAAGAAACATGGCCACATGATGGAGCCTAGCTATAGGAATCAAACAAAACCTTAAAAGTTACAAATAAAGATTTTAGAAGCTATTAGTGATAAGGTAAAGCTAGCAAGGAGGGAAAATAAAACAATAATAAGACCAAAAAACTTAAGCACCAAGCTATGGATTTAACTAGTACATTAGATGCATAGAATAGGATAAGACTCATATGCTTGAATTTAATAATACAAACTCAAGTTGTTGATGTAATTGTTAAGTAATTAATGAAATGTCAGTTGTTATGATCTTTTTATGATTTGGTTGCCTATACATTATAAGTTGACAACTCTTTCAGGAGACTCACACTAATACAATTTTACTTTACCTTTCAAAAATAGATAGATAAATGTTTCACCTCTAAATATTCACCAATTCTAACCCTTGTAATAAATCCAACTTTATATACAATGATTCTCCTATTTAGGCTAGTTAACTTCCATCACTATTTATTGAAAATTAATTAAGAATCTAGGGTCAAAGATGAGGATTTTTAAAATTTTTACTATAAAAAGATCAACGACAACAAGAATCCCCTAATAGGAAGGTAAGCATAACTAATTCGAAGGACCAATGTAAGTTATGTTCTTTAATTTGCAAAAGCAAGTCAAAGAACTTATGAATATGCTATATTAGTAATAAGAAACTCCTAGATCAACAAAAAGACTGGCAATATCGTCCAACCTAAGAAATCTTTAACATGAAAGTGTCTTAAGGCTAACTGAGTAGATAATAATAGCACCAAGAGTCTAAAGAACTGTAGACATAAGAAAAACTTTACCATTATTGATTCTTCAATGGAGGAACATAAAGGCACCACTAATCCTTTTAAAGTTTCACAAGGTAAGAACTAATTAGATTTAAAGAATCCTTTTACTTATAAGATCATGAGCAAGCCACCCCCATAAAAATTTAAACTAATTAATTTAGATCCATATAATAGTATAATATATCCCACTAATCATGCTATTTGGTATAAAGAAATAATATACTTGTAAGGAACTTCAGATGCTATAAAGCCTTTTTTTTTCTAATTTAGTGAGAATTGTAAAGGATTGGTTACATACCATTCTAAATACGTGAATATAGAGCTTTGAGTAGCTCAAATATATATTTGAGGCTTACCTTGATAGTAGTAAGATAAGTTCTAAGGACTCCTCTACCCTTTTTAATGTGATGAAAACAAAGGGAGAAATCCTTATATAGTGTATCAAGATGTTCAATATGGAAGTTTCTCAATTATCAAGCCTAAACTTTTCTATATTGAGTGAAGATCCCTTTTGATACGTAAGTTATAAACTCTAGGGTACACATAGGAGTGGTCACAATGGTTTGTCAACTTAGAGAAAGCAAAGGATTACCCAAGATTGAGCAATCATTACAAAGGAAAAAAGGAGATAAAGAGAAAACTATGGGACAATTCATCAGCAGAGAGTCCACGCAAAGGAATACACTAAAAAGGGAAAGAGAGCTCATAATTTTATAGGTACTTCCTTTCTGTAATTAAATGTGTCTATAAAATATATCCTCAACGATGCTAAAAGAAAAGACCTCATAAATCCTTCAAAAGTGTTAATGAGCAAGCTTAAATACAGACATTCAGACAAGTTTTTTTATTTGTTTATACTCATATTTTAGGCATGAGATGAATGACGAGACTTATGAAAGTTCATAAACTCCTTACTGAAAATGGGGTAATTTAAGCAATAATTTCTAATATTTTAAGTTTTTTAGAGATGATGGAAAATGTTGTGATGAATCTCATTCAATGGAATGTGATAATAGACCTACAGGAATATTAGTTAGGGTTAGAGTTATTATACCCTATGGCAAGAAAATTTTGAGGAAGAGTAGAACCTAGTTGAAACATTATATTTACAAGCCAAAAAAAATTATTAAGTAATGAATCAAAAAGGAAAATATGATCTTATAAATTTACTTTTTAGGAAGAATATTATAAGTTTACTAATGCTATCGATGATGTGGTAGCCTTGTAATTTACTATAAGGTGAGGAGGATCTTGATCGACATTGGTAGCTTCATCGACATCTTGTTTTAAGAAAGATTTAGGGCTTTGGGATTCATGAAGATCAAAACTAGACTTATGTCAACACCATTGTATTTGTTTTTAACGCATTAGGAAAGATCACACTATTGTTGAAGTTTAGCATAGAAAGGCCATATGGTTTGTAAAATTCCTTATGGTTAATAGATATATGGCTTGTAACATCACAATAAGAAGATCCTTGCTTTTTTTTTCTTTAGGATTGTAATATCCCTATTAATTAGTGGTAAAAATTTTAACTTATAATAGTATAGCCAAAGTATACAAGGACCTAAATATGGCTAAGCAATATTATCTGACATCCTTAAAAGCTAATTAATTTTTAATATTTATTAAATAACTTTATAAGATTTGAAGAAAGAGAACAAGGGAGAGCAGGAAAGAGATTTTGTTAAAGTGAATGTGAGAGATCTTAGAGAAGCAAAGATTGTGAAGGTGAGAGATACAATCGAAAGAACATTTATAAATTCATTAATGAAGGACTACATAGATAATTTTATTTGGCAACATAAAGACATAAGAGTAATTGATCATGAGGTAGTAATGTATAAGTCAAAGGTTGATCTTAATTATAGGCTTATTAGGAAAAAGAAATAAGCTTTTTATCTTAGAGAGACAAATGGTGGTTAAGGAGGAAAAGAAAAATCATTAATGGCTAACTTTATATGTGATTACATTTGTGTATAGACTTTATAAACCTAAATGAAGTTTACTTAAAAGATAACTATACTTTGCCTAAAATTGATTAGATAGTAGATACAAAACAAAAATCCTATATATGGTTTAGTTGTAATGAAGACTTTATTTTTCATTATAATGGAACTTATGTTTATCAAGTGATGTATTTCAGGTTGAAAAGTGTAAGGGAAATTTATTATAGGTTAGTCAATATGGTGTTGAGGCCCTTAGAGGCACAAATGTAGAGGGAAAATTGTTAGTAGCGTGCCCTAAGCCAATGGACATATGTGACTTTTGTACTAACATTATGACTTATTAATAAGATATTATGAGGTATTCTTTTATATATG
>JAOQMP010000002.1:24259703-24277190 GCA_027563575.1 Erythroxylum pedicellare
TAATGCTTTAAATAATTAAATAACATATATATAGTTAATAGTAAATCAGATTATAAAAATTTAGAAATAAAAAATAAAAATCACTTTTTGTAATTTTTTATAAATTTTGATAATCGAAAAAACTGAAACTAAAAATAGAAATAAAAAACTTAAATAAACAAATTTTTATTAAATTTAAAAATTAAAACAAAAAAATATAAAATATAAATGTAAACAAACATATCCTACCACTTTCTTTATTTTTGAAAATATCGTTTTCTTCGCTCCACAGTCCACTCTCTTAATCTCGTTGCCTGACTAGCACTGTCATCAACAGCTAGAAGGGAAAAGACAATCTTGTGATACAAGTTGCTTGAAATCAATAAAATTCCAAAATCTGGTCATATCTTAAACCTCCATTAGTGGTGGATTGTGTGAACAATAGTAGTATTGTTGCCTTGGCATGAACGGCGACATTTGAGTGTCTCCCATGCCTCCAAAAGTCATAAAGGAGAGAGATCCAATGATGATGATGAAGTTGGAAAATTAGATTCAATCTCAATCATAACGAAATAATTATAAAACTTATTTCAATATTTTTTATTTTTCGAAAAATAAAATTAATTTAATTCTATAAAATAATAAACACATAAATCAAATAAATCATTAATATAAATTTATACATTATTTCAAAGCTTAATTATGTTCTTGTTGTATCATTTGAATCGTTTATGAAATCGATCTATCTCAACTATCATAATACAAATATCTGACTTCTAACGGTATCCACAGACTAGGTTAAAAGAACTCTATAACTCTTACAAAGAGGAGTTAAGCAAGAAATGTTAGCTTTATAGAGCTTAAATCTATTTATAATAGGTTTTGGATATTTTAGCAATTTACTTGAAAATAAATTCTAATTTCAATTAAATTTTAATTAGAATTACAAATAATTCTATTTAAATATCAATTATGCCCAAATAAAATTAAATATCTCATATTGATCCTTACTTATTAAATATATTATATTTAATTATAAAGTTTATCAAACTTTACAATCAAACCCAACTTGATAAAATATCTTTGCTTTCTTCAACTTATTTTATATGTGATACCCATTAGGTTTCTAAATGTGTTGACAATGATTATAAATTATAATTCTAATTTATAATTAGAATTAGAATTAGATAAATTAAACCTCTTTTAATTTATCTTTAATTCTCCAATTAAACAATTTATAATCATATATCAAGATTGACATCTAGCAATGCATCATGACTACCCAAATATTTAGGAATGTCAAAGTAGTTTCGACTAACATTTTCGTACATGATTTTCTGTATAATTCAATTTTTTCATCATACAATGTTTCAATTAAACTAGAGTAAGAAATTAATGTTTACTTTTTTTTTAGTCCAATCATATTAGTTCTCCATCATTAGCTATTGATTCAATTAATGACATTTGTAAACTATTTACAAAGTGTCATTCTACCTTGGCCAAGGATTTTTTGAATTAATACTAATCGAGAACAACGAAACATACTCTCTAATTACTTTAGGGTAGTAAATCCTATCTTGATTACACAACTACTTTCATATAATTCATGCTACATCCAATGACTACCACTTAACCGACCCATGATCAAATAGGTCATAAGTAGTATTAAAACATAGCAATTTCTATACAAGATAACTCTGGTGCCCTCAAGTCAAAGAATCACTTATATGCTTATCACAATGAGAATTTCATAAACATACAAGTAATGTTTCAAATAGATTTATTATATCGGGTATGTTCAGTAAACTTTTTCTCTAACAAGTACCCTTATGTTTATTTAAGTATCTACATACTTGAGCCTATGAGATCAACTACTTCCTTCATAAGGGAAAATATAACGTGTGCTAATCTTTTGCATTCTATTAATGCTCAATATTAATAGAATAATGACTAGGAACAATTTAGAGATAATACATAAATGCAAGATGAATATCATAATTATAATCTCATAATAATTTTACTTGTAATGTACAATTATCCTATGAGTTTTATCATATACATTTAAACATATACAAGATAAAGAATATCTTTAAATGATTGTTACTAAACTACTACCAAAGCAATTGATTGTAGGGCATAATCTAACAATCTCCCACTTGCACTAAGGTAATTGATTAAGTATTAAATACCGCAACACCATATGACGATCATACTACTATTGAGATAGTGGCTTAATGAGAGAATTCTTCAGTATTCTCTATAGTGAGCACTTGCTTAAATCTTAAAATTCTCATCTTAATTATCATCATAATTAAGAAAATTTGCATAAATACATCCTTGAATCTTTGATGAAACATTATCTCTTTATGCATATCCAATGACTCTAATATTCTACAGTACATTATTGTCTTAAACAATGCAAGGAACTAATCAAGTTCATTAATGAACTTGTTGATCCAATTACTTATTTTTGCTAAATGAAAATGAACTTGTTGATCCAATTAATTATTTCCACTAAATGAAAAATATGTTATGACGTAATTAGCAATCATTGCTACATTAGAACCTTTCCAATAGTGAATGATATTGTTCTAAGTAAATAAACCTTAATAAGGATTTACTTCTAAAATAAATATTCTTATCTCTTGAACTCAAATATAAACTCATATATAGAATAATGAATATTTTTAATACTTCACAAGTATTAGATATGTCAAATATTAAACATCTTTAGTACATTATCTATGTACTTAACTTAGAATAGGTGAACAATTTAACAATTTCCAATCTATTCCTATAGATCTGATTCTCAAAATTAAGATGTTACCTTTTCATATTCAATAAGAGTTGTTCTTAGACAATTATGATTTCAACAATTGAAAAATAGTTTAAGAGAGAAATGAACTTAAGCTTTTTTAAGCTCAACTTATCCTTTTATAGACTTTTCTCCGTATTGGTCCATTATAAGTAAATTTAACAAAAATTTGGATCATTACAAATGTTGAATCTAAATTCAATATGAAATACTCATAAGTATAAACTAGAAATATATATGATCTCTATTATGTCTCATATAGGTAAGAAAAGTCATGCAATCAGTTTTCTTCTTATGCCAACTATTATCATGCTATAGCGTAGCCTTTAATTGATTTCCATATTTGTGCTTTTAGTAGGCTAAATCAAGTGAAACAATTCCAACAAGGTACTATACTTTTCGACACTACTGCATGCAATCTTTTGCATATTGCTATCATATTGACATACATCTTTTATATTGTCATCAAAGTTTATGAGACATTAGTCAACTCAAAATATTAGTACATTTTGTCATTTATATAATTTTGACATTTCTTTAAAACTTTGTCACTAAGTCCTTAATAGAGATTCTAGCAAAATTATGTAATAGGCATCAATTTGTTCTTTCTAACTTTGAGAACTCTTCTTAAACAAAATCATATGTTCAGGAAATTTGGTTCGCTAACTCTAAGTATCAACTATACTAAACAAGATAAGTTTCACTTAGAACATAATATAATTGTAAGAAAAGTAAGTAATTAATTAATGACTACCAAATGACATTAGGACTTTAATTATATATTTTGTTACTCCCACTATTTTATTCCAAATAATAGCCCTCACTATTATTCAAAATATGATCTTGAGTTTGCTCAACAAATCAACTAAACTTAAATTACGTAAATAATAACTTTATCAATCATATTTTATGTGATTTCTAGATCCATAAGGTGACACCCATATATGACATATACACTCCTCAAGCCAATTCACCAACTATTCATGCAAAGGATGGTTAAGGGCCAAGAAAGAAGTCCAAGCCTGGAGCAAACTGGTTAGTATGGAATTTAATCCCAAAATCTCCTTTCTGCTATTACTAGTAGTAAAGGAGAAATTACCAACTAAAGACAAGTTGGGATATCTTAGCATATCCAAAACATGCATTTTATGCAATAATAACGATGAGACATAAGCTTTTTTATTGTGAGTTTTCGACAGATATGTAGAGGAAAATCCTAACACTATGTCTTCTACGAGTAGATAACAACAACAAAAACTTTCAACAATTCCTAAAATGGACGAATGAAGAAAGGAAAATTAGCAGGACAGAACAGACAATCTACTTGATTAGCTTGAAAGCATGTATGCATAAAATTTGGGCATAAAAAAATGCTAGAGGCTTCACAAGGAAAGGAAAAGATAGGGAATACCTACTGAAGGAAACCATCAGCTGGATCAAGGAGGGCCTTCATTGTAACGACTCAAAGAGAAGCACCTCTGAAAGACTAAAATAATAAATTCACTATTAATTGTAATAAATATAAAAAGAAGAGTAAGATCAACATCTTTTACTCAGCTCTCATTTATGTATTGCTAATATGATAGATGATTAAGAGACTATTAGTCGATCGTTGATTAAGAAAAAAAATCCGTGTTCCAGTTGAGGCTTCATCTTTGTTTAATATTGAGTTAAAAATTTTCCAAATCAAGTCATTAAAATATCAGGAAATATGAGGTCATTACCAGATGAGCGAAGGTAATCTGACAATGTTGATGCTTACAACCCACAATAAACACTTGCAGGTTAGTAGCTTTTTGACCATCTTTGTAAAAGATAATTCCCATTTGGTTTGCATCATTAGTGCATTAGTTACTAAAGCAATTCTTTCGTTTTCATATACTAATCATTTTCTCCCTTCCGCTACACTTAACCCAACTAACAGCCAGCACCAAACCTACTTTGTAACCCACATCTGGCTCTGTCCTTGCACTTAAAGAAAAGAAAAGATAAAAGCTTTGTTGCAATGATTTTAAACTGGATCCAAGTTACAGCTTCAGCTAGTGGTTGATGTTAGGCTTGTAGGTTGTTAAAAGCGAAGCCCATCTTGCCTTCCAATTTCCTGTCATACTTGTAAACTACCAATTTCCTCTCTTTGTACCTTCTTGTATGTATAAGTAGTGAAGATAGTGAGATAAATGAAGATCCGAGAAGATTTTGCTTAAAGGGTTTTGCAGAAAATATGAGTACAGCAAGGTTTATCAAGTGTGTGACAGTGGGTGATGGGGCTGTGGGAAAGACATGCATGCTCATTTCCTACACTACCAACACCTTTCCTACGGTACTTTGGCTTAGGTTTTTATTGTTCATTTCTCTGAATGTTTGCCAATTGTCATTCTTGTTTGGTGAACATGAGAATTGTTAGTTTCACACTGTTTCATGTAAATTGGTGGCAGGACTATGTTCCTACCGTCTTCGACAATTTCAGTGCTAACGTTGTGGTCGACGGCAGTACCGTGAATCTAGGATTATGGGACACTGCTGGTAAGTGCTCTTTTATCTGCTAAATTGTACTCAGCCTAATCCCAATGTCTACTGAAGTTTACTTGTCCTTTGAATTGTTATTAATGCACGTCTCAGGGCAAGAAGATTATAACAGGCTAAGACCCCTAAGTTACAGAGGAGCTGATGTGTTTTTGTTATGCTTCTCTCTTATCAGTAAGGCCAGCTACGAGAATATCCACAAAAAAGTATTCCTCCTTCTCATTTTTTCCCTTCTACACCGTGGTTCAGAATAATCATCTAACATAATGAAGTGCTGGATTTATTGTCAACAGTGGATTCCTGAGTTAAGACATTACGCTCCTAATGTGCCAATTGTGCTTGTTGGAACCAAGCTGGGTAAGTAATATACTGTAGTAATTGCCAGCTCCATTTTAATTATTGATCAATGATCTCATTGCTGATGTCTCAATTAAGTGCAGATTTAAGAAGCGATAAGCAGTACTTGGTTGATCATCCTGGAGCAACATCAATAACAACAGCTCAGGTATGTCTTCCACTGTAACATCGATACATAATGCTTGCAATTTATGGAGGAAAATTAATGGGCAGGGCGAGGAATTGAAGAAAATGATCGGTGCAGTGACTTACATCGAGTGCAGTTCCAAAACTCAACAGGTGAAACACTGTTCGGCAGATTCGTATGTAGAACTTAAAGACAAAGAAATTGTAATGTAGTTGTTTTTGATCAGAATGTGAAGGCTGTATTCGATGCTGCAATAAAGGTTGCTTTGCGCCCACCGAAAAAACCAAAGAAGAAGTCGCGCAAGACAAAACCGTGTTCATTCCTCTAGAGCATTTTCGCTGCCAATTTCTCCACACCATAGTTGTCAAAGATTTTTTATTTTTATTTTCATCAAACTTCCCTTCGGAGCTATGTTATATTCGTAGGCTGGACTTATAAATGCCTCAAGTGATTAAAAGATTTTGTGCAATTGACTAATCCATCGTTTTCATATTATGTGAACGTCTAAATCTTAAAAACAAGGACCATAATTTAAATACAGGGGAGAACACTGCGAATAATTAGAACAAGGACCATAATTAGGACAATAACTGTTTCTAATTGATGTGATAAATCTTTACTTGGGATTGTTAATCTTATAATTTAGGCAGACAAAGCTCCACCGGAAGAAAAGCGGCGTAAGATAACGTAGCTTCAACGTTTCTCTGCAATCGATTGTGAAACACTACTTGTAGCTTTATGAGACGATAAAAGCTGTGTCAAGAATAGAAATTTACCTACCTCGAGTTTTTGTAAAGATCGTGTAATAGTAACAACTGCTCAGCTTAGTTAGTATATGGGGTAAAAACAACTCTTAAATGGAACTGGGCAAGTTGGGCACAGGTTAAAATGTCCGGTGGGTAGAACAAAAACTCTTTTAACAGAGTTGAAGTGTTCCAACCTGTTTCTTTTAATCTGATCCACATATTTATATAAACCTGACATAAATATGCTTAATAGAACATAACTAAAACTGATTAACTAAAATAGAAGATATAATCCCCTTTTTAACACCAGTAATTTGAGTTGGATTCATTCAGGATGTTACTGAGCTTATATGGTAAGTCAAGGTCAACGTTGGAGTGTTCACTAGGCTTAGAAAAGGCTTCCAGTCTAACGACATGTAGCCCATGTCTGTCGTTCTATTTTCTTTTAATTTACAAAAGATGTATATATTAATTAGAAAAACAGAGAAATTTTCACATTTCTATTAAAACAAGGAACTTTTTTATAATTTGTGCTTATAAAAAGATGAGTGAAAGAGTTTTTGTAAGAGAAATTTCAAGTTAATCTATTACCCAATTCAATACAACTTATGTTGGACCAACAAATCAAATTTTAAATTAAATTTAAGAAAAACTTTACATTTTAGAATAATTAATTCACACTAATTAATTATATCGACTTTGACTCACTCAAACTTATATCTTTTAACTTTATCCAATTTTAATCAACTATAGTAAAATATTTAAAACCACCATTTTAAATATTTATAATAAGATAGCATGAATTTTCATATAAAAGTCTCGAAAAGAAGCACTTTTTAATAATTTTTATTTTATCCTTTTTTATTTATCTTAATTATTTATTTTTATTTTATTTTGATGTATGTTTTACTATTTATATCTTTATAATGAAATATTCACTATTTTGATTTGTTTATATCAAACAAATTTTATATTTTGTATATAAATATTTTAGATTTTAAGGATTTTTTCCTCATATTTATGTTTTATATTATTTTAGATCTTAAGTATTTTTCCCTCATATTTATGTTTTATTCTTCATTCCATGTAACTTTTTTTAGAGTTAAAATGCTAACATCTCTCGTACTATTTGGACTATAAAGTGAAACTTTTTAGCGAGACTTCCTAGACGTTGGATTTGCTTCAAATCGATATAACACTATATCTTATTGAGAAATCAAGACAGATCATACCTTGATCACAATAGAATAATAACGAAAGTTTTTTGCAATTTGATTTCAAAGCTTGATCATTTTCTTATTGTATTTTATTAATCATTTTTAAAATTGGTCCATCTCAACCACCATAATCTCATAAATATTTAACCTCTAACGGTATTTTTAGAATATGTTGAGAGAACTCTGTAACTCTTACAGAGATGGTTAAGCAAGAAGTACTGGGTCTATTAAAGCTTAAGATTATTTATAATAATTTGAACATTTTACTAATTTAATTGAAATTAAATTTTAATTTTAGTTGAACTATAAATACCAGTTATGGCCAAATAAAATATAATATCTCATATTGATCCATATTTATTAAATATCTCATGTTTAATCACAAAGTTTCTTAAACTTTATAATCAAGTCTAAAATATCTTTGTTCTCTTCAACTTATTTTATATGTGAGACCTATTAAGTTCTCAAATATGTCAGCAATGATTATAAATTATAATTCCAATTCATAATTAGAATTAAATAAATTAAATCTCTTTTTAATTTATCTTTAATTCTCCAATTAAATAATTTGTAATCATAGATCAAGATTGACATCTAGCAATACATCATGATTACCTAAATATTAAAGAATGTCAAAGCGATTTTGAATAATCTTTCTGTGTATGATTTTTTTTATATAATTCAATCCTTTCATCATACAACGTTTCAATTAGATATAGAGCATATAAATAATGTCTACTCTATTTTGAGTCCAATCATATTTGTTCTCTACCATTAGTTATTGATACAATTAATGATATTTATAAACTATTTACAAAACATCATTCTACCTTGGTCAAGGATTTCCTGAATCAATATTAATTACTAACAATAAGAAATTATCCTTAATTACTTTAGGGTAATGAATCATATCTTGATCACTCAACTACCTTCATATAATTTATGCTACATCCAGTGACTACCGACTGAACTACCTGTGATTAGAATAGGTCATAAGTAGTATCAACATATAACAATCCCTATAAAAGGTAAATTTGATAACCTCAAGTCAAAGGATCACTTATACAATTATTACAGTGAGAATTTCCATAGATAAACAAGTAATGTTCGTAATGGATTTCTCATATTCGGTTAGTTCAATGAACTTATTCTCTAACAAACACTTACACATTTGTTTAAGTATCTCCATAATTTAGTCTATGAGATCGACTATATCTTTCATAAGGAAAAATATAATGTGTGCTAGACCTTTTATATTTTATTAATATCTAGTCTTAATAGAATAATGACTAGGAATAATTTAGAGATAATACATAAATAAAATATGAATCTCATAATTATAATATTATTATAATTTCATTTACAATGTATAATTATTTCATGGACTTTATTATATACATCTAAATATATAAAAGATAAAGAATGTCTTTAAATAATTGTTACTAAACTACAATCAAATTGATTAGCTGTGGAGCATAAACCCGCATGTCATTAGGTTGGACATTTTGGTAAATTTAAACCTAGCGAGTTCTTGTCAAAATTATATTCTTTTACCTTTTTAAAAAAGTTTTAAAGTACATATTTTTCATTTAAAAGAAAATAGATATATTTTTTTGTACATATTAAACCAAACAACTATTTTTGAAAAATTTTCTTTTAATTGAAAATAATAAAAAAGAATAAAAGTATTATTGTAAGAGAAGTGTCAATTAACTATTGGCTCAATTCAATCTAGCAAATTTTAGTCAATAAATTGGACAAATCTTAAATTAAATTTGAAAAAAGTTAGCTATTTTATCTTAATCGATTATAAAGAGTGAAATCACTTATATTCACATGTATAACTTTAATGAATCCAAATGAATAACTTAAAATGTTAAAAGCTACCACTTTTAAAGAATTTTTTTATATTTTTCTTAAGCATTCCACACTTTTCTTTTGTTTTATTTTAATTACTTTATATAAGTTTGGTTGCTATTTATACCTTATGATGGTAAATTGATGTTGTTTTGATGAAATATAATATTTCTTATAATTCATTATGATTACTTTTGGGTCCTTAGTTTTTGTCCTCAAATTTATTTTTTCTACCATTATATGTAACTTTTGCAATAGTTGAAATGTCAGCATCTCTTGTACTATTACCATTATATAGTGGAAAGTTTTTACTATATTGTATGCATTTGAGATGTTAGATTTTCTTCAAGTTGATATGATATTCTTCGTCGGAGTGGGTGTTCTAGTATATGCAAACTTAGTGACATATAGAAAAAAGCTTTAATTTTTATCTAAATTTTAATTCTAAAAAAGATATTTTCAGAACAAAAAAATGAACATATGTAGATCATTTTGCATACATATTAGACCAAAGAACTTTTCTGAAATTAGTGCTTTTAATTTAGAATAAAAAATAAATGATAGTTTTTTGGTAAGAGAAGCTTCAAGTTAACCCATGGCTTAGCCCAATACAATCTATGTTAGGTTCATAAGTCACTCAACGTTAAATTAAATTTAATAAAAAAGAATTGTCATATTTTAAATCAGTTATTTCATCTTTAATTAATCATAATGAATGATACTTGTCGACATTTGTACCTTTAACTTTAAACAGTTCAATATATTAAAAAAACTTTAACTAGTTCAAATGGACTACTATAAATAAGCCACCAATTTTGAATAGTTACTATAAGATGCCCATACTTCTCTTTAACAACCTCTCAAAGAAGAAATTGATTTATCAAATTTTATCATATGCTTGAGCCTAGCTGAGAACTTTGAAATATTGAGTTATATTGTCTATTTAAAACTCAAATATCGAGTATTTGTAGGGAGATACAATCAAATATTAACAACTAATCCCAAAACATTTGTGTCATTAGGCTTTATATTCTCAAACTAAGCCTTCTATCTATCTTAACTTATGGAAGGTGTAATCTTAAAAAATTATTTATGGTTATCTTCTTCTAAGAATAAATGTTTTAAAGAAACGAATTCAGTTCATTTCCAAGTAAAAGCACTCTTGAATTTCAAAAATAATATTTCTATGATATTATACTTGTATGTGGTGGTTTATTCCTTACAACCAATCACTTGATTATAGTTTAGTGATGATTGTTTAAAAGCATTCTTAATCTTATACATACTTAGATGTAAGTTGCAAAACAAATTATAATGCGATTATAATTATGAAATTCATATTGAATTTATGTATTATCCTTAAATTGTTCCTAGTCATTATTCTATTAAGAATGGACGTTAATAGAATGTAAAAAGACTAGCATATATTTTGTTTTTTCTTATGAAAAAAGTAGTCAATCTCATAGACTAAAGTATTAAGATACTTAAACAAATATATGGATGCTTATTAGAGAACAATTTCACTAAACATATTTGATATGAAAAATTCATTTGGAACATTAATTGAATGTGTATGGAATTCTCATTGTAATAATTGTATATGTAATCCTTTGACTTGAGGTCTCCATAGTTATCTTGTATAAGGATTACTTATGATATTACTTATGACCTATTCTATTCATTGGTACTTCAGTAGGTAGATATTGGATGTAACAAGAACTATATAGAGGTAGTTGTGTGATCAAGATATGTCATATCCCTAAAGTAATTAAGGAGAATGCTTTATTGTTTTCAATTAGTATTAATTTGGGAAATCCTTGATCAAGTAGAATAAATAAAATGAAGTTTTGTCAATAGTTTACAAATGTTATTAATTGAATAAATAGCTAATGGTGGAGTGTTGATATGATTAGACTCAAAATAGATTACACATTAATTTCATGCTTTATGTGCAATAAGAAAATTGTATTATAAAAAGTTTGAATTGTACGAAAAAATCATACACGAAAAGGTTAGTTAAAACTACTTTGACATTACTAAATATTTGGGTAGTCATGATGTTTTGCTAGATGTTAATCTTAATCTATAGATATAAATATTTTAATTATATAATTAAAGATAACTTAAAGGAGTTAATTCATCTAATTTTAAATATGATTTAGGCTTATAATTTGTATCCATTACTAAGGGGAATCTAATGTGTTATACATTAAAAAAATGAGTTGAAGAGAGCGAAGATATTTTGATCAAGTTGGACTTGATTGTAAATTTTGAGAAACTTTATAATTAAATATGAGATATTTGATAAAAAGGATTAATATGAAATATTAGATCTTTTTTTAGATATAATTGGTATTTAATTAGAATTATTTGTAATTCTAGTTAAAGTTTAATTGAAATTAGAATTTAATTTGAGTTAAATTGCTAAATTATCTAAAATCTATTATAAATAGGCCTAAGTTGTAATGGAGTTAGCACTCCTCGCTTAACCCTCTCAGCAACAATTGTAAAGTTCTCTCAATTTGTTCAATAGATATCGTTAGATGTTGGACATTTGTGCGGCTATGGTGGTTGAGATGAACAAGCTTTGGAAACACTTTTAAAAACATGACAAAAATATGATCAAGTTTTGGAATAAGATATGATTTAAGATCCATGCTTTATTGTGATTTAATTTTTAATCATTTTATATAATTAAAATGATCTTAGTTTTTGAGAAATCAAAATATGAAAAAAGTTTTATTACTATTCCACTATAGTTGTGATCGAATTCTGTCCTAATTTCCCAACATCTATGTCATGATAGGGGGAAGGCATTAATTACTAAAGAAGAAACCTTCTATCACTGTTGGAATGTCAAAGTGGGAGATTTTGTGTTTAAGTCTAACCGTATGGGAAATCAGGTTTGTGATGCTATCATATTTCCCAACAATGAGAAGCAACTTAATGGTGTCGAATGGGAGACTTATTTTTAATTTTATGATATTGTCATTTTGTTAAAGCTTTAGATAAACTCCTTCATTATTTTCAACATTATTTAACAATTCTTTTAACTTATCAGTTTGAGTTATTTTTCATTCTCCATTTAGTGAGCTCTTGTGCATTATCTCGACAGGTCTAGATGAATAGACTTTGTTGGATCAGGTGAGGCCCTAACCTATAGTTTTGATGATAATGGAACATATTTTTATTGATGAATTTACTTTTAGTGATATTAGTAACATTATTATAATAAAATTAAGCAATAGGTGAAAGACGAAGTTTAATGGAAGATAAAGTAAACAAATGAACCAATTAAGCTAATTGAGGAATCAAATGATGGAGAAAATGAGTTAAGTAGGGCACAATGTAACTCAAGATAGCTTTAAAAGAATTCAAGTGAAGAACTAAGAACATTGAGGAATTAAGAAAATAAAGATTTAACAAATCATTGTAATCCTTCTTATAACCTTTTCTTATTTTAATGAATAACAGCTTAACTATCATATGATCATTTATATGTAGCGCATAATGGACCAACTCTTTCATAATTAAGAGAAAAATTAATATTCGAATAAGCTTTTAGGAATTTTTGAAATTGTTTTGAATCAAGTTTCTATTAAAGAATTCTGTTTTATCTTTGAAAAGACTTAGGAGTTAAATTTTTCAACTTCGTTTCTATAGGTATTTGACTAGCCTATGAGTTTGAATTGACTAGCTAGGTAAAGGACTAGAAATTTCAAAATAGTTATTGTGTATTAGGCTAGGAGATAGGCTATTTGAATCCCCAACCGAATAGATATAGGCTAATTGAAGGTGAGTATACGACTAGCCAAAGTGCCTAAAAACTAGTTGTTGTAACAATTAGATTGCTTATCTAACGACCATTTAAGTTAGTTTTAGGTATAAATAGACCATAATTAAGTTATGAGATAAAACTTTGACATACTAAATAGCTACTAAGAGCTTTTAGATGTTAAAGGGTGCATATATGCGTATAACGTAATATATGAATTCTTTATTCATTGGTTTAAGAGATGAAGTTTTTGAGTTATATGATTATTGTAATTAGAAAATTGTTTGAAAGTACATTTTATCAGGGTTCCTCTTGATCTGAAACTAATTTCTATAGGTTTCTCTTTACTTATTACAAAGTAAGATATTTGAAAGTGATTTGCTTCACCCGTAGAAAAGAAAATATTGAATGCTTCACCTATTGAAGATAGTGAATTCGTAATTGGAGCTTGGGAAGTAAACATAAACCAAAGGTTAATCGGCCGAACCATTATAAATCAGTTTTTGTTTCTTTCTTTACTCTTTTTGACATTTATTGTGCTTATTATGAATTTGTTTTAAATGAATTTTCCATAATCTTTCAATAGAATTGGTAATTTATTCATTAGTGTACAAATAGAAAAATAATGAACATATAATTCTTCTCCCTTTTGTGTGGCATCTAAGGACTAATACACATTTTATAATTTGTTTAGTAATTCAAGTGTATGAATGATATGTGATTATATATTTATTTACTCAAAACATAAAAATAATACTAAAAGAAAACACTAAGGCAAGTGCACATATCATTTTTTATAGTATAATTTTAATGAGTTAGAATGTGAATTTAATGAGGATTGTAATTACTAGTATTAATTTTTTCATTATCTAATTTAACAAAGCGAGTGATTAAATCAGACAAGGAAAAGTAGCGAAACTAAAAAATGAAAATGAGATAACCAATTAAAGCGATAAATAAGAATTAAACAACTGGTAGATAAATAAGTTCTAGAAGAAAAAAAAATACCTTTAGAACCTTTCTTATACTTGAATTTGTCTTGATTCAATGATTACCTCTAGTTTTTTAGAATGATAGAGATTTTAAAGTTACAACCTTACTCTTTGTTAGGACATAGAGTTTGTATCCTTAAGTATTTTGATCGAAAGTTTTCTTAAATCAAAACCTCTTAAGAATGCATTAGTTCATTTTATGAATTCCCATTAATAGATTTGATTCCAACTCAAAAGAATTATGTGATCTTATATCGAATACCCCTCTCAGCTTCTTTTCTCTAACAATCATTGCTAACACGAGACTAACATGACCCTATAATAGTATCATGTTGCTTTATTATTCTAGCAAAAAATTAGAAGAAATAGATTGAATTAGCAAAGAATATAGGTTAAGCACAGTTCTATGTTTGACTTATATTGTTGAAAATGGGTCCTTATTTCCTTTATGTCACCAAACAAGGGCCTCAACTGTCCCTATGTTGCTAAGTACGAGTCTTTATTAATGCCATATTTTGAGTAGTTTCTTTTAAATAATGTCAAAATGAATCCAACTTAACTTGTACTTGCCCAAATTCATTCCTTTTTTATTAGAGAGCAAATATATGACCTAGAAACAAATCATAAGGCAAATTAAATAAAAAATCCAATAAAAATAATACAGTTACAACTAAAACGCTCTTAGAATCATGCTAAACAAATAATGTAATTATCACTATAAAAATTTCCCATATTTAAATAACTTTTTATTCTTAGGCAAGTCAATCTCATTACTTATAACTAATATAGGTGACAACTCCAGGAAATAATTCAACAAATTAGTTGAGATTTCTTATTATTCATCCAATTACAAAGTTTATCGAATTGTCAGATATTTAGCTACTTGCATCAACTCATAAATCAATTTTATTCACTTTACAATCCTTCAAGTTTGAACTCAATCCATAAAAATCAACGTAATGTATAAAATAAACATATAAGAAGCTTCGACTTTCAAGTATTCTTATAACCCTATTTATTGAAAATTAAAAAATATTTTTTTGAAAATTAAAAGAAATTTCATTAACTATAGTGAATACTATATACAACGTTACAATGAGGTCTTCATTAAGGAATCAAAAGTATTACAATGGCCAATATACAAAAGTTATGATAGTTTGGAAAATGAAGCTAGTATGGTATAAGTTCCAGCTCAATCTCTCGTTATTTGTTAGGTTTTGGACTGCTTCTATGGATATTACAAGGCCTCGAATCTCATTAATGGTGTTTGCTGCTAGCTAGTATTGACTAGTTTGTTGTCGTTGATATAACCTTGGATTCCTCTCTCGTCAGATGATGTATATTGAGAGGGTGAAAGTATCAGCATGTTATCTTCCTTACGGTTAAAAATAATAATTTCATATAACATAGGAGCATTTAGAAGCTTATTTGGAAAGTCACCTAACCTTTTGATACAAAAGTATACACCTTGTACATAATACTCACGGTTACTCAATTAGGCATATTATTTCCCATTGAACACCTAGTAGAGAAATTATCAATTAATCAACTTGGGACTTGGTCATGTCCCAATGTGTCTGCCGCTAAAATTCTCTATAAATATATGTTAAACCAAATAAGGTTTCAATCAACATTTTGATGAAAAAAACATAATTTATACTATTAAGTTCATTTTTCATAAAAGATATATCCAAGTAAATTGTAGCCATACATAAATCAAGAGACATTTTATGAAGTTGCTAAGGAAAAATTAAAGCGCACATCATTTGAAGGACATTGAAGATAAAGGTATATCAAAGTCATATCTAATTTGTAACGTTTGTTATACTTTCACTAAGTCAATTTAATAATCTTAAAGGATCACTATGTATGGATACATTATTATTTTAATTAATTTCATGAGTTGTTTTATTCATTAAGAGGGATTAAAGTTTTAATTTCAAAGAAAACCCTCTTGAACAACATTGTTTCGAAAATATTTTAAAAGCACTTGCATTAAGGTAATAAAACTTGGATACTTTAAGTTGTTAAAATCATATTTTAAGGGAATTGATCAAACTTTATGGGACGGTGGTTAACTATTGTAGGTTAAAGTTGTTAAAATTGATGTAATAATAGTTTGTATCAACATTCTTGATATATTAGTAGACAAATAGTTAACAAATAGCAAATCTTGATTGTTTAAAGTACATTTCTCAACCAACATAGGTCATTGTAATTGTTAGTTTTTAGCTCCAATGCAAGTTTGGATCCTAAAACTTTATAAATAAATTTTTTCTTAAAATTTTATGAACAAATATTTTCTCATGATTTCTTTTATAAAATAGTTTTTAAAGAAAAGATGGTCATAGCATATCTAGCTCAACATTCATCTAGCCAAAAAGGCTAAAGTATTAGTAGGGCCCTTTTTGATAAATTTTCTATCTTTATTAGATTTCAAGAATATTTTTTTTAATAGCCAAAAGAGTTGAGGGAGATTTTTTCAAATGACCCATTCATTCCTGATAAATTTATAGTTAACAAAAAAGAAAAATGAGATCCTCGAGAAGAACAAACTAGATTTCATTTTGGTCAAAACAACATTCACATGCCATGTCTAGAGGGAGCGTAATTGGAGTCTGGATCCTCGGTCCAATTTTATGGTGTCTTATTCTGTCCCCTGAATCTCAGCCATTCATTTATGTAGGTCCTATATGGGTCCTATATAAATAAATGCGGGATCCGTATTGTAACATCTCATTACCTGTAGGAAGGCTAAAATAGTAAATATGAGTGTTCAATGAGAGATAAGAAATGCATGTTCATGTTCATGCATAATACGACAGGTTCGTACAAGTGAATAGCGATATTTTGCACCTGAATATATCTGTACATGTATTAATTAATATTCCGGGTATAATGGGATTGATTTTTGATTTTTTTAGACAACGATGAATGTTTTTACATTGGAAAATTTTACGGGTTAGTAGAATTGTATTATTTAGAATTTTGGTGAATTTAGGAATAATTTCGAAATTTTTGAAAAATTATGGAAAATAGGAAAAAGAAATCAAAAGAAGATTTGAAGATAGTTGAATTGTAAAGATGAAAGTTAAGGGA
>JAOQMP010000002.1:24302438-24314035 GCA_027563575.1 Erythroxylum pedicellare
TAGTGATTTTTCGTAGCTCACCCTTATCGTAGGATATGTATCAGAATGACCTACGGGCGTCCCGGTGTATACCCTGCAGTAAGGGAGCGCTACATTATATGCTTGTTATTTCCTCAATGATGTTTTTTTTTTTATCTTCATCCTTGTTTTTTCACTAGTAAGTAAGTCTTTCCCAAATTTAGCATTATGAGGATTTAAGTCACCATTTATGAGCTTTTTGAACATTTTCTTCCATTACTCCTATTATTCTCCATATTGAAAGATTTTTCCAATTGGCTTCCAGTCCTTCCTTGTCTATAAGATCATAGGTTTTCATTTATAGTTCAAATGAATTTCTATGTCTTCAATATTCCCTTCTTCATTAAGCTTCATTATAAATAGGCTAATGTTACTACCAATGGAATACAAACGTTTTCCGTCGGTAATTTTCGTCGTTAAACGACATTTTTTTTAATGTTATAACTCGTAAAGTTAATGGTAATTATTGTAACAATGTGTTGTAGTGTTGTAAGTTCGTCACTTCATTTTGTATCCCTATTAGGAATTCTTATTGTTAAATATATTCTTTCAGTTAAATAAAGTTAAATTTTCATTAAGTGTACAAAGTGGTTGATACTTGTGTGTTTCTGGTAATAAACATACATGTCTTCTAATTTATTTTCTTAAAAATATTTTTATTATATAATTTTTAAAAAATATCTTTTACCTTAACTTATCTAGCTATTTTTAACAAAAAAGAAAGAGAGCATTTAAAATTCTAAAATCTCCACTTCCTTTACTCGTACATACACTCTTAATTAATTTATAGATAAGTTAACTCCAGCCGTAAAATAATGCACGCGACTAGCATTTGTAAGTTTCAACCAAATTTGCGGAGCATTATCTGCCACAAACTGATGTTTTTGTAGGATACTTGTCCTTGAACAGGTATTTAGGAAAACGGATTTGCCATTCGGTTTCACAACATTCCATATTCATTGCACTGGGGGTTTGCTAAAAAATTTAATCCAAATCCCCAGCCGTCTTCTCGGAAGCAAATCCTGAGTGTTTGACGATTGTAAGAAGGGCAGCTATGACTGACAAAATCTTGCACATAGTGATGTATCCATGGTTTGCCTTTGGTCATCTCACCCCTTTTCTCCATATCTCCAACAAACTTGCAGATAGAGGCCATAAAATCTCCTTCTTGTTGCCAAAAAAGGCTATACTGAAACTAGAGTCCTTCAATCTACATCCACAGCTCATCACCTTCGTTCCTATTACCGTGCCGCACGTGGATGGTCTCCCTCTGGGCACTGAGACAACAGCTGACGTTCCGTTCCAATTGCAACAACTTTTGACGGGGGCCCTGGATCTCACAAAACCAGTTGTTGAGTCTCATCTACTTGACCTAAAGCCTGACCTTGTGTTTTTTGATTTTGCTTGTTGGTTGCCGACATTGGCTCGTAAATTGGGTGCGAAATCAGTTCACTATTATTTGATTAGCCCTGCCACCGTTGGTTACTTACTGAGAACGGAACCGAAGATCCATGGAATAAGCTTGATCGAAGCTGATCTGAAGCAGCCCCCACCAGGTTTTCCTCCATCATCGATAAGGCTACGTGCTCATGAAGCCCGAGGATTGGCTGCTGTGCACGTAAGTCCTTCTGGCAGTGGCATGTCGTTCATGGAACGACAATTAATCTCCCTCGAAACGTGTGATGCAGTTAGTTTCAAAACATGTCTAGAGATGGAAGGATCTTATTGCAATTACGTGGAGAGTAAATTTGGCAAACCAGTCATCCTGGCAGGTCCTGTCGTTCCAGAGCCACCAAATTCGACGTTAGAAGAACAATTCGCAAAAATGCTGGAGAACTTTCAAGATGGAACTTTGGTTCTTTGCGCCTTTGGGAGTGAATGTATTCTTCAAAAAGGTCAGTTTCAGGAGCTCTTACTAGGTCTGGAGCTTACAGGTTTACCCTTTTTAGCTACTCTTAGACCACCAATAGATGTAGAAACTGTTGAATCAGCTCTTCCAGAAGGATTTGAAAAGAGAATTCAGGGAAGAGGGTTTGTGTACGGAGGATGGGTCCAACAACAGTTAATACTAAAACACCCAAGTGTGGGGTGCTTTGTGACACATTGTGGATCTGGGTCCTTATCGGAAGTTATGATAAATAAGTGTCAAATAGTATTACTTCCAAATTTCGGAGATCAACTAATCAACGCAAGATTGATGGGTGGGGATCTGAAAGTAGGGGTGGAGGTGGAGAAAGATGAAGAGAGTGGATTGTTTACAAGGGATGGGGTTTACAGAGCAGTGAAAGCTGTCATGGATGATGATAGTGAAATGGGAAAAGAAGTGAGATCAAACCATACAAAATGGAGAGAGTTCCTTTTGAGGGAAGGCCTTGAAAAGTCATATCTCGATGATTTTGTCAACAAGTTGCAAAGCTTGGTGGCATGATTTAAATGCGATGAAATAGTCCTTTTCCTAACTTGTTACTTTGTCAAGTCAATTAATGGCCAACTCCTTCCTATAATTGTCCCTTTTCTTTTCGAATCATTAATAACTTTATAGAAAGATGATGGGAGAGCACTAATTATAATTTGTATTTGCACTAACATATGGGCTAAAGAAGTCCAAAGGAAATAAACTAATTAAGAGAAAGGAGAACACTCCCTGACACAACTACTCCAATTAATTAGCTTGCTATTATCCTTTGTATTTTTTTTAGTTCATTATAAATCTTGTCACATTAATAGGATGAGAATGAATAGCTACCTATTCATATAATAGGTTCGTATAATCTCTTTTCTTAATCCTTTAATTTCTCTCCACTTGTATATTTGAATTTCCTCACCTTAGCATCTACATTTCCTTATTTATCTTAGCTGAACAGGTTCGATTGTCTGATGAGTTTGTTCTCTAGTAATTTTGAGATAACTTCTTTGCAGTTACTCTCGTCTCCCCTTCATATGTCCTCTCTCTCATTTTCTACTTTTCTAAATCATTAGATATTAATGTTTAGTGTTGGACAATTGTAGACAACGAATAATTATCCAATCTGTGAATTTTAGATAAAAACTATAATTTTTTAATTGGTAATGAGTTAACATAAAAAGTTAGCATATAGAATCAGCAAAATATTGAATTTAAAATAGGATTAAGTTTGGTTAAAATTTGAGAACTTACCTATTGTTAATTTTCCCAAGCGTAGAAAGTTTAGTTATGTGGATAGTTGAAAATTGCTAATAATTCTAACAAGTTTGAATAATTTTAGTAATAGAAATATGTATCAAATAGAGGAGATCAATCTAGCTTCTTATTAGAACATTTACATAATCGCCTATGGTTCTTTCCTTTTTTGGCAAGTTACCATTTGCAGCAAGTACATTGTCGCAATAGTACAACAACATAGAGACGACCCTGGGCAAGGGTCTCAGCTCCAAAGACAACCAGAACAAGATGACAATGTGACCACTTTCACCTGATGGACCTAAGCACTCTAAGGAAAGAGGGAAAAATCTTAGTTTGGAAGAATTTAGCAAGCTAGTATGTGACTCTCAAGCATTGAACACTAGTAATCAATCACTTCTCAAGACTGGTAACGCTACATCCTCTAGCAATCACCATTGGTACTTGGAAAGATAAAATAACAACTCAATAGACTAAACGCCAACTCAAACACTATGAGAGATTAATGGTAAATGGAGTTCTAACCCCACTTGTAAATCTGTTTAAAGTAGGAGCGTCAATATAGTCCTCTGCATTAGTTGGTTTCTTCTAGAGTAAAAAACCAACATTTCCACTAGTGCAAACATGGGCTATGGATAGATGGAGCAAGAAGGGACTGGAGAGAACAATGCTCACGAAGGATGACACCTTTGTATTCAAGTTCAACAACATGACTTGCCTTGAACAAGGTCCCTGGCATAAAGAGGGGAAATTTTTGTTCATCCAGAAATGGAGGCCAAGAGTTAAACTTGACAGAGGTAGTATTGATAATATCCTAATCTAGGTAAATTTTTACAATATACCCCTTAAAGTATGAACTATTAAGGGCTTAGCATCTTCACAAGCTCCATAGGCAAGTTAAATTGTATGGATACTCAAACTGCACATATAGAGAGAATCTACTATGTCAAGTTATGCATAGATGTTAAAAAGAATGTTGAGTTGCCCGAGTATATTCTTGTTATGAAGTTAAGAGAAGAAAAGGAAGTTACAAGAGTGGAGATTGCCATTTCTTAACCCTAGAAACCCAAAAACTTTAATAGGATATAGAAGCCAACAAGTAAAACCTTCAATACTGATAGTTATATTGAGTTAATGAGACTAGATAACGACTTTACTTCTACCATCTTGAGTAATGACATGCATACAAATTAGGTGAATATAACAGCTTTAGTACAAATACAAAAGAAAGAAGTTGAGAATTCTAAATTAGTAGAATTTATTCATATTATGGACAATCTTACTAAGCCTAACACCTAGGTATTTCTGGGAGATAAAGAGATTAGTAGTTCTATTAATTTTAGTGATGAGAATGCTAAAATAATAGAGAATCAAAAGGAAGGGGAATTGGAACCTGCAATCACTAACAAAAGAAAATTAGGGAGGAAGAATGCAAAAAATGACTAAGAAGTTCACAACCTCTTATCTAATAACATGACAGCTTTAATTGCAATGTAAGAGAGCTAAATGACTTTCTTAAAAGACAATCTATAAAAGAGGTTGTCTTAGAGAAGAATCCCCTAATTATAGGCCTAATTGAAACCAAAATAAAGTTGCCTTAGCTATAGAAGTGTCTTAGCCTTTTAGGCACTATAAGGAAGATCTACTCAAATCATACTCACCATTACAATGGCAGGAATATTTATTCTTATAATTTAGACAAAGTATTGATTAAGACAATTGTGGAATATGATCAAATTATGCATCTAAATTGCCAAATTCAAGGTACTCATGCCTATTTTAATGTGTCTATTATTTGTGCATAAAACTTTATGTTTGAAAGCTAACCTGTAGGAGGACATTAAAATCACTAGTGCAGGCATAACCAGACCTTGGATAATGATATGGGATTTTAACTGTACACTTTCTCACTCAAATTTAAAGGTTGCAAAATTAAGCATAAAGGATCTTATAGATAGTTTGCTGAACTCACGTGGTATGTAGGCTTAACAGATTTAGGATATGTAGTCGCTTGTTCATCTAGTAAAATAACCAACAAAGGCACTTATACATCAAGAAAAAGTTAAACAGAGCAATGATTAACTAGTAGTGGCTCCCTCCATTTATGAGTTCATATGCTCATTTTAGAGATAATGTCTATTTAAATCATTAAGGATTAAAATTAAGAGGATATGCCAATAAAATCCAAGCAAAACACTCATCAAAATTTTTAATGCACTTACAAAAGGAGAGGGGTTTTAAGAGACGGTTTACAAAAGTTGGGCAAAAGAAGTAGAAGGTTACAAGTCTTACCAACTTATGAGGAAACTTTAAAAATTCAAACTTGGAATCAAAGAATTCACCAAGCAAAATAATTTGAACCTTATTGAAGCTAAGTATAATTTGAAGACTACTCAAGAAAATTGCTATAAACACCTTCATGACATTGCTTTAAGATCTTTAGAGACATAAAGATTGAAGCAATGTAATGATGCTCTCTCACTATATAGCTTAATTCTAAACTACAAAAAGGAGATGCCAATACAAAATTTTTCCACTCTTTAATCGTAACTACTAGAAATAGAAACAAAATCTCAAATGCTTTAAGATATAAGTGGGGTTGAACATACAAACCAAGATAAACTAGAAGATATTACACTGGATTACTTCAATAAGTTAATGGGATCTAAGTTGAACAAGCTTCTATCAAAGTCACTTAGCTGATACCTGCTATGAGCGACATTCTTATTAACATTTATTATGGATTTTAAGTGGATCACTTCCAGATACTTAATTTTATAAAAAAATTTAATTATACTCCCCTTATCATTCATCAAAATTGGTATTTTGATCCTATTCTTTTTAGATAAAGTTGAATTATTAAAGAATTTAAAATTTTTGTCTCCCTCTTTAAGTAAAAGAAACCGTAGCTTCTTGTCTCAACCAGTTATAGTCAAAACTAAAATAGTGTGGTTGTCATACAATTCCTTTTATGCCTTATAGAGATTATCTTTAACCTTCTTGAGTTGGGTAGTTGTGTCATACCTATGAAGCTACTTTAGGCAATCTTTTAGTAGTTTCAACTTCCTGGACAACTAAAAGGCTTTGAACCCTTTAATATCTTGATTCCATAGTCATTATACCACCTCTAGAAAATCACTTCTTTCAGTTAAAAAATTAAAAATCTAAAGGGAGTTTTCACTATTGGTTTAGGTGATAGATTTAGATACTCAACCATACTAGGATCAAATCAATTTAAGGGGATAAAGTGACTAAATGAATGTGGTAAAAGATCCATCAATTCCTATTTAGCTAGCGCTTTGCCTAGTTTTTCTCCTAATAAACCATTCCTCCATTTTGTTGTTATCCTAAGTGAATACGTTACCAAAAATCTAAGCTCCTTAAATAAAGCATTTCATTTCTTAATCTTGTCAATACCATTTGTTTTTGTTTTGGACTTTCTGCTTTAGGTGGATAGAGTACACAATTGAGGTCCCTAATTAGAATCTAAGGAAAATTAAGACTGGCTTGGATAAAAGCAAAAATCCCCCTAGAGTTTCCTTCTTATGAATTTGAAGTTAGCTATATAAATAACTGAAATCTCAAATCTAGTAGAAATTCCTTCTATTTGGCATTCTAAGTGCATAAACTGGTTAGACTCCCTCAAAATATTCATCCTAAACATATATGAATTAAAAATAAAAAAGAATGGCTCCCCTATTTCATTGATGGTTATGGTTAGAGTATTTCACCCAATTAGAGGACAAAAAGTTAAAGTTGGATTTCAAACAATCGGCTTTTATTTTATTTTTTAATAATGCCAAAATCAATGGCTTTTAGATAGAAAAATATCCTTAATTGATTAACATTTGAGGGCATTGTTCACCTCATTCATATTCTAGATAAAAATACACATTTAAAAATAAAAGATAGCAAAAGGGTTAGGAGTATACTCCTTTGCTATATTCTTCCCTTTCCTTCTTTATTTTATCTATTTTAGTATTATTTTCTTTATTAAAAACCAATGCTTAATTTGTAGACTAATATTAACTACTATTAATCATTGTCTTTATGGGATTCGACCCATGCTTGCTTGTTCTAGCTACAATTATGTCGTGCACTTGCGATTAATTCAATATTGACAAACTAAAAATAATTTAATCAAGTTTTTGATGTCATTGCTAGGGATAGGGATATTAGGAACACCTAGATGCTATTACTCTAGCTATTATTTTTTGTATTTATTTTATTTTATTTTTACCGTTTCTTGTTGTATTCTTTGCTTATTCATTTGATTATCTTTTGAACTTCTAGATATTAATAATGTGTTTGTGGTTAATTATAGGATTTAAGGTTTAACTTTATTACCATAACTCACAATGGAAGGATGGAGTAGATAGTACTCTTATTGGAGATATAATGTGCATATTTAATATATAATATCACCATATAGGAACGAAAGGTTTCCTCACATATTTCTAAAGACTCAATCGACATCCATGCTATGTTGTGACATTTGTGAAAGTAACCATTACAATTATGAATTTTGAGCACCAACCCATATGTGGGAGCAACCGAGTATGTACAATTAACCTCAAGGTGTACTATACGAGAACAGTTATATTTTAGAATGGAACAACTCTTACGTTTATGGATGGAATGATTACACTCCATCTAAATATTTATAGGCACTAAACACCTCAAGTTAAAGAACCAACTCTAGAACATATGATGGACAATTTTATTCAAGAATAAATCATGAGGCATCAAGAAACATAAACTCGTATACAAAATATAGTGAATTTGGTTAACCAGCTGGCGAAGATAATATGTAATAAGATTCAAGGAATTTTTCCTATTCCTACTAGAACATATCCTAAAGAATATGGAATGGCAATCACCCTTAGGAGTGAAAAAGAGCTTCTAAAGAAAGAAGAAGAAAGTATTATAGACAAAAAAATGGAATGCCCTGTTGAATTTAAAGCTAACCGATGTGAATTCGAAAAAAGATTTTCTTTAGCTGAATATCATGAACAAAACACAAAATATTATTTGAACTTATTGAGATAGCAAAATGAATAAAGACAAATGTTGGCTACATTAATGAGTGGAATTCCAAAAAGATGAGGAGGTAACTACTTTTGTTATAAAAGAGGACGAAGATTTGATAGTGGTAGTTGACACAGAAGAAGAGGAAGTCTAGTACAAGAAGAAGAAGTAGAGGGGGTGGCAAGCAATAACTGAAGAATAAAACTAGCCAAAAATCTTTTTTCTAAGAAGAAGAAGAAAAAGAATGGACAAAGGTAGTTGAGGAAGAACTGGTGGAGGAACCAATAAGGAAACTACTAATACATCATTGGTAGCCACCTTAAATATGGAGGGTTCCTACTTCCTCCAAGACAAACTACTTGAATCAACAGAAGATTCAAGGAGTTTCATTATCTCTCATTTTATTAACAATTTTTCATTAAAAGAGCATTAATGCAGTCGATAGGATTTAGTAATTTGATAAATTATGCTCTTTGTATTATCTTTCAACATGTGACTTACTTATAAGATACAAAAGCTTCTTGCGGAGAAATAAGTGGAAGCAAGCCACTGATCATAAACCTAGGATGAGGGTAAACATGTAGGTACGTCGAGCTAACAACATTAAACAAGCATTGTATAGGAGCAAAACCTATGAATTATGATAGTTTTATTTTAAATTTTTTTATTTTTATTTTTTTGTTACTCTTGTTTCCTTCATTGTTTTTATCCCCTTTTCTTTATATGTTGTAAAGATGTAATCTAGCATTGGATGGATCAGAAATAAAAAAATTGTCATATTTAAGAAAGTGTCACTTAACCTTCTCACTTATAACCTTATATTGTGTACATTATGGACAATGTACAATTTTAACTATGGGGAAGTGATTAATAATTTTTATGATTTTTTAAGCTGAATATAACCTTAATAATAAAATTTTATTAAGTGATATCTTGTCTTCATTGATTTCTATCCATCATTGCTTTACTTCATTATTGAATATTAAATTGAATTAGTATGTGATTGACCTGTTCTAAATGTGTCAATTATTAATTATTCTTAAGTGCATGGCCTAGCTATAGCAAGCACAGGTCGATCCCATGAAAGCAATGAATACTAGTAATTACCTTTGCCCTATTATCTAGTCTACAAATTTGTTTTTGATTTTTAATTAAAGAAAGTAAAACTTAAGCAAATAAAATAAAATAAGCAGCAATATTGAATCAGGAAAATAAAGGATCACTTAGAAAACTATCAATATCGAGAATTAGTAACCAGGTTGCGAAATAAACCCTTAACTAGTTGATCTTTTATTTTTTTAATTGTTTATTGTGAAAATTCCTATGTTTTGCTAATAGCTCTCTCGGGTCTATTAACAACTAATCTTAAGGTTATCAACTGAATTGCTTAGGTTAAATTTTATAGGATTGCTTTACCAAATTGTGAATTTCTCTATTAGGTATGACCTTAATTTGACGGATTTATGCCATCCTATCTATAAGGTTGCAATCAGATCCTTTCAGTTATGATAGATCTATTCATACAAGGATTTCTCATTCTTTATGTTATGAAATCAAATTATGATCTAATATTTCAAATCAATTAGATCATATTTTAAACACGTAATTGAATGACAATAGATCAATCGAAACAATTGCACTAAATAAAAAGGATCAAAACATGTTATAGCATAAACATAGGATTCATCTTACCTAGTCACTAAAGAAATTTAGTTACACATAATTAAAGACAAAATCAAACATAAGAAAAATGAAAAACAAATAAAATAAATGGTTTATAATTCTGAATCTCCCTTTTATCTCCTATTGAATGTTTTTTGCAAGTTAGGGGTTTAATGTTGTATTTTGTCGGATCTTTTGATGATTTCTTCATGTTTTGCACTTCTTTGGAACAAATTCACCCGGTGAGTTGCCTCTCAAAGTCTCTGAACATCTATGCACATATGCTACTTTTTTTTCCTATGAACATGTCTTTTTATAGTAATTTTAAGGTTTGGGCAATACATAGTGATACACGGCTGTGTACTAGATTATGTATAACCTAAAAAACACAAAATTCATGATTCTACATGGCCTAACAGACAAACAACGGTTGACACATGGTCTTGTATCCTTTCTTTGCTTCAAATTTTCATTTTATGTTGCGTTTTCATCCGAATTCTTCGTTTCATCGATGACGGAAATTATAACCTATAAGCATACATGAAGCAAATTAAGTACCAAATATATAATAAAAGTATAAAATATCAAGCCAAATACATCAAATATGGTTAATTATGTATCCATCAGTGTGCAAAAGGATGATAATTAAAATAAAATTGCTTTTACAAGTCATATTTTTAATAACCATTTAGACAGTCGAGTTTAATGATATTGCATACTGTTTATGCATATAAACACATCTTTTTCGTAAGCTTTGAGCCTAAGAGAAAAAATTTTAAACATTAAGCTATGTTTATTTGTTTATATGTGTTATCATGAATAGTTGAATGATTCTAAAACTTGCTTTTGTTATGCATATTAAGACCATAGTTGTTAAATTAGAAGCATTGAAGTGATAAAGGCACTTAGATTTAACAATTTGTTTAACCTTATTTCTTTGATAATTGTCTTACCTTAATTTATCTTTAGGAATAACCAAGTTGAGCCTTGGCCTTTTTCCGTGATTATACCTAATTATTAACTTTTATCCTATTTTTATTTAAAGCCTTTTTATTTTTTGAATCTTGAAGGCTATTTATATTACTTGTTTGTTTAAAACTTGCAAATCTTGAAAATTCCATTATTTCTTTAATTGTGATACTAAATGCTTGAAATTATTGTGATTAAAAAATAAGCATAGAAAAAGAAAGAAGAAAAGTATAGGGTACCAATGTGGTTACAATAAAAGGACCTGTGTATTTGTAAACAAGTTTCTTGTAATTTCTCTTTAGTAAATTTCCTTTAATTCAATCATTTTTATTATCCCAATCATAACATACCTAATCCCTATTACAACCTCTATAAAACCTTTTGATTTTTTTCTAGTTTATACGTAAGCGGTGAAGATGTGATAATATTGCAAACATATGGTAAGAGTTCTACTATAAATTAATTTGAGAGTTTTGATACTTCCCTCTCTAAACACTTAAGTGCATTGAGTGAAATCTTGGTGAGGGTGTAATGTTTTATGCTTTTTTATTTCATTGAGGTTATTGATATGATTACTATTGATATTAACTTAGGAAGTTAGTTTTAGGATATTTTGACTCCATTTGCATATTAATTTGATGAATGTGATATGATGATTTATCGTGTTAAGATTAATGAAGGATAGATGTTGTAAAATTTATAATTTTGATTATGGTTTGCATAAGGACAGACCAAAGCTTAAGTTTGGAGATGTTTGATA
>JAOQMP010000002.1:24327298-24342815 GCA_027563575.1 Erythroxylum pedicellare
GAATATTAAGAATAATAATAAGTAGAAAATTTATAACAATAATTAATAATTAATAATTAATAATATTAAATAATAAGAATAATAATAAAATTAATTTTGTGTAATAATAATAATAATAATAATATAATTAAGAATAATAAATTGATAAATTTAATAATAAGTAGAAAATTTATAACAATGTTTAATAATAATAAAGTTAATAATAATAATAATAATAATAATATAATGATAAGGACATTTTGGTCTTTTTGTTACTTATTCCTTTCGTATTCTAAGTTTATATTTTCAAATCAAACATTGGAATAGAAATTCTTTTTCTATTACATTTCTTAAACCAAACAAAGTAATCATCATTATATTCTATTCCTTATCTTTTCTATTCTTACGAATAACTATTCTATTCCTTATCTATTCCATTCCATGAACCAAACAGGCCGTATGTGTTCTTCATTAGTTCCTGTAACTCTCAGCAGTCTTATTAGTTCAAGTTTCTCCCCCCTCTAGTTTTAGTCAATTTTAGGGTGCAATTAAAGTCCCCTAGCACTATCCATAGGCTTTTAATGTAGTTGCTAACTCTTACTAATTTAGTCCACGTACCTTATCTTAGGAACCTGTAGTTAGCTACATAAACCATTATTACTGAAATCTCCTTACTAATTTATTTCGGCATAATGTCACAGTGTATTAGCTAGTCATTCTTAGACCTGCTTACCATCTCCACCTTCTAAGGATTAAAACCAATTACTACCCTTCCATTCATATGATGATCATGGTTAGTAACCACTTTCCATCCCTTATCTACAAACCATAAGTGCTCTCCAGCTTGTCCCTTTTTATTTTGGTTTCTAACAAAACAATAAAATCTAACCTACTTTTCTTAATTAACTCCTTGACAAGAAGTTGTTTATTAAAGCTGTTAAGCCCTCTAATATTCCAGGCAATTGTCTTCATCATCTTTTCTTTTTCCAAGATCTTTTCCTTCTATATTTTCTATTCAACCTAGGTGTAGTTAATCTTATATATTATTTTGTACTTGATACTTCTCCTCTTTCTAGGGTGCCTACTAATCCTTCCTGAATTCCGCCTCCAACTGTCTAGCATCAGACTTTTCTTTTTCTACCTAAATGTTCTCCATTACTTCTGTAATTTCCTCAGGAGCATATTTCCCCTCATGATTGTCCCCCACTACTACAATTGTTTGCTCCTATGCTAGCTTCCCCTCTTGATTATCCTTTTTTCCTCCATACTTGTTTTTCTTCTTTGGTCTTAGGTTTCCATATATAGGTAACACCTAGTACATCTTCTTCAAGCTCTCCATTCTCCTTCAACTTCATAATTTTAAGCTTATCTGGGAGTTCTTTGATATATCTACATCAATGCATACCCTATCCTCTTCATTAAAGTAACATTCTCATCTAACCTTAATGGTTTTCCTATTTTACTAGCAATGAAGCTCATACCTTCATTAGACTAGTACTCCAATGGCAGCATGTGTGTGTTTACCCATAATGGTACTGTCTCCATTTTATTCATGCTTCCTCGAATGCCACTTCTTGATGAGTATTAGATGAACCATCAAGTGCCATGGCCCTGCTTCAAGCACATTTTGGGCATTATCTTTTAAATTGAACTTAAACATGAAAAGCTCATCTTTATTCACCGTATCCCTCCTTTCTCCATCCCATATTTTCCCATTTTTAAATAATTGGGAATGTCAGACTCTTCTCTATTAAAAAAAATCCCATCAGTGAAGTGCTCCATTTTCTTGCCCTTGATGTAGTAACTCCAATGGTTCCTAAATAGATTTTCCGCTTCTGCTTCCACATACTTAAGCTTTCCCATGTTCTCTATATCTCCTACAATGGAGCTCCACGTAGTTTTCTCCATGTTCTCATTTTCCGCTCATGGAAGATGTTTTTTCAAGGTTCATTTTAAGGATGGGAAATCTATGTTGAAGAGTTGGTAGGGAGGTAGGTCGGGTTTTGTTTTATTGTTTCATTTTGAGAAGGTGGTTAGTGGGTGAGCTAGTTAACAGTTAAGGTGGTTTATATGTTAAATTAAAAGGATCAAAAGGCTGTCGGAGAATGGGAGCGAAATCGGTGAGAAGGCTCAGAAAGACATTGTAATCATGTTACATTTAATATTTTTTTGATATGTTTTGGTAGAAATTATACACAAAATTCAAATTTAAAAAGATTATACAAGAAAAACACAATTGTCTAGTATGGCAATTAAGTCACTTGCATAACCCCTTTATGTTGTAGTAGAAGAATCTATTATGTATATTTAAGATAAATTATTTCAAATATTATAAATTTTATGAGTTTGTTCAATATATATCAATCTTGATTTTTAACACTAAATAGTAACAATGTTAACTTTATTGTCTCGTCATGTAAGACATGCTTATAATCAAATATTTTTTTGGTTTAAAGTGTATAGATTTGCCCTTTAAGCCTTTATACACATATCTTGCATACCCTTTGTTTAAAAAATATTGGGACTCCCACAAACAATGCATTAGAGGTTACTCATTGAAAATTTTAAGCAAACAATAAATGCAATGTATGATTCTTGCAAACGTTGAGGTTAATTACTGAAAAATCTGAGAATTTTACTTATATTTTTTAATTAATTATAACACTCGCTAATTGCCCTTTGTATTCCTTCTACGATCTTTTTCATTACAAACTCATAACATTGTTCAACTTTCCCAAATAACGATTGAGTCTAAGAATAGGTGGTTGCAATGTGGTGGCAAGTTTGAATGATGAAAAAATAAGGAGATTGATAAGAGTGACCTTCTGATGAGTCCAACGTTGATGAAACTTAAGAGGTTGATCATGACAGTGATTACTAAACTAGTTTCTAGATATTTATGGTTTTATGAATGTTTTTAAAACTGTATTGAAAGTTAAACCGGCAAAAAAAAAAAAAAGATTTTTATAATTTAACAAGCTTAATTGGTATTAGATTGTTATAAAATATATTAAAGATTAAATAAATTTTAAAAATTTTAAAAATAATTGAAAAGATGGTCCTTGTTTATCGAAAAATTTAAAGTTTAATTAAAAAAGAAGATTGTTGAATAAAAGTTAATTGTTTTATTTTAATTTATAAAAATTGATTAGTTTACAAACAACAAAATTAATTAAATTAATTAAACTAAAAAATTAAAAATCGAATCGAAAAATTAGTCAATTCAAAGTTTTCTCTATTAAATCAATCAAATCGGTTCAATTTTTAAAGCATTAGGTTTTATCATATTTAAATACTATGATATACTAGTAAAATTATAGAGGATTTTTTATTTTGATAGCTGGAAACTGAAAGAACCACTCATAAAATTTTAGAAAAAAGAAAGAGAGAGATTTTAGAAATTAAAAAATAAGGAAAGATAAATACATACAATATTTGATTAGATACTACATCATTTAGTAATTAGGGGATATTTAAATCTTTTGTAATATTAATAAGATGACATGTTAGTAAAATTAACAAATGTTAATAACACCCTTAACATTGGGATAAATACATATAAATTTTTATAATTGATATTATTTAGTGTCATAATTTGAAAGTTAAAAAGTATTTTTTACAAAAGGACTTAATTAAAATATTTAATTAGTGAAATAGTCATTATCAATACTCTATTATACAATTTTGTCAAATCATGAATATGATCGTGTAATTCAATTTAAATTATGACAACATATCAAGTATGTTTCAACGTAATTGATCAAATAACTATGACAAACCTCTGTTATAAAGCACAAGAAGAAAAAAACATTCGACTAACTGATAATTTATACTGAACTCTTCAACTTTAATAAAAACAATATTATAAATTTCAACTATTTAGAAAAGGTGCATTTTTTTTCATTTTATATTTTATTTTATAATTGAAGCTCAAAACAGAAATTACAAGCTCTCCTACTAAAGTTGTATACAAATTTCAAGAATTTTGTGTACAACTAATCTCCAATTTGACGATTACGGACAATCCAGAAAACTTACTCCATCATTTGACATTTCGATAATCATCTCGACATAGTTCCAGGTATTACAAATTGAACATCATGATGTAGGCAAGGGTTGGGCATGACAAGTTCACGAAAAGAAATCATCCCATCAACAAAAATTAGTTGATAAGCATATTCCTTCAGCATCACCAAAATCTGAATACATCAAAGGGCAGTGTTAGTAAACGTGGTAACGCCACTAAGAAAGTCAGGTTGTCTGCATCTCTTGGATGCTACAGAAGCAGACTCGAGTAAAATCGACGGCATACATCCACAAGTCACCTTATCGAACTGGCATTGCTATCGCAAAGTAGGCATCTGAATTCACTGACATCAATAGCTCTATTACAACCACCTCATTTGGCAAGCGAATCTCGAGCCCTCGTTCGATAAAACCTGCTTGGCACAAACCAATGTCTTTACAATCATTAAAAGAGGAGATTACAACAAAGTAAGTAATCGAAAAATACACTACTTCTAACCAGGAGTTAACTTTCTTCCGCCATACAGCTCGTTTGTTAAAGGATTGGACGCCCAGTGATTCACACCTAGCCTGCTAGTAGGTTGGAACCCAACTATTTTTCCTTCAGTTGACAAAACTACCTGTATTCAGACACAAGGTCAACAAATGGTTCTATCAAGTGGCAGTTCAAGAGTGACGATTAAGGCAAGATACGAAAGAATTACATTAAAATTCCCAATATGCAGTAGTAGGAAGATAACAGCACAAAGCACAACTCAATTGTTAGGCGGTTTTAGTAACATCAAAGTTTGAAAAATAACTATCTAAACGTAAGTCACGGTTCCAAATTAACATGGCTAGTGTGAGAGGCAAAGAGATCCTCTTTTTTCTGTAAGGTGACGTGCAGCATAGGCAGGACATACGTAAATAAAGCAAAATGGATTACTTGATAGCTAGCAATACTCTGGGCAGATGATTTCATATCCTCGCCAATTTCCTGTATAGAATCCCAATCTATCAAATCTTCCACCCCACTGGAATCAGCTTCATGGGAAATTTTCAAGTACTGTGGCAATTCACCAATCCAAGCCCCATTACTACTTTCTGTTATGATTTCACAGGGCCAACCAAAAGCATCCTTTATCTTTTTGATAACCAAGACACAAAGTTCTTGCAACTGTAAAACAAGACCTAATTATACATGTGGGAAATTTTAAAAAGAGCAAAAAAAAAAGAAATCAAGAAATCATATTAAATTTTACCATAAGCACCTTCTCACAAACCTAATGGAACAATCCATTGCCAAACATGTTTTTACAGGGAAGAATGAAACTATGCTTTTATACCAAGGTGTAATACTTTAAAACACAATCCTCTGCAGTACATAGATGTAAACTGATTGCTGCAATGGAACAAACACGTATATGTAGTTGGCAAGATTATACATTACCTACCTTTGCATCATTGAGTGCTTCATTTACAGGATACCTAATTTTGTCTGAGGTCACGGGTCTTGTCCCTTGTGGGTACTTAAACCCATTACGTAAATGAGGAAAACATATCTGACTAAGTACACTCACAATAATGAGAAAAACTCCACTTGCAAGACCAAGAGACAAGGAATTCAGTAAAGAAGTGTTACTCTGTAAAGAAAAAGAGGGATCAATAGCATCAGTTATTATAGGCTAAAAACAAAGTCAAAACAACACAATTGTAGTTTAGCTATAATCATCACATGTAAATCACCAGCATTTATGAGGATGCATTTGGAAACAAGATTGACCCTGCTACCCTAAACAGAATTAAGGTATATGGGCATGGAAAGGAAATCATACGAGTTAAAGTTCCAAGAGTCATAAATAGGAAAAGAAAAAGAAAGGAATTTGAGTTTAAGGAAACGGGAAACATTGACAATAGATCACGTTGAAATGTTATTAGCATCCCAGCTTAATTAGGGTACCAAAGAATAGGATGCTATAACACTTAAATAACGGTTCCTGGTTGAATCAAATATCATTAGCAATGACATGAAAATAGGATTTAGGATGTCTCGTTGGCTTTTCACATATTAATGATCAAGAATAGAAAAGGCAGACAAGTATCATTGAAATACCTTTTTGTTGGACAACCTAACAAATTTTGTCACAACACCACAAGACAGATCTTTATGGGGCAATGTGTATGTATCTTCATAAAACATATCTAATATCTCAGCCAATCCAACCTACAAGAACGAGAGAACTTAGTAAGAACAAAGAAGAAGACAACAGAGCAACACGAAATCCAAGTACAGCTAGGAATGCAACTGGAGCCCTGCGAAGTCCAACTATAGCTAGGAATGACAACTGGAGCCCTGCCTGGCCCAAAGTCTACGGGCCAGACCGGGGTTGACGGGCTTTGAGTCAGCTCAAAAGCCCGACCAGCCCAATCCCCTCCAGCCCGAGTGGAAAGCAACGGGCATCAGGCCCGGCCCACGGCCTAATCTATAGCCCAGTGATGAAAAAAGGTAAACTACCATTTGGGTGTGAGTCAAAAGAACTTCCCAAGTATTCTCAGCAGCTTTTCTCCAGCCTTCAAATTTTACATGCTTGAAATTATCAGCATTAATTTGCATCCTGTAAGCGGGAACATATTCCCTTGCCCAAGAACTGAATTCAGGACCACCAATATTTTCCAACTTATAATGCGCTTCTGGCACCCACCAAGTGTACTTATCCCTCATTTTCAATCCATTATACCTCTTCTTTGCCAAATTAAAACTCTCTAACAAATTCTTGGCATTTTCAATTATCTCATTGTCAGACAATTTATAAATGGTGACTGAGGAGTCGCTGGACACAACCCTGTCAAGCGTTTGAAACCACTTGAAATAATGACTTGAAGTTTCCCCCAACCGATCGCCAAGGAAATGACTTTCCGTGTTTTGAAGAGCAGCAGCACAAATAGCTTCCGTAAGCAGAGATGTAACCTTTTCATCGGATGCACTAAGGCGAAAGGAGACCTGCTGATACGCAATTGCGTACATAAGGAAAACCGAACCCATGAGTATGAAGTGGGCAACACCACACAACAGGAACCAGACTACAGTTAACTTATGCGACAAAATAGCACCAATAACAGCTTTCCAACCTCTCTCGGGTTTTCAGGATCCTCCATGTTCCTCATAGAACCGGGACTAAACACAACAAGTTCAAAGTTCCAAAGTTGTTGCAAAACCACTTGCCTAAATGTCATAGCTAGAATATTCTGCGGCGTAGACACTGAAAGAACATCATGTTTGAAAGAACTTCTAAGTTTTCTCGCTTTCTCTTTCACTTTCTTTGCAGGCAAAAACTGTAAATTTAATCAGAAAACGGAAAGAAACAAAGAGAATTAACTTCTAGCTGATTCAAAACAGGTAGAAAAAAAAAGCCGAGTTGCTTAATTTATGAAAAAGGAAGACGGACCAATCGAGTAGAGACGGTGGCGTGGTCATCGCCGGGGCCAGGGAAAACAGTCTCCACGACCATGACGGGAGCGTCGGATCGAATGTGGTCATCAGCGGAGCGGCCTCCATCGGCTGCGGCGGCGGTGAGGGCTTGGTGGTAGGAAACGGAGCCGAATAAGCTGAGGCGAGAGGAGTCGTTCTCGAAGGTTCTAAAACAAGGGAGTGTATTGTCGTTGGGTTCAGTAACGAGGCGGAGGATTTCGTCAGTCTGTAATGTGCAGAGGAGTGCTGGGTAGTGAATTCTGGAAATGGACAGGGGCTGTTTGGGAAGAAAAAAAGCGTTGCTGCTAGCGAGGGGATGGGATGGAGGGGAGACAAGGCGTGGGAGATGGTAAAGACTGGTCATTATGGATACTTCTCCTGCCCGCTCGCTCTCGCTTTAGGGATTGGTTTTAACTTCTGGGTTTATTTCATGGAACTTATTTTGTTATCAAACAAGTACTTGGATTAAAGTAATGCTCGTTAGAATTTGGAATTCTCCAATACGAAAATGTATTTTTATTTTAATAAATATTAAAATACATATCAGATTTTATTTACAGTATATACAAATAATCTTTGTTCGTGGCAATTATTTTGTTATCAAATAAATAATTGGCTTTTGAAGTAATGTTCATTAAAATTTGGAGTCTTCCACCCGTATTGTTTCGTTAAATTTGGAGTCTAATATGGGAATCTCCCGGTGAGGTCACATGTTCAAGCCCTCCTCATATATATAGTTGTTTAAAATTTGGGATCAGAATTTTGATCCCTACAAGGGACTTATTTGGTTCGAGCGGGAATTATTCTAAGTGTGGATAACTTAAAGGTGTCTTCCCATAGTTGAGACTCGTTTAAAATACCTCATGGGTAATAAAAAAGTATATTTTTAATTAAAATTTTTGAATTAAAATATATATCACATTTTATTTTGGAGTATATAAAAATAATCTTAACATTTTAAAACTATCTAGTTTGGACTGGGTGAACCTTTAACAAAATTAAGTCTTTTTTAAGTAAGTATCATATTAATATTGATATAACGACCTTCAATCTTTTATTATTTAGATAAAACTTAAATTGTCATACAAAATTTACGTAATATTGTAGGTTTCACTTGTTTAAATTAAAGTTAAAATACAATTAACTTTAATCAATCATAATTAATTATAACTTTTCTTCTTCTTCTTTTTCTTCCTCAAATGTTAATTTAAGAAATTCTTCAACTTTGCTGAGGAGATATGAAGACTTTATTGTGGAGCCTCAACTAAATAACTTGCGCTACGTTGAATGAAGAGTTTGAAGATATAAACTTCTAAATGATCTATCAATGGAAAAGAACAAAATCATTAAGTAATAATGCTATATATAACTAACATCCTCACTAGCTTTATCATCTTCAAGAGTTGGATTTTAATTTATCCATTTCTTGTAATGATAGGTGGGATATCTCAATTCATATTGAGGTAGTAAGTGGTGGATTTGTTGCATCACTTTTATAGCTAGATCTTGAATACAACTTTAGACCTCATTTATAAAAGCATAAAAGTTAGTGATCATAAGTACAACCCTGTTTACACTAGAGTTGGATGAGTCACACAAAGGAGCAAACATGACTTGCTTGAAGACTTCATCTTCCGCATTAACTATCTTAAAGTATATTAATACACATTCACTCTTAACTTCTTTAAAATTACGTAATTGCTCTTCTATATTTTATAAAAAAGCATGGGCTAAGGCTTCATTTATCATTTTTTTAATTCAAGACAAGTGATAGATGGTTAATTGATTATATTTTACCCAATATTTAATGTATTCTTACTTGATATTTTATACTTTTGTTATATATTTGATACTTAATATGTTTCAAGTGTGTTTACAAGTGATAATTGCCTTTATGGACTTAAAGGAGAAGAATTAAGGTAAAAATGCAGCATAAAATAGAAAATCAGCAATCGTGATACTCAACAGATTCTGATTATACACGATCTGATGCACAGCTGTACACAAGATCGTACATAACCAAAAAATCTAGGTTTTCATATAAATTCGATATTTCAAAGGCAAATCAAAAAGAGGAGACTTTAGAAGGCGATTTTCAAACGTGGAGAATATCTAGAAGGGATGATTTTGGTCTAGAGAAGTAAAAAACACGAAGAAATCATCGACAAATCTATCAGAATACAAGATCAAACCTCTACATTGCAAGAACATTCAATAGAAGATAATTAGGGAGATTTATAATTATGAACCCATTGTTTCGATTCGTATTTATGTTTATGTATGTTTGATTTCATATTCAATCTAGTGTAACTAAATTTTAAGTTAGTGTTTAGGTTAGATGAACCTTATCTTAATACCTTGATATGATTTGATTCATTTAGTAATGCAACTGGTTTGATTGATTATTGTAATATGATTATATGTTTTATTGATAATTTAATTTCATACGTAAAGATTGAGAAATCCTAGTATGAATAAATCTATCGTAATTAGAAGAAGTTGATTGCAACTCTAGAGATAGGATGACATAAATCCTCTAGATTAGGTTCAAACTTAATAAAGAAACTCATAAATCAGTAACATAATCCTATAAGATTTAAACTGAATAATTTGGTTAAAGACCTTAGAATTAGTTGTTAGTAGACTTGAGGTCAACTACTAGCATACCATATGAGTCTTCACGATCTAATTAATCAACAAACAATTACATGATAAAAGATCAATCTATGAAGGTTTTAAAAGATCAATCTGCAAAGGTTTTAGGGGGATTTGAGTCGAGATACTAATTTATGATAACGATAGTTTTCTAAGTAAATTCCACTATTTCTATGTTCATTATTATTTCCTATTTTTTTTGTTTTAGTTTTAGTTTCTTTTCATTAAAAATCTAAAATCAATCCTTAGGCTAGATAATAGGGGAAGGGTGATTACCAGTATTTATAGCCTTCGTGAGATTAACCCGTACTAGCTATAGCTATGCTGTGCACTTGTGGTTATTACATAATTGACCAACTCGTAAACTAGGTCAATCAACAAGTCATTTCTCAATATTATTATCTTATCCGCTTAGGGTATAAGGTGAGTGGGTTATTAATTATTTATTTTATTTCTCTTTAATAATATCATAATTATTCACGTGATTCCTAAATATTATGACTCACATCATAAGTATACATAAATGTTATGGAGGATAGCAACCAAATATGTAATAGTTTTCAAAATAAGGGTTGCAAAAGAATAGGAAGAATTAGAAGGCTTGGAAATCATCCTTTTATGTCTATCTAACAAGACCTTATTAGGGAAGAGGATCTGGAGGTTGTTATATGATCGAGAGTCCGGATGTATATTTACATATTGAAGAGGAAAAGCTTATGGGAAATTAAAAGAAAACATGATTACTCCTACTTCTTTTCACAAATTTCGGAATTGAAAAACTCAATGTATGGGCTCACAAATTGAATTGAAGGAAATGGTAAGTCAATCACTTTATATTATGATAATTGGTGCCTAAATGGTCTTTTACAAAGCACACAAATGGTGCAGTCTTTAGAGAGCAAGATCCTAAAAATGGCTCGAGGAGAGGCTTAGATCAGTGAAAATCATTGGAATGATGTACCAGTAAAGATCTAACAATGGCTACCTGGTTATAACCCAAATCTAGAAAAGGAAGACAAGTATGTGTGGTTACCTAAGAACTTGGGAAATTTCTCCTATAAATCCTATGCAGAGACAATTAGTATTACGGGGGAGACCTGAAGACGAAGCATAATAGTATGGAACCAAAATCTATTAACAAGAGTGCCCTTCTATCTATGGTTAGCAACTAAAGGCAAGTTGGGAACAATAAACCATATTAAATGCATCAATATGGTTAATGTATGTTCCTTATACCAAAGTAGTTATGAGACAAATGAACATATATGGGATAATGGAGATCGTGGACAATTTCAAATAATGCTTAGACTAGATCATATAGTCTAACTTACCTATAGTTGATAAAATAGTTATAACAATTGTGTTCAAATCATGCATGTATAAACTTTGGGAGTAAAAGAATGTAAGAACATTCAGAAATATTACAAAATCAGTTAGGAAAGGCAAAGATGAAGTTATTCAGTAGGTGAGGGAGTAGCTGCCATAAACTTAGACGTAAGGAAATGTTGTAGACAATTATCAATCTCATAGCAAGTTAATAACAATTCAAGTAGGTGAGTATAAATAGGATATACAAGGACTCAAAATAGGAGTCAACGGGCATGCATGTAAATCAATACAACCAAAAGTAACTAAAGCATTAAAGTGGCATAATATGAGATGATGTAGAGAGCTGGCCTTATAAAGACATCACCTAAGAAAGATCCTAGCTTTTAAAAGGTGTATATAGTAGTCGAAGTACTTGTTCAGCCTTACCCAAGTGGATCTACCCCTAGAACAAATATGCAAACTATAATAAAATGAGTAATGAAAAGGAAAGTCTAGACAATCAAGCTTCAAGGTGACATAAAATATTGGTGAATTAGCTGGACAAATGTGTGGTTCGAAGCACAATCAAAGTTATAGGAAAGAATTAGGACTAGTAGTGGGTGGGGCCAAAATTCAAGTGTTAAGAAAATCAGAATGGTGGTAATTACATTGTAGGGTTCATAAACTCTTTTATATTGTACCACTTTATGTCTTTATTTTAATGAAAGATTAACTTTTCAAAAAGAAGAACATGAAGAATTGAGATAGTTGCAAAGGAAATTGGTGTGCTTCTAGTGGCATTTTCACTAAAGGACAATAACAAACATGATAAGTTTGAGATAATGTCTAATTTTGAGGTAGATAACCTTCTCTTTATTAAAAGTATCAATCATTAAAGAGCTTGGTTCTTTATTCCCATTTGTCACCATAAAAATCGTGTAACCGGTTGTTAAAGAGAAGAGAAAGAGATAAATTGAGTTCTAACAATTTGGTTTTAGATGATACTATGAGTGCAACTAAAACAAGGGAGAGAGAAATAATTTAGGTAAGTGGAACTCATAATTTCACATGGATTTCACATAAAATTATATATCCTGTATAAACAATAAAGAGGGTGTGAAGTCAGTAGTAGCATAACATTTAACTAATAGAAATTTAACCTCATTAAAGGTTTTGTTAATTTAAAGTTAAAATTAGATAGTTTTGAAATATTAGAGTTATTTATATATGGGCCAAAAGAGCATTTTAGCCCTTATTGTTCACACTAAAGCCTGAGTACCTTTCAATGCATTTAAAATGAGATTTAATATTTACAAAACCTTCAAAATAAACCCTAATTTTTAGAAAACTTTTAAAATAACCCCTGATTGGATGGAACACAAATAAAGTTATGCTTCCATCAATTAAATGCTAACTTGGCATTTGTTTGGCTAACATGGATTTTTTTATATTTTATTACAGTGGAACCCACACATAGGTGAATTGGAATTTTTAAGAAATAGAAGTGGTTCCACTTAGGCAAAACGCTGCATTGAGTTTAACCTGGGTTTAAATGCCTAACATTTTCTACCAATGCCTACTTTATTCAATCTCTTCAACTGATAGAAACAAATGGCACCAGAGGAAGCAGCGGTAGCTAACGGAGCATGGAAGGTTCCTTCCCAGGTAGTGACGACAAAGAGAACCATGGCACCACCGGAGGAAGGAGCAACCGTGAGTTATCCCTTCCCTTCTTAAGAGATGGTAGCGGTGGTATGGGCCAGTTGAAGCAACAACATGTCATCGAGGAAAGCAACGACAATAGTGATGACGTCAGTCACTACCACTCATCGCCGCTCAGTCACCGGTGCTTAGCTGCCACCCCTCATGTCGACGATGCATTTTGGATTCATGCTATGTTTTGGGTATTATGAGTTTTTCATAATCACGATCATTCAATAGTGCTGTTAGTTTTTACGTTACTGCTTGTGTTCTGATTTTTCCATTCGGACAGGTATTGTGTGGGTTCTAATTTTACAGAATCACAAAAAAAAAAAAAAATATTATTGCAGATGGCTATAAATTTGTGGATATATGCTAAACAATGATCTTTCTAGAATTCCGTAAGTGTAGTTTCTGTTTTAATGACTGAATACAAAATTTTAATTAACTTTTTAAAAGTGAAATGTGTAGTTAAATATGTTGTAAAAGTTGTTTTATGAATAAAAATGTGATCTCATGCTAATTATGGATCATTACAGTGCCAATACTAACAAAAGGCGTCTGTGCGTAAATAACTTCTTTAGCACATAGCCAAGAAGCACGAATGTCCAGTATGATTGTAGACAAAGGTCATTTGAAAGCACTATTTCTTTAAAAGTTTTAACAATCGAATTCAGAAGGAAAGAGAGAAAACATACTTAATGATGCATGCCAAGTCTAAATTTGTACATTGTGTAAAGAAACTTCTATTACCATTTGTCCATATAAGAAGAACTGTTGTTGTACAGTTAGATATACAGAAATATCAAGTTAGTCATATTTTTACTTCAATGTTCTAAAAAGACATAAGATTAATATACATCTTCAACATCCAATGTTTCAAGCATAACATTCAGTTGCTACTTATCTCTTCCTCTCGCTTAAATTAGAGTGTGAGTATGTTGAAATACTTTCTCTGCTTCTCTTAAATAAATTCATCCATGTTATTGCTTAAAAACAAGAGCAATCCTCTTACACGTCTAGATACACGAATACAGATTTTATAGATTGTCTTAATAAGTACAAAAAATGTAAACAAGTTGCAGTTGCTCCTTCCTCTAGTGGTACCATGGTTCTCTCTGTCCTCATTGCCTAGGAAGGAAGCATCCCTGCTCCCTCTGTTGCACTACTTCCTCCGGTGGCATTTGTTTCTGTTAGTTGTAGAGATTGAAGGCCACTTCTTTTTTTTTTTTTTAAAATCCAAGTCACCTAAATATGGCTCCACTGTAAAAAATTTTTAAGAAGATTCACGTCAGCTAAGAAAAATGTCACATTAACATTAAACTGATGGAAGCTTAACTCCGTTAGTGGTTTTATCCAGTTAAGGGTTGTTTTAAGTGTCTTCTAAACATTAGGGATCATTTTAAACATTTTGCAAATGTTACAAATCATTTTAAGCGCACTGAAATATTATGGTCCAACTTAGACTTTAGTGTAAACATTGGGGACTAAAATACTCTTTTAGCCTTTTTATACACTCTAAAACGTTAGGATATAGCCTATATTTTGGTTTAAATACTAAAGTTAAAAATATTCTTTTTAGCTACATTGTTTTAAATTATTATATTTTTTTTCAATTTGCTTTAAAAGTATGTTATACTTAGAAAATATAATTTTTGAAGATAGTATATACCTTCTGCAATTGTATTAGAAAATTAACAAAATCATATAATCAGTAAAAATTAAAGGAATTTCATTCGAATATTCAAATTATTTCCTATCAAACATCAAAGTATACAAATAATGAGGTTTTATTTGAATGGTTAATATATATATATATAATCTACAAGCAAATTAATAAATAAAATAAGAATATCATATATTAGCTTTTTTAATTTATCATTAGCACCCAATGATATCTATTATTATATGAAAAGAAATATGATTAATTTTTGTTCTTTTTATTCAAATAATTGAATTGATAATTTTAAATATAAATTAATTAATACATGTTATTAAATTTGTTATTTGATATATAATAATATAAATACCATTAATAATCTTATGAATGATATAATTTTTTCTCTAAAATATGATGTCTAACTATTTAACATGTTTACTTCTAAAAATTAACATTATATGTATTTATCACTAATACAATATGTCAATAAATTAATATCTTGAAACTTTGTCAAATGTCATGACTAAATATTAATTATTGTATTATACTTCTCTCATTATTTTTTTAGTCTCAACTTCAAAAACTATTTTCGTCACATTTAGGCAAATCTTTTCTACAAAATGAGCTATAGAGAGCAGCAGAGCTACTAATACTTCGCAGATCACCGGTGCGTTGAGACCCCCTCACCCATGGCTTCGTCTCCTTCTTCTCTCCCATCTCCTTCTTGTCTACCTTTAGCC
>JAOQMP010000002.1:24370606-24383929 GCA_027563575.1 Erythroxylum pedicellare
TCATAAAAATAGAAAATGCAAATTCAAAGATAACAATAATGCAAGAGTTAGTTTGGGAGACAGGGGACAATGTCTCCCTGTCCTCCCTTTTTGGGAGAGACAATAAACTTTGTCTTTGTCTACCGGAAACGGTGGACAGGACTTCAGGGACAGCAAGCAAACATATAACAAATACAGGATTTTTGTGTCTTGTCTTCTGTCCCCGCTAACGGAGACAGGAACCAAACGCTGCCTTAATAAACCATACAAGTTGTTAAATGATACTGTACTAGGTAATTAGCCGGCATGCTATTCCCAATTATGTCCCAAAATTTTCAATAGTTAGAGCCCTCGTAAAATGGTAAATTTGAAAGTATTTGCCGCCAATCTCTTCGGCGTCCTTTTTCTTTCTCAATCCAATCCAATCAGAGTTTCAATTCGAAGAAAGCAAAGCTAGATCCATTCTACATGTCATCTTCTGTAACACACCCTCACATCATCGACGACAACGACGGCGGCGACTTCGTAACATTTCTATTTCAACATCCCTTTCTTATTTTTTTTTCGGAATTTGCTCTAATATATTTGATTTTATCGTATGTACAGCAGGAGGAGGAAATTGATTGGGAAGCAGCTGTGAGAGAAATAGATGTGTCATGTCAAAAGAATGCAACCCCTTCTACCTTTAAGTCTTCCGATTTCACCCCGAAAGTGTTTGGAAATTGTGTTAAGCAATCCACGCTTGATAGTTTTGTTGGGAAGCTTGGGATTGATGATAGAGATGATGGTATATCCAGCTGCGTTCAGATTGATGCTCAGTCTGCTCAAACTTGGATATACCCTGGTTCGGGTTTTCTCTTCTGCCCATCTTTAGTTTTGCCCATATTTAGGAATTTGGATATGATGAACAAGTTATTGGCGGTGAAGATGATTTATTTCTGATTTTGACTCTTCTTAAATGGTTCAATATTTATTGTCTTTAGCTGTTGTAGATCCAAGGTTCTCTAACACCGCCCTTTACAATGAGTTCTTGCTTTACAGTTAATGTTCCTCTTCGTGACTATCAATTTGCAATAACCAAGACGGCACTATTTGCAAACACATTGGTTGTGTTGCCGACGGGACTTGGAAAGACTCTAATTGCTGCAGTTGTTATGTATAACTACTTCAGATGGTTTCCAGATGGTAAAACTATGGATGCTGTGTTCCTAACGCCTCTTTGCCCTCCTAAGTGTAGTTAGATAATGATTCTCATGATCTCCTTTCACTCTTACCTTTTTAGGATAGGGCATAGTAGGTTTGATGTTTATGAGGATACCATTAGATGGTTGTAAGAAGTATTGGCTTTTATGCTTTATTTGTCTTGGCCTAAGCGGTTAATTGTAAACCAATCTTTGGTTTCTCTAACTAATAAACGATTGTAAGTGGTCTTAGAAGTTGCTAAGAAAAGTCTTGTCAAATCATGCTTGATAATATGATATAAGTTGTCAATGAAATTGATATATTTTTAATGCTTGATTTATTGTAATTTGACATTTATATGGAGTTTAAAGCTCAATGTTTAATGATTTTTGCTCAAGGTTGGGAGTTTATGCAAAGAATCCTTAATGAAGTAGTATTGTAGTTAAATTCTCTACTTTTCATAAATGATAAATTTTCAAAGGTTTAGGCCTGTAAAATGGTGGACCTAATTTCATGCCATATACAAGAACTTTTTGTTTTCTTGTCTATTGCTTCATTGCATATTGAATTTGGTCTATATCTGTGGTAGGAAAAATTGTCTTTGCTGCTCCTTCTCGGCCACTTGTCATGCAACAAATTGAAGCATGTCATAACATTGTGGGAATACCACAAGTAAGATACCTTGTCCATCATTAGTAGAATGATATCATTACATTTTGTTGAATTGGGCAACTAAACTTTTAATTTGTTGGAAAATTGATTGCAGAAGTGGACAATTGACATGACAGGTCACTTGAGTCCTGCAAGAAGGGTGTGTTTTTGGAAAACTAAACGAGTGTTTTTTGTAACTCCTCAAGTGTTGGAGAAGGATATTCAAGCTGGTAAAAGTTTTAGTTTGGTAATCCATGTCTAACAACTTTAGTTGTCATGTATTGTTTTATGTTGCACATTCCTTACTAGTACAGGTAGAAAACATTTTAATAATTTGATAAACACGTATAAATTGTTAATATTCTAACAAGACTACTAGATGTTTTAGGTTTTGATGGATTTTAAGGCTGAAAATTATAAAATAAAGGATTAGAAAACATGGTAGCTTTAAAAGTTGCTTATAGGGTTTGTATTGAAAATTTAGAATCACAATTAGGAATTTAGACAAACAAAAGCATTTGAATCTAAATAATAGATTTGTAGAAATCACTTTTATAATTCACTCTGAATTGTCTAAGAATAAACACTAGGAGAAAAAAAGCATCAAACTTGAAAAATTAGTTTATCTTCTTGTTCTTTAAACGTTAAAAACATAACATATATGTAAAATAAGTCCTGAAAACTCTTACTATAATGCAATAGGAAGTCCAACCAAAATTTTAAAGCAAGACTAGTATTGAGGTTTTAAATTGCAGATTGTATCTTATATTATGTTTGCGGGTTATTGTGGTAATGGAGTAGATCGTAAGCTCAATTTCATAACCAGATTTACATTTGTGGTCCAAATTAAAACCTTGAATAGTATTATGTTTCCTAAGGATTCTTGTTATTATTAATAGACTTAAAACCTAAACTAATGAGGCCAAAATTTAAAATGTAAATACTTTCTTTTTCTTGTAAGGCTAAACTAGCTTTTATCTGCATCATTCTCTATGGCTTGGTGAGAATCAACTTCAACAACTAAAGGTTGTTAACTAGCATCAACTAACCCTTCATTAGTGGTTCCTCTTAATGAGTCCCAACTTCAAGTTCACATTCACATTTTTTGAAGTCCCGTGGCTCTTCTTCCTTGGCCACAGGTAGATTTTTACTAAGGTAGTTGCAAGGTATAATGACCTCTTCCATTACATAACACTTATTTCCTGTATTTTCTCTTTACTTTCACATTGTCTTGAGTTCAATCAAGGTTTACAATTAATGGGTGCAACACCTTTTGTATAAGACTCGCCATATGACTCCAAATATAACTTTTTATTAGCTCTTTTTGCAACATTATAGTTGCCACACATGTGGGTTGGGTGCAACACACTATACTCACCTTTTTGTACCCATCTTTTTGAAGATATTCCATTGGTTAGACTATCTTCCCAATCCACTTTCTTCAACTACAACAACTACTTGCTTTTCATGAATTGCCTATAATGATTCTTTTCAATCTAAAAGTTAGGCATATATTGACTATGAATTTTGACTTAGCAAAGATACCCATCATCTCTTTTATTCATATCTTGTGTAAATTTTTCATCTTTCTTTAGCCTACTTCACCTTCATCACACACTATAATAGAGTTTGCATCAATTTGATTAGTTGTTTTGTCAACACCAAGAATATCACCAAGTTTTGAGCCAACAAGATTTGGAACCTTCAGGATTGTTGTTTAATCTCTTCAGCTTCTTGTCCTATCGTTTCAGACTATTTTTTCTGGGTTGGTAGGGCTGGAAGATGGGTTGGAGGGTGTGGAAGAGAAACAAAACTGAGGAAAGGGACCAGGAAAGAAATCCAGGAAAAACTGGATTTTATTGCTTTGATACCAACTGACACAGCGGACGTAGTTAGGTGGAGATTTTATGTTAATCTTGGAACCAAATCCAAGCATAAAACTTTGGATTTAATCAACAAAAGAAGACACTCTCTCTCAGGAAAATTTCTTGCAGAAACTTTGTTAAAATAATGTTTTCTGGGGTTTTCAAAACATTTGTTAACCCTCCCTTTTGTATCCCTAACGTGGTACATATTAGTCTTAATTTTAGTGTGATAAGAGTCCTAATTCTAGTGTGAAAAGGATTGATTGAAATCCTTTTCTAAAGCTAACTTATTTCTTTTCTTGCTGGACAAGAAAACCTTCCTAACTAGGAAATTGATAAGCTCCCGTTGGTCTATAAGAGAAGGAAGCGAAAATGGGAGGCCTAAGGTTGTGAAGGATCTATCATATTGGCTCCTTTATGATACCTGTGTGAGTTTGTTGAAGTTTTTATTTTTGTCATGATAAGTTGTTATTGTGTCTTTATAGATGTAAGTGCTATTGCCATGTCATCCTTGTGAGAGGAATCCATTACTATAAGTCATATATATATATACTCTAGGGGAAGAAAGAGAGGGCATGGTCATTTTTCTTATCTTAGGTCTCTGTAGAGATTAGTAGAGGTTCACAGCTCCTCGTAAGTGTTGTTGGGCAGTTAATAAACTTTTCTTTTCCATTGATTCTCTATTTACCTTATGTTGATTACTCTATAACGAGTCCTATCATTTTGGTATCAGAGAAGTTCCGATTCCTTTAGTTGGTGCCAAAAACAAGGATGGAAAATAGAATAGCTTCAATTTAAAAAGAGATCGCAGAAATTCCAGAGATCAAGAAACAAATGAATGAGATGAAAGTGGAGTGGAACGTTTCATTCCTTGCGTTCACCCAATGCATCGAAGGCATGTTTAAGCAGCACTTAGGGGTGGGACTTGGAACTCAAGGTGAATAGAGCTCAACGACAGCCAACTCCGATAATACCAATCCATCAAATCCCAATACCCACACTGGACATCCATCATCTAACACATCCAACTTACACCCAAGCACAAACCCCGAAACTGATTCAACCCCTCAAACCAACCGTGGAGCAAGGATAGATTATTGAGGAAGCTGGAGTTTTTGGTTTTTAATGGAGTAGATTCGAATGCGTGGGTTTTTTCATACAGAGCGATATTTTACACTAAATAGGTTGACTGAGGCGGAAAAAATTGAAGTTACAGGGATTTGCTTCGAAAGAGAAGCCCAGGCTTGGCTAAGGTTTGAAGAACGAGCCACCACTTGGGACCAGCTAAAGACGCAGTTGCTTCGGCATTTCCTGGGACCAGCCTATGGGACGTTATTGCACCATCTATTTGTGTTAAAACAAACTGGGTCAGTTGCTGTATTTCGGGCACAATTTGAATTACTAACAGCTTCGGTGGGCCAATTGGATGAGGCCACACTATCTGCTGTCTTTGTTAATGGGTTGTTTGAGCAGGTGAGGGCTAAACTTCTCTTATTGAGTCCGAAAGACCTGAAGGAAACTATGGAGGAGGCCACCCGAATTGAAATGAAGAATTGTATGCTGCAGCCTATTCATAACACCAGAGGGCTCCCTTTATATCCAACCAAAACCTAGTCCAAAATAGTTTCTTGGACCACTTCCAAGAACTCAAATCCAAATCCACTCAATTCTCAAACCAACACCCACCTAACTTCCAACAATTGAAGCTCAGCCTCTTCCAATTCAATCATCCCAAACCAAAATACCAAAATCACCACAACTACTTCTAGCACTCTAAGGACTCAATTCAAAAGGTTGACAACAGCTGAAGCTCAAGGTAGGAGAGAGAAGGGCCTTTGTTATCGTTATGATGAACGATGGCATGTAGGACATAAGTTTGGAAAACACGAATTCCATGGGATCCTGGTAAGTGATGAATATGACCTGGGGGACATGCAATTACCTTCTGATGATGATAAGTTAAATTCTTTGGAGGAATAATTCTGTGGTATGACTTTCTGAGCCATGTACACTGCGGCTAAAGGGGCAAGTGATGGAGGAAATGGTAGTGGTTCTCATTCACTGTGGAGCAACTCATAACTTCATCGCTCAGGCTTTGGTGAACTTAGGAATTCCGGTTTATGACATAGCCAACTACGGGGTTGTAGTGGGAAAAGGGCAACAAATGCGTGGTCAAGGCATCTACAAACAGGTGTTGTTGGAAATGTAAGGTATGATGGCGGTAGAAGACTACCTCCTCATCCTGATGCAAAGTTCTGACTTGATTCTTAGGCATCACGAAAGCAGATTAGAAATGTTTAACAATGTCCTTTGAACTAGAGGGACAACAAATTACACTCAGAGGGGATCCTAGCCTCTGTAAGTCAATGGTTTCACTAAAAACAATGCTAAAGACGATCCAAGAGGAGAAGGAAGGTGTAATGGTGGAATTTTGTAATTTGGAAGTTGGAAACTTGGAGGAAAATGGCATAGACTTGTTATCGGAGACGAAGGGAGTAATAGAGGAATTTGCAGACGTTTTCTAGGCTACTAACAACCTTCCCCCATTTCGCGATCACAACCATTCCATTGTCCTTAAAGAAGGATCAGAGCCAATTAATGTGCAACAATATCGTTATCCTCACATTCAAAAAATTGAGATTGAGAGGTTGGTAGTAGAAATGCTTGAAGCGGTTATCATTAGACCAAGCATGAATCCATTCTCTAGTCCCGTACTATTGGTAAAAAAGAAAGATGAAAGTTGGCAGTTTTGTGTAGATTATCGAGCCCTCAACAAGGTAACAGTACCGGATCGTTTCCCAATTCCAAATATTGACGAGTTGTTGGATGAGTTAAATGGGGCGAGAATAGTTACGAAGCTAGACTTGAAGTTGGGGTATCACCAAATTCGCCTAGAGCCCCAAGATGTTCATAAAACGACATTCTGAACTCACGAGGGACATTACAAGTTCCTTGTGATGCCGTTCGGGCTCACAAACGCATTAGTCACTTTCCAAGCTGTAATGAATTCCATCTTTAAAGGGTTATTGAGGAGGTATGTCTTAGTTTTTCTTTACGATATCCTAATCTATAGCTGTAATTGGGCAGAGCATTTGAGTCATGTTCGCAATGTGTTGAGCATTCTGCGACAAAACTAGCTGTGGGTAAACAAAAAGAAGTGCAGTTTCGCTAAAGACCAACTAGAATATTTGGGCCACATCATATCAGCTAAAGGGGTTATGGAAGATTCATAAAAGTTAAGGGTGATGAGAGAGTGGTCGATCCTGGGGAATCCGAAGGAGTTGAAGGGATTTTTAGGACTGACTGGCAATTATCAGCAGTTCGTCCATGACTATGACAAAATCACTGCTTTTTTAACAAAGCTCTTGAAAAAGGACTCCTTTGTATGGACTGAAGAAGCTTCCGCAACCATGGTCTAATTAAAGGAAGCTATGCAGAAGGTTCCCGTATTGTTGCTTCCAAATTTTAGCAAAGATTTTATTCTAGAAATGAACGCATCAGGATGTTGGGTTAGGTGCGGTACTAATGCTGAGTGGACGACCCATCGCATTCCTCAATCATGCTCTAAATGAAAGAACTTGGCAAAAGTCGTTATATGAAAGGGAGCTCATGGCAATTGTCTTTCTAGTTCAAAAATAGCGACATTACCTTCTATGAGGCATTTCTTGGTGAGAGCATATTAAAGGAGCCTGAAGTTCTTATTGGAATAGCGGCTAGTGGCTTCGAACTGTCAGTGTTGGATGACCAAATTGACGGGATTTGATTTTGACATTCAATACAAGCCGGGTAGAGAAAATGTCGCAGCTGATGCGTTATTGCAAATTCCCTCTTATGTGGAACTTCATCATGTTACCATGGCTTCCATGGTGGATTGGAAGGAGGTTACGGAGACGGTGAGTAACGACGTGAAATTGGCTGCAATTATGCAAAAGTTGAGTATGGATCCAGAGGCCAAATGAGGTTGGATAGTATGCAATGGCCTGGTATTTATTTGGGAAGGGTGGTGATTCCTAAAGATTCAGTTTTGAAGCAACAACTGCTGAATGAATTTCATTACACCTCGATTGGGGGTCATGGAGGTTTTCTCAAAACATACAAACTGCTCACTAGGGAGTTGTTTTGAGAAGGCATGAAAGCCGATGTCAAAAACTTTGTGGCTAGTTTTCCCATTTGCCAACAGATGAAGTATGAGACTCTTTCTCCAGCCAGTTTGTTACAACCTCCGCCCATTCCTCATGTAATTTGGGAAGACATTAGTATCGATTTTATTGAGACTTTGCCTAAATCTCGCGGTTATGAAACTATGTTGGTGGTTGTGGATCGCTTAAGCAAATACTTTCATTTCCTTGCCCTTAAACATCCCTTCAGGGCTAAGAAGGTGGCTGAAGAGTTCATCGTTGGGGTGGTACACTTACATGGTTTTCCGCGATCTATAATGTCTGACCGCGATAAAATATTTATGAGTCATTTTTTGACCGAGCTCTTTAGGTTATAGCGCACTCAATTGAACCGTAGCACCACCTATCATCCTCAAAGTGATGGGCAAAGTGAGGTTGTTAATAGAAGCTTGGAAACTTATCTTCGCTGCTTTGTGCAATCCAAACTGCAGGAGTGGGCATCATGGCTGTCTTGGGCCGAGTATTGATTTAATACTTCATATCACTCTACGACACATACTACACCTTTTAAGATTGTCTATGGGAGGGATCCTCCACCTCTTTTTCGGTATGAAGCTTCTGGGTCCATTGCCAACTTTGATTTGGAGGAGTCTTTAAAGCAAAGGGATGCAGTTTTGATTTAGTTGAAGGATTAGTTGTGTTTTGCCCAAAACTATATGAAGCAGAAAGCTAACGCACATCATAGGGAGGTGGAATTTCAGGTGGGCAACATGATGTTTTTGAAACTGAATGCGTTCGTTAGCTTGAAATGTTAATGAGAAATTGTCTCCACGTTTCTTCGGCCCTTTCAAAGTGTTGCAGTGTATCAGTTCGGTGGCCTATAAGTTGGAGTTGCTTCCAATAGCTGCTATCGACCCCATCTTCCATGTGTCACAACTGAAATGCGCTGTAGGCAACTCGGAGAAAGTGCAACCATTGCCTCCCTCTTCGATTGAAGACCTGGAGTGGCTAGTGGAACTAGCTATTATTAAGGAGGTGCGTCAAGGACCTCAAGGAGAAGAGGTGTTGGTTTCATGGAAGAATTTGCCTAATTTTAAAGCAACTTAAGAGTTGGCTAGTGAGATTCGGCAGCAATTTCCAACCTTCCACCTTGAGGACAAGGTGAATTTGAAAGGGGGGAGTGTTGATAAGCTCCTATTGGTCTATAAGAGAAGGGAAAAATGGGAGGCCCAGGGCTGTGAAGAATCTGTCATATTGGCTCCTTTACGGTACTCGTGTGAGTTTGTTGAAGTTGTTATTTTTGTCATGACAAGTTATTACTGCATCTATATAGGTGTAAGTACTGCTAGCATGTCATCTTGTTTTTTTTGGATAATTGCTGCCATGTCATTTTTGTGAGAGGAATCCGTTATTATAAGCCATATATATATACTCTAGGGGAAGAAAGAGAGGACATGGTCATTTTTCTTTTCTTGGGCCACTGTTGAGATTAGTAGAAGTTCACAGCTCCTCGTAAGTGTTGTTGGGCAGTATTAGTGACATTCTCGTTATTAATAAACTTCTATACATCTATCTTTTCTTCTCCATTGATTCTCTATTTACCTTATGTTGTTTGATCTATAACAAGTCCTATTAGAAACTTAAAATAAAATAAAACAAAAACAAATCCTAATAAATATACAACAACATAAAAAATCCTTATCCCGATAGGTATACGACAATATAACAAATTCTTATGGGTTCAATCCTTTATTAATGGTAACGTACCCCATTCAATGATCACAGATAAGTAGTTTCACTTCAGGTGATCCCTTCTTAAATTAAGTCACGTAAATAATCATCTATATTATCAACAAGATAATCATACTGCTGATCTAGCCCATAGTCAAATGCCTCACTTGTCGTCACCATCCGATTTGATGGTGAATAAGCACTTCCAACACCAACCTCGGCGTTCTTTTTTGTCCTTCCCTTAAGAAAGGGTTTATTACCGGAAGGAAATTCAGCTGTAAGTCTTCCCATCTGCTTTCGAAGATCAGCAACAGACTCATTTGTTATTTTTCCCTTGGCACTTTTCTTTCTATCAACAGCCTTCAGTTCCAACCTATACAGCGCACAAGCATCACACTTATTAATCTCATATTCATAAAGATGCAACTCAAAGTTGGTGATTGGCTGTGGATCCATATAATAAGATCTCTTTAGCCCCCCAAATTCATTCATCACTTGCTTCCTTGATTCATGCCAACCACGTCCATCATAATCTGGCAAAGATCTTTGCTTTCTATTCCCGCTCTCAAAAGCTCTACGAGGCTTATCAAAAAAGAGCCATTCCCTGATTGTTTCTCCCTTGAGAACTGAAAGATCAAAGAGCTCTGCAACCATAAAGGAAAAATGCAAATACAACAATCATAAGGGAATCCATGTGCCACTAAACCACATTAGCTGTTCCAGATGTCAAGAAAAAAAAAAAAAGTTACTAAAATTATTAGACTTAAAGATGTAACCAACACACCAGGTGCTTTCCATGGAGACTTTGTCGTTGCAGCTCCCTCACATTCTGGAATACCAACATCTTTCCCTTCAGCCTTTGCACCAAGAGCAGCAAACAGCAGGCCATCTTTCAAGCCGATGCCTCCAGGTCGAAGAATTGGTCCCATCCCAGCAGGGCCTTCATTCAATGCTAAGGCATGATGAAACGTACTGCAGTAGTCCTGAAACCAGTCCAGTCCCCCTTGAGCAGGTCTAGGGCAATCCCAAAGTGCACATTTTGGTCCCAAGAAAGCAGAAGGAGGCAGACATATACTTGGGAGATAGCCAGAAAATTGATGCATACCATCCTCTCCACACAATTCAGTACCATTATAACGAGTGTAAAAGTATTGCCCAAAATTCTGGGGCAAATCAAATTGATGGTAGTCCAGTTGAGCTGCCTCTTCTAAGTTGTTTATCGCCATGCTCTGGGCTCCAGAAGGTGTGTTTTTGCATTCACCAACCAATGGGAAGCCATGATCTTGTTCCCCCTTATTTAGTCCACATTCCTGGAGAAAATAAAATCAAGAATCAACAGAAAGGTCCCTTTTACATCTGATGATGATGAGAATACCAATAAATGTTCAAACTCACAAAAAAGAATCATAGACATGTAAAATAATTGTCAGAATTCAAAATTTCCTGTAGAAGTCAATATTGTTTACAGAGACTACAAAAAAAAAAAAAAACAGATAAATACAGATTAAATGAAATGTTTTCCATGGGTAGCTTACATTCGGACGTACTAAAAGGTTTTTAGGTTGGCAGAAACAGGTACATGTATAATATTAATACATCAGAAAATAGTTAATTAGCTATTGAAAGTACAAGATCCTAGGAAGAAGATAAGTTCCAGATGAAAAGTCTAGGTAGTTTAAATGATCGTTATCGACCAGATCCAAGTAGACAATGGATCAAATGCAGGAAGAAATGGTGAACCAAATATTTGACGCTCCTCCAGAAAGAAGTAAAATCAATGCCTATACATGATCCTGGTTGAGCCAACAAACAGTTATATTGAGCAATACATAGTTGTGACACAAGAATGCATCTCAACGAACTTGAGGACGTCAAACCAACCAATATTAAAGACAAGACTACAAACTTAATAAACATTGCATCTGACTAGTTTAAAAAAAAAAAAACCTAGAATATGGCATTTTTTAAAACATCTAAACATCTTTGTATACTGAGAAAGAAGAAAAGCATCCCTTCTGGCTTAAACGTGTCTTAATTTCAATCACTGCACCTCAACAATAAGAATAATGTAAGAACACGAACCTAATAGATAGATGGAACAGAGGAAATAAGAAATGAAAATGAAGACCTACCCCATTAAACACCATATTATAACTGACTTGCAAATTTTGGTCTGTAGGCTCAAGCTTAGGTGCAGCCCATGCACTCGTAGCATCATCTTCCTCATCGCAAAGCTGCAACAATCTACATATGTCTGTCGGGAATGAACCAAGGCTTCCACCCTATCACCAACAAATATACAATTCACATGGAGAGCATTTTATCCTAACGGTTTATACCCGATACATTTTAATTTTGAACATAAATACAATCAAGGACAAAATGCGATCCCCATATTCATTGACATTGCACATGCAACGAAGTGGGAAAAATACGTAATATTAACTTGTTGAAAGGATGATGCTGGAGAAGGTTCATTGAGCTCAGCTTTCCACTCACGAAGCGTCTGATGAACTTGCTCCTCTAGGACAGCCACATCTATGGTGCGGCTTTCTTTTATGGCAAGCTGCAGATCCATGAACATCCCTTGCAGATCATCGACACGATTCTTGGCCTTGTCCTTAAACAGCTTGTGAGAAGCTGACTTGCAGTTGGTCTTCGAACTCCCCATTACAGCAACCAAACCCGCTTTCACTCTCTAATATCGCACCAAACCAAAACACCAAGCTTTTATCAGACCCAGTAAGCCAAAGAAAAGGGGAGAATACAAAAAAGTTTAAAGCGAAACCCAAAAATAAATTCTTAGGAGCACAGTATTAGGACTAGAAAAAGAGAACCAAACAGGAATGCAAATTCCAGTTTGAATAACAGCGATAGACAGCAATAAGAAAACAGAATTGTGGGTGAAACAGATAATTGCATTAAAAAGAAAGGCAAAAAAGGAAAGAAAAGAAGAAAAACACATTACCCAACTAGAAATAGACACAAAACAAGGGATACAAAGAAAGAAGGGATTGATTACATATAAATGAACTCTGAATTAGACAGAATGATTGATAGGACTAGGTCGGTAGGTTTCAACTTACACTAGGAAACTCCAGATTGCATTGCACACAGAATCAGAAAAGTAAGGAAAAGCGTATATTCCACAGGCCAAAAAGGCCGAGATGAGATGAGATGAGAATTGAGATACGTTTCTTCAGTGTTTTACGTTTTTGGCAAATTTCATTTTGTGTTTCTAATAATTCTATTTGTTCATACTTGATTGTATATTGCATTTTCATTTGTTTTTCTTGGGCTCCCATTTAACCAGGGTTGCGGATTTCGTTCCGTTCCGGGTGGTTCCGGCCGGAATCCGGAACGGAATCGACCACCATGTTACCGGCCTGAAATACCGGCCGGTACCGGTGGTTTCCGGTCGGTACCGGCAGTACCAGAAGGTACCGGAAAAATTTTGAAACTTTAGGGACTAATTTGCAATTTTACAAACTTTAATCCTAATTTTAATTTTTCTCCCCGGCAAACCGACTCCTTCTTCTCGATTTCATTCCTCTCTTAAGCTTTTTCTCCTCTCATCTTCTCACTTCTCGGTCTCACCTCACCGTCGCCACCTCTCTCCTCTTCTCACCGTCACTAGCTCGCCGCCTCTGTCTTCTGTCCTCTTTTCGTCGTCGCGTCTTCATCTCTTCTCCTTCGGTCATCGCGAGTCGCGACATCGCCTCATCCTCCATTGAAGACACCAAACTCGACGACCCTTCCACCTCCACCGGCCACCACCTCCTCCACGTGAAGCCACC
>JAOQMP010000002.1:24390070-24401000 GCA_027563575.1 Erythroxylum pedicellare
TGTTTTTATTTTAATTCCTCAGCGTCTGCTAGTTTTCATTCTTTTTGAATTATTTTTTTCAATCATAGCCTAAAGTAACCAACCATTAAATTTTGAATTGTTTTCTCTTCCTTATTCTAGGGTTCTAATTTCCAATTTATTTACATAAATGTGCAGGGCGAAAAGGACAAGGAAAATTAAAGGCATAAATAAAGGGCCTTAGTCCACTACCGTCCACCAGATTCTTATCTTGGATGCCACTCTTCTTAAAGTGGGGGATCCTATTTCTGTTTGGTGTAGACAATGCAGGCATCTTACTCTTATGTCATAGTCATAACTCATTTAACATCAACACGGTTCTAATGCTCATCTATCAATCTAGGCAGATTTTATTCTTGTACTTTTAACATGTCAAATGACACTACTGCACAATCCGGTAAAATCTGAGAGACAATTTAAGCATTGTTCCTATTTTCTAGTAAAACTGAAATAAAACACAAGAATATTCCTTCTTGTTTCTGTGAATGAATGCCCAAACATGAGAGCAAAAGTGGAGCAAGAGAGCCTTAGGGAAGATAAAATAAGCACTTTATCTTTCCTTTTATTCCACTTTAACTTCTATAGTATTAGCGGAAGATATTTTTAGTTTGATTTGAATAAAAAAAAAAAGGACCACTTTCAGATTTAAAGCCACTTGAATTTTCTGCTACTGTTCAGCAGTGGTGATCAAAACACATGCGTCCTTCGAGACGTGCTAAATGTAAATCCATATAAATTGTTTTCAAGTTTGTTCGTGCAATGGTGATGGTATGTCATCATTTTCCTTTGACCAGCAAAGAATCTTCAGTCTCCCCAATCCTCAATCTAAGTAAAGAGGCATATAAGGGATTCATTATGAAGTAACAAAAGCCTCATCTAAAACAGACTCAATTTTTTTTTTTTTCAAATGGCCTAATTTTGAACTTGGAAGATACTTTGGTTCGATGACAATGAATTTTGTCAGTTCTTGAAGGCCACAAATTTACGTCATTTCCTGTTGCTTCCTGAAAACACATGATCATCGTTTGCAGAAATGCACGTGTACGAGCCCAATTAAACACAAGCTATTCATGTCAATAAAAAGCTCCATCATTTGCTTTCCAGGTAACAAAAAATGAATGATTTAATAACTATTAGCTCCAGAATATTTCTGTATGTGCTCTTACATATTATCTGACCCAACGCTTTGATGGTGGTTCTGCCACTAATATTGTCACTCCATGTCCAAGTTCCACGAAGGAAAGACTATTCCAATCAGAACCCATATTCGAAGTTCTAATATGGTCATATGCGTATCTTATCTAAACACTACAAAGTTGTTACTTGGGCGATTTTGACAATGAACTAACGAAAGTTGTGATAATTGGTGGATTGTTGTTCGAGCATATTTGTGATTCTCTAAAATTCTTAAACCATAATTTAACCAAAATTTTTTATAATTACATCATTAATTAACATATTCTCATTAGTTTAAAAAGTGATCTTTATCAATCACAAAAAATATCTGTACAAACATAACTATCTCAAACTGTAACATGTAAAAGTATATACAATAAAAATAACTGTTGACTCCATGTAAACTCTACAATGTTAATCACATGCATTAAAGTTATTAACAATCTCTCTGTCTCTTAAAAAAATATTGCCAAGAAATAAGTTGCCTATTCAGTAAAAGTAACCTAATCATACCGATCAAATCAGACAATTCAATATTTATTGAAAATAGTCAAATAATAAAATATGCATACAATCCTAAAATACACAAGCAATATTCAGTTAGTCCAAACACTCAATTAACATCCATAATTATATTATTATTAATTGTTAATAGTAATAATATTTTAAAGTATCACCAGTTATGTTTTACTTCTTTATCAACTAATTTAGCTGGGCCTTACTTAACCTAGTAGGCTTACATTAAATAGTTTACCAGCTCATCTATACTTATCATAATCACTCACTAAGTGAAAACTTAATGAGATATGTAAATATAGGCGTAAAGTATCTCACCCCCTTAATGTAATCTAGTAGCTCGATACGACTTCAGTGTTTAGCCATTTGCATAAGATATCCCTAAGAGTTATGATATAACGGTACTACTCCGGTACCTAGACATCGAAATAAGGCATCCTTGGGACCTATGATGCCTTTGTACCTGCTCCATTGATAGTTACCTAGCCACAACTCGTTCATATCTCAACAACTTATCAATCTATGAACATCAAGTATAACCTATCCTAGATAAGCTACAAATTTACAACTTTTATATTCTATCCTCAAACCATTATAAACAAGTTTCTATCTAATTTCATGCACTTGATTTATATTACCATAATATTCTTAATTATACATATGCACAAGTGAAAATTAAAAATATCATATGTTCCCTCAAAATTTCAGGCAATATACATCATAATATGTAACAAAATATAAACAATGAACAGTTTGTATCCTGTCAATTATTTATTTTATAAGTAAATTTCTTAACAATTCATATATGACAAAAATCCACAAAGTTAATTTTTAACCATTAATTGAATTAATTACTAATTAATACTATGATCAACCATAAAATAATTTATTAATAAGAAAATTTTAAAATTTTATGAACTCTACACAATTATAAGGGTACCGTTTAAAGTTATCGATACCTGATTTTCGAACTCAACTGTTTTGATTGGTCCAATCTACTCCCTAATCTATCCTCTGGACCTAAACATTTACAAAATTTAATTATACTTTATTTAATAAAAATTTTCAGTCCCAATTACACATAAAAGTACCCCTTTTTACTACTTTATTCTTAATTATTAAAAATATCCTTACTTTGTCTTACATTAAAATTACTAAAATGCCTTATTGAAATTCCTATTTTACCTATACATTATTTTATTATTACTAAAATACCCTTATAGGACTTAAATTCCAATTTTATGCTTAAATATTCAAATTTCTTATTTTCCCCTTAATATATCTTAAATTTTCCTAAAATTGTTTTCTTCTTCACTCTCTCCTCGTCACCTAACCTGATCCTTTTCTCAATTTTCCTGCCACCTTTTCTCTATTTTTTCCCTATTCATTTCAATGTTCTTTCGCCTTGCTTACTTCACATTTAAGTTGGTTTACCATTGTCTTGAGTTCATGCTTGATTTTCCAAATGTCATTATTTCTTCCATTGAAGCTTGTCATTGTTGAGATTAAGATGATGAACCTCTAACATTCGATAAAGCTTGATCTTGAGGAGATTGAGGGGCCTGAAAGAAATCTATCAGGGGAGTGGCATCATTAGGTGTCACACCTAAAACCCACTTACTATCCACTTTGATCAACATATAAATATTTTACCAATTCTTTTTATTCAGAAGTTCCATGTCATGATCCTGTGTTAATAACACAACTCTAATATCTAAAATGCCCAAACTCCTTGTTAGTCTAGTGATGAATGATGAACCAAGAATGTTACCTATTACTCTACTAGCTACCCTCTTAAAATGAATTGCCAAGACAATAATCGTATTAGATTTAAGCATACTGTGTATGCAATATAAGTAAATTAAATCATTCAAGTCCATAATACTATCACCTTCACCTCTTCCTGTTAAAGATTTTGCAAACAAATAGTGTACCATAATGTTTAAGTGTCTTTTGAAAGAAGCACACCTTGAATTTACTATCCCCAGTTAAGTCATGCCAAAACTCTTGATGATCAAAATGTAATAACTCAGGCCTTACATCAACTAATGAAGGTAGGCATTTATATATAAATGTGGAGACTGATAGACATCATCTAATACCTCGTAATGATACTTGAACTCATTGTATGACATCCTATACACTTTCGAGGCTAGTCTAAATGTGATACACTTTCTGTTACCATACTTAACCTCTTTAGCATTAAATTTAAATGTAGATAGAAACTCATAGGTTAATCCCTTAAATTCCACCTCTCTAACCTATAAGTTAAAGTGAAACCACATTCCTTAAGCAAGTTTTCAATATAAAATTTCAATCCTAACTCCTTTGACACAACCAAATCTAAGTATTTTTCTAGAATAAGGGATCTCTTTAAAAGAATTGCATACCTTTCTTCGTACTTGGGGTTGTTGAACTTTAAATATGGATGATTGTCAATGGATTGATTTCTTGTTAGTTTTGTGGGTTTCTTGCCTTTGGAGGATGATGAAGCCCTTTAACTAATTTTTTTGGTCTTGAGCTATTTCACCACTTAAACACAAACATGACAAGCAACCACCAAATACACAAAAATGAAGTACTAAAAAAAAGTGGTGATTTGAATGTGCTTTGCTAATTTGTAAGTGTATTGTTTGTAGGTCATTTGAGTGGTTTTTTTAGGAAACTAGATGAATGATTTTTATGTAGTGTTAAGTGAAAGTGTGTGGGCTTACGAAAATTTTTATTTTTGATCATTAATTTTAAAGGAATAGGTGTGATTGGGATTTGTGGTTTAATTGGAAGAGGAAGATGAAGATGAAGATGGATAAGAGAAGAGAAGAGAAGAGCGTTTGGTTTTGCTTCCCACTCTTATATTTCTTATTATTTTTTATTTTTAAATGTTGATATTCACAAGGGCCTACAGTGTGGAACCAGTGAAGTAGACACCATTCACTGCATAGTGTGAAACCAACGATATAGACATCTTTGTAGGCAGAAGTGATGGAGAGCTTACCAAGAATATTCAAGAGTTACTCTAACCAAGCTTGTCACTACATCAATTACGCTAAGTAGGAAACTAATTAAGTTAAATTAACTAGGAGGTAAGTATGACGCAGTAAATGTAAAGGACATAGTTTAATATAATCTACAAGAACGTGAATGCCCTTTTTAAGGGAGAGCATTTACTCGTATCCTAGTACACCAAATTTTCCTATTATAGGCCAAGTCTTTGATAAGATCCAACTTGGCCTCATCATTCTTGATCATTTCCCCCCAATTCTTTCTAGGCCTTCCTTCTTTTTTCCTTTTATGGTCTCTAAGTATTATTTTCTTGCATCTTCTTACTGGAGCGTCAGGATGTCTCCTTTTAACGTGTCCGAATCACCTAAGCCTTTCTCTTAACATTATATTCTTGACCTTATCTCTTCTGGTAAGGTTACAAATCCACCAAAGCATCCTCATCTCCGTCTTCAAAAGCTTATTATTGTGTATTTATTTGTAGGTGAACACTCCGCCTTATATAACATGGTTGGCCTAATCACTAATCGATAAAATTTATCTTTAAGCTTTAGTGACATCTTCTTGTCACATAAAACTCCTGATGCACTTCTTTATTTGAGCCACCCTAATATGCTACGATGGGTTATATCTTCATCGATCTCTCCATTTCTTTGGATGATAGACCCTAAGTACTTAAAACACTTTTTCCATAGCATAACTTTTGATCTAACCATTACCTCCCCATTGATAGCCACTTGATGGCCTGAAAAGTTACATTTTAAATATTCAGTCTTAGTTCTACTCACTTGAAAACCATCGACTCTAACATTTCTCTCCAACATTTTAACTTGACATTGACCCCCTCTCTTGTCTCATCCATTAAGATAATATTATTAGTAAACAACATACACCAAGGTACATCTCCTTGAATATTCTTGGTAAGCTCTCCATCACTTCTGTAAACATAAAAGGCATTGATGCGGAGCCTTGATGTAGCTTAATACCGATAGAAAAATTCTCAGTATCTCCTCCTATCAACCTTACTTTAGTCATTGCCCCTTCAAACATATGTCTAATCACCCATATATAGGTTATAGGAACTCCCTTAACCTCTAAACACCTCCACATGATTTCCTTAAGAACCCTATCATATGCTGTCTCTAACCTAATAAAAACCATGTGCAAATTTCTCTGTCTTTCCTTTAATATTCCATTAATCTTCTGAGAAGTTCTAAAATGTCTGTCGTGAACCTTCCTGACATAAAGCCAAATTGGTTTTCTGAAATAAAAGTTACCTTTCTTACTCTCTTCTCCATTATCTTTTTCGTATAACTTTATGGTGTGACTAGGTAACTTGATGCCTCTATAGTTGTTACAATTTTAGATGTCCCCTTTGTACTTATATAAAGGAATTAACATACCCAGTCTCCATTCATCTGACATTCTAGTGGACTCAAGGATCACATTAAAAAGCTTGACTAGTCAATTAAGACCTTTGATGCCTAGGCTCTTCCATACCTTTATGGGTATCTTATCTGTTCCTACTGCCCTTTCGCTCTTCATCTCCCTCAAGGTTTTTTAATTTTTTCCCTTGTGATTTGTTTACACCGAGATAAGTTATGAAATCTCTCAAACTTGCTGAGGCCACCTAAAGAGATATTTTCCTCCATGTCTTCATTAAAAAGGCTATAGTAGTACCTTTTCCATCTATTTTTAATGTTATATTTGTCTATGAGCCATTGCCTTGCTTCATCTCTTATACATCGAACTTGGCCTAAGTCTCTTGCTTTCTGTTCCCTAACTCCTCCCAACTTAAAAATGTCATTTTCTCCTCTTTTTAGTATCCAATCTCTTGTATAAATTTTCGTAAGCTTCACCTTTAGTCACTGGGATTGTCTTCTTTGCCTCTTTCTTTGCCAATTTGTACCTTTCTTTGTTAGCTTCTCTCTCTTCCTCTGTGGTACTTTCCAATAGAGCTTTATATGCTCCCTTTTTAGCCTTCACCTTTTCTTGTACATCCTTAGTCCGCCACCACGATTCCATCTTACCATCCTTTGACCCTTTGAAAACTCTCAAGTTCTTTTTGGTGGTGTTCCTTAATAAAGTTGGTAATCCTTTCCATATCTGATTAGTATCTCCTTCCAATTTCCATTCGACTCCATTTCTTATTATATCCTTAAATTTTTCCACCATGTCCTCTTTCAAATTCCACCATCTAACTTTAATACTCCTTATAATATTTCTTTTCTTCCTCCATCCCTTAATTTCAAAAATCAAAACTAACAGTCTATGTTTAGTTACTAAGCATGCCTTCAGAATCACCTTACAATCCTTGCACCTAGTTTGATCGCTCTACCTTACAAGGAAATAATCAATTTGAGTTTTCATAGTTCTTCTCTTATAAATCACCAGTTTCTCCTCATTCTTCTTGAATAAATAATTGGCTATCATTAACTCAAATGCTATCTCCATATCCAATAATGCAATCTCACTATCATTCCTATCTCTATACCGGACACCCTTGTGAGTCCATGGATATCTGTCCAATGCTGCCCTTATATGACCATTAAAAATCTCCTTTTAAAATAACTTTCTCATTAGTAAGGATTTGTTAAATAGACTCATCTAAATCCTCCCAAAATTGATGTTTTTATTGTTCCTCTAAACCTGCTTGAGGTGTATATGCACACACTACATTGAGAATAACACTACTCACCACAATCTTAATAGCTATAATCATATAATTTTCCCTTTTTTTATCTCCATAATATAATTTATAAGTTCCTTAACAACTAAGATACCTACTCCATTTTGACATCTCGAACCCCAAGTACGACAATTTGAACCCATTAATATGTTTCGCTTTAGCCCTCATCTACTTTGTCTCCTAGATGCATGCTAGATGAATCCAATATTTGTCTAAAATCTCTACTAATTCTAGAGACTTCCCTATAATGGTCCTAATGTTCCAAGAACCTATCCGTAGTATGTCACAGTCTTTTTTACTCTTACATGCGAAATTCATCAAAGGACTAGCCCTTGCTCAATCATCAGTATACAAAGCTACCACTCCTAACTCAATGCATGCCACAAGCCCATGAAGACGGTTCCCAAAATCGCTAACGACTTAAATAAACTCTAAAGAGTAGATAACCTTCAGTGAAGGAATATTATAGTAGAAATTTTTTATTTAATAAGCTCTACTAATAGAACTCTAAAAAAAAGAAAATAGCAAAAATAAAAAAAGAAGGGAAGTATTCAATATATGTATAGGAATTTGAAACACGTAATAATTACCATGGTAGAATATAAAAAGTAAAACCCAGATCACCCAAAGAAGGTATCAAAAAATATCCTGCTTAAAAAAATCTCTATATTGTAGTTTCTACAGCAATCGCCACTAAATATCGAAAACACCTAAAGATGGACAAACAACTTCCTGGTGGTGGTTAAAAAAAATCAATTCTATTAGCACAAAAATAGCTTGTCAATAAAATGCACACTTTAAAAGACTCACATATAAATCAAACCTTATGTACAGTAACAATACAAATAAACTCAAAAGCTAAAAGCAATAGTCAGAATGTAGAAAAAAGATGAAGCAAAAATACAGTGACAAATATACCCTTACTAAAGCCTTTATAAACACAAAACCTAATACTAGCAGTGGGACTAGAGACGAGATTGCTCCTTGATCCTGTAAAACTCCACTTCATAACTTATAAAAATAAATTAAAAAAAAACAATCTAAAGTACTAGGTGTTGTTGACTGTCTATATTAATGGTCCACTAAATAAGACTTTACATAGCCTAAATTCTTAGATAGTGTAAAAGGTGATCTGGGCCCTCCACGTGAAATCCTCTGAAGTGGATCATAAGCAAACAAGACACAATCCTCTCTTCAACCACTCGTCACACCAAATGAGCACCCTCATTAATCAATAATAAGGCGCTAGTAACTATTAAAGGAGGAAACCAACGATCCAAACAAAATCTGACTTTGAGAGAAATATAATATCCCTTTGAAAATTAGAGTTAACATAAATGATTCTCTTTCTGTATGTGAAAAACTTTTAAGAAAAATGGAAAGAGAGAAGCAAGTTAACATATAATTAGAGTTTTTTAGTGAAAAAATATCCAATTTAGCCAAAATAACCCAAAATGGAGTAGAAAATAGAGCTGCGATTTTTAAAAAATAAACAAAGAGACCATGACACTGGTGTCGTAGATGGCGATAATAAAACGAGCAAAATCAAAATCCGATAAAGTAAATTAAAGCATTGCCTTAAACACCACCAAAGGACAGAAATCGCAAGATTGCAACTAAAAGTACAGCACACAATACAAAGTTTCAGCTTTTCATTTTTGGGAGAAAAAAGCAACGATGTCTCATATAGGATATGGGTATGTGGGCATGACCCAAGACATTGTGAGAATCCGATGGCTGCCTAAGCGACACGCTGGAAAATCTAAGAGCTCAAGACCCCTATAGCTTTCTACTTATACATACAAAAAGAAGAATAAGGTTACTAGACCTTTGCTTTTTTGGTTCTTCTTTAAAAAAATTTTCCATGAGGTATGCAGATATATGACTTAAATTTTGTTTTCACTAATAACAAACACTTAGGATAAAATAAAACGAGATGAAATACAGAAGAAGAAATGCATAAAACACTAACTAAATGCAATAACGAAATAAAAAAAGGCATGAGATGCCTCCCATAAGCGCTTATTTAACATCCTTAACTCAATGGAGACTCTATTATCATGGGTCTACCAAGTGCAGGATGTCCTTGATTCATAAATCAGACTTCTGAATTAGTGCTTAAGTCTTTGTCCATTTACTTTGAATCTCCTTTTTTTTAGGTGTGATACCTCAATTGCACTATAAGGTGTAACATCCGAAATCATATACAATATTGGCCACCTTGACTTAAGCTTACCTAAAACAAGGCAAAGTCTCATGTTATATACGAGCACTAGGACACCAACTTTGAACTCTCTATATAGAGAACCAATTGTGGAAACTATTGGTTTTCTCTTCATAGAGTCTGCCACTCTTATATGTATTGAGCCCTAATTCTTCAAGTTCGGTAAGTTGTAAAGCCCTATTCTTACCTGAACACTTCAAATCAAAGTTTAGAAACTTTGTGGCCTAATAGGCCCTATGCGCAAGCTCAACTAATAAATGATAAGCCTTCACATAAACTAAACGATATGGTGGCATCCCAATCAATGTTTTGAATATCGTCCTGTAAACCTATAATGTGTCGTCTAATTTATTAACCTAATCTTTCCTATTATATTCAACAAATTTTCAAGAATGCTTTTTAATTCCCTGCTTGAAATGTTAACTTACCAATTTTATAATTAAACCTGTATTTTCCTAACAACCTATAAGATTTATCATTATAAAAATTTTCATCTCTATCACTAATACTAAGCCTAGGTATGCTAAATCTAGTCAAAATATTTTTCAAGAACTTAACAACAACCTAAGAATCATTAGTTGGGGTTGCTATTGCCTTAACCCATTTGGAAACATATCTAACACTAATTAAAATTTAATTATTACTAAATGAGTTAAGGTAAGGTCTTATGAAATCAATCCCCCAAACATCAAACAAGTAACACAAAATTATGTTATTCAAGAGAAGCTTATGTTTACAGGATATATTACCTAACTTTTGAAACCTATCACACCTCACCACAAAATCATGGGCATCCTTAAAAAGTGTTAGCCAATAGAAGCCAGATTGTAGAAAATTTTCCACCTTTCTTTGTGCTTTAAAGTGTCCCACTGCTTTGCTTGAATGTAAATGCTCTAAGGTCAATCTTTGCTTATGCTGTGGGACACCCTGTCTTATAATTTGGACTACACATGCTTTAAACAAAAGAAGATCCTCAAATATATAGCTTTTCAAATCATGAAAGAACTTTTTGCATTGATGATATGTCAAACAATGTGGGAGAATTTCGACTACTAAATAGTTAGCAAAATTTGCAAACCAAGGTATGTTAGAGGTTACCTTAATTGCCATTAAGTCTTATCTAGAAAAGGTTCTTTAAACATTACAAGTGAAGGTTACATGGTTAGGGTTTAGTTGTGTATAAGTTTTAAATATTAACCCTCGATAATCCATAAGCGTATGGTTCGTTAGTGTAGCTCCAAAGGTGTCGATCCCATAAGGAGGGAACTGATCTAATCCTAAAATCTAAAGCTAGAAACAAATAACTG
>JAOQMP010000002.1:24401100-24414830 GCA_027563575.1 Erythroxylum pedicellare
TATGTTGTTTATAATTTGCTTGATAAATGGAGAATTGGGATTTTTATGATTCAATGTGAGTTTTACAATGGAAATGAGTATTTCAATGATTTTTTTTGTTACCGATTATAAAACTGTTAATCACAAGTTTTAAGCTCCCCGCCCCGCCCCCCATCTTTAGGGGAAGAGCATGAGAATGAGTAACCAAGGGACAAGGCATCACTTTGATTATGCATACTTTTGTATTTTAAACTAATTTTGTAAAACAAGACTTTAGTTGCATTTCGAGCAAATTATTGCTCATGTATCTTTTTGTATTTTTGGATTTTGAGATATTGATGTATAGTGGCTTGAAATACCCATTAAAGTTTTGTAAAAACTCTTATATTTTGATATTAATGAAGTATGATTGTGTTTTTGCTGATGACTTTTCCAAATTGTTTATTTTCACTTTCAAGTTTTCCATAAGGGTGAGAATTTGTGTTATGACTTCTGGGAAAAAACTGTATTAATTTTGGCTGAATTATACAAAGTTGACTTCTAGCAAGTTATAGTTCATCCTTTTATCTTTCCAATGGTATAAAGTATGCAAATTTCATATATTGGAGTTGAGAGTTATGGTCATTACAAGTTGGAGACGTTTTGGAGAGTGTGGACAGTAGGGATGGTAGTGGATTTTCAACCCGATTAATATCTATACTACCCGACCCAAAAAGTGGACATGGAGGCTAAAAAATGGATTTTAAATGGATGCTAAAAAATGTATGTGGATATGGATTTGGATATAGGTCTAGTGATATCCCAAACCGATGGATACCCATATCCTACCTGTTTTCTATTAACTCTATTTTTCTATTTTTTCTTGAATATTATGGTTAAATATAATAAAATATTGATATTTTCTAAGAAGAAACAACTTTAAAATCTCCACTTTACTCCTTAGTCCTCACCTTTTTCATCATATTTTATTTTCTTATAGGATAATAATAATGCAAATGATATAGAGATGAAGTTTTGAATGTTGTGGAGTTCACGCAAAGACATTTTGAAGATTTGGATATTTCAGTCTTTGTTTCAATTCTTGATTGTGAAAAATATATGTTATTTTTTCACTAGACATTATGGTTTTATTATTCCAATTTTATGGTTTTTAAAGACATACAAATCAAATTCTTGACTTATTATTATTAAAGTAATGATTGTGAAAAATATATGTTGTTTTTGCACTAGACATTATAGTTTTATTATTCCAATTTTATGGTTTTTTAAGACATATAAATCAAATTCTTGACTTATTATTATTAAAGTAATTTTGATTTGGAGTGTTAGCAAAAATATGCTCTTTATATTTTCATAGAAGTTATATTTTTATGTGCTATATAACCCGATGGATATCCAAAAACCCGAACAATCCAATGGATTTGGATATGGGTAGCAAATCATAAAAACTGATGGATATGAATATGGATATGGGTTGAGTAACAAAAAGTGGATATGGATATGGGTAGAGTAATACCCAAACTGAACCCTACCTATTGCCATCCCTAGTGGTCAGTGTTCTAGAATTTTAGGTGATGTGGGGAAGACTTTGTAGAAACGCCATCGTCTGGTTCAGTCTTAGACTGAAGTCTTTCGTCTAACCATTGTTTGACTCAATTTTGACCCTCTAGATGACAAAATCTCTCTCTAGTGTTTTCATGAAAGTTGTATATCTATAAGTTCTCTTTAAAACCGTCTAAAGATGACCTTAATCTGATATCTCTAGTGAAAGTTATGTCAATTGTCTCAAAATAGGTCTTATACTGAAGCCTTTCATCTGACCTTCGTCTGGTTTCGTCTGACCTTTTGTCTGACTCAATTTTGAACCTCTAGATGAAAAAATCTTTCTTCAGTGTCTCATGAAAGTTTTATATGTAGAAGTACTCTTCTAAACCGTCCAAAGACAACCCTAATCTAATATCTCTAGTGAAAGTTATACTAATTGTCCCAAAATAGGTCTTAGACTGAAGCCTTTCATCTAAACTTCGTCTTGTTTCGTCTAACTCAATTTTGACCCTTTATATGACAAAATATCTCTTTTTTGTGTTCATAAAAGTTTTATATCTAGAAGTACTCTTCAAAACCATTTAAATATGACCTTAATCTGATATCTCAAGTGAAAGTTATGCTAATTTTCCCAAAATAGGTCTTAGATTAAAGCCTTTCGTCTGACCTTCATCTGGTTTCATCTAACCTTTCGTTTGACTCAATTTTGACCCTCTAGATGAAAAAATATCTTCATGAAAGTTGTATATCAAGAAGTCCTCTTCGAAATTGTCCTAAGATAACCTTAATTCTACATCTATAGAGAAAGTTATGCCAATGGTCCCAAAACATGTCCAATATGATTGAGGATAAATGCATGTTTGATTCGTTTGGACAAACCTTCATCATCTGACCCTCAAATGAAGTAATTCTTGAACTAATAGATTCCTAACACATATTTATACCCCTCCATAAAAATTGATATCCATTGGTATTGATGTGAAAAAGATTGATTGAATCAAAGTAAGGGTATGGGTTGGAAGAGTATGATTAAATATTTTACTGAACATACTTTGGTATTTTGATGATATCTTGATCTGTAGAGATCCGAATGAGATGATTATTGTATCAAAATAAACTAGTGACATGGAACTGCAAATAATGTAAGGAAATAGAATATTAATTCAGTCTATAAGAATTTTAATTTCTGGATGGAAGTTAGGTATAGCATACTATTTCAGTTTAATAACAGTCTGAAAATGTTTGGGCCTTAACTTTTATATTTCTAAACCAAATTGAATGATTTTGATGTCATTAGAAACTTAAGACAATGGGGATCAAATTGTAAATCCAGTTTGAGGTTTCCCAAAAATCTGTCCTGAAGTTGAAGAAATGAGTTTGATTTGATGTTTGACTGGTGTGGCCACACCATCCTTGTGGGATGATGGCTAATGAGGGTTCATGGAAATAACCCTATAGGATAACATGCTCACACTTTATGACTCTGAATGTTGGGCTCCAGAAGTGGGGTTCCAACACTTATATAGTAAAAGCACCCATTAGATCAATCTCAACTTTGTTTTTAAGCAATAAGTACTTCAATACATAATGATCTATATACACAATCACCTTAAAAAGGATCAAGTAGGAGCAAAATTTATTGAAGAAAAGCACTATTGCTAGCAAATCTTTTTCAGTTGTTTTATAATTTTGTCGTGTCTTATTAAATTTCTTACTAGAATAGTAAATAGGTTGAAAATGTTTACCTCTCCTTTTCCTTAAAACTGTTCCTATTGCATACTCGCTTGCATTGAACATTATCCAAAGGGCAAGTCCCAATCCAAATTAACCAAGATAGGTGTGGACATTAAATTTCCCCTTATATTTTTAAAAACCTCGAAATGTTCCCTATTAAATTCAAACTCACATCTTTTTTAAGGAGGTTGGTGAAGGGAAATATTCGAGAAATCCTTATTGAACTACCTATAAAAGTCTAAATGTCCCAAAAATCTTCTTATATCCTTCACTAAAGAGGGAGGTGGCAACTTCTCTATAGCTTGTACCTATGCTCTATCAACTTTAATCCCCTTTTTAAATATCTAGTGCCCTAAGACTATGCCTTCAGTCACCTTGAAATGACATTTTTCTTGATTCAACATTAAATTAATCTTGATGCACCACTTTAATATCTTCCTCAAATTGCCCAAAAAATGATCATAAGAGTTACCGAAGATGGAGAAGTCGTCCATAAACACCTCCATACACTCCTTTACTAGGTCATAAAAAAAGGAATCATATGCCTTTGGAATGCTCATTCTAAAGGCCATCCTCCTATAAGAGAATATACCATATGGGCATGTCAAAGTTTTATCTTGGTCATCAGGTGCAACTAAATTTTACTAGTAGCTTGAACACCCATCCAAGAAACAGAAGTAAGTATGTCCTAAGTTGACGAATGATTTAATTTATTTTAAAAATTATCATGTAAATGAGTTAATTCATAATTTTGATAAATCTAATGCAAACTACCTATTTCTTATTCAATTTAGAGGTGATAAGTTAGACTTTAGCAACCTAAAATAATTCAAGGATATATCCAACCCATTATGAGAAATATGTGTTATTTTTAAATTTAATCTCAAATCATTAATAAAAACTTTCAAATTTAAGTTCAATCTATAAATTCGAAGTTTTAATTTTTTGTAATTATATAAACAAAATGTTTTATTAAATCATTTATCAAAATAAAATAAATTTATAAAATTATTTAAAATAAAAATAATTTAGTATAATAATATATTCAAAATAATAATGATAATTTATGACAAAATTAAATAAAAAATAATTATAAAATTCATAATTTTTAAAGTAAGTTCAATCTTAAATAATTGGAGGTTATTTTTTTTGGACTAAAGTGAAATAAAATCCATTGCATCAAAAAGTGTTGCAGAATAATTACACCCTAGCATACCTATGGAAATCAACTAGCAATCATTCTAGGAGAGATATTTAAGCACTTACACCAACTCCTAATTTTCCTATTACATGGCAAAATCAACACACTAAATCTAAGTTTCAGTTGGTTAATAATAACCTTAACAACTAAGGTCTCTTTCTGGTGAAAAACAATTTGATTTCTAAGCCATTTCATTCCTCTTTATAGATCAGATTGGGAAAAAACACATTTGAAGAACAAGTGATCCACATTTTCAATGTGTTTCCCATAAAATTTGCAATCCAAAGGAAAACCATGAGCTATACCTAACTTTTTTATTCTAGCACATGTATACAACCTATCTTTTTCAGTAAGCCACAAAGGAAAAGAGCGTCTTGGGATATGTAAGTTATTTATAAATATTGGTTTTTTTAATTTTTTATAAAACATAAATTTAACTATTAAAATTTTGAACTTATTTTAATTATAAACCAATAAATCTAATCAATTTGGACATGTTGAAATGGACATAGGTATGTTACTGTCTAGGATAAAAGTGAAAACTTGAGACTTTTAGTAAATCCTTAGAAGAAGATCGCCTCTTCAGTAGATGTTTCATGAAATTAAAAACGGTAAATAGTAATATGTTCTATGTATAAGTAAAACATAGAGAAACCTTATATAAGAACTTTGAATTAAGATAAGAATCCATTAGTTAAAAAAAGCAAGGTTTTTGTATCAATTTAAAGTTCAAAAATTTAGGTTTGTTTTCTTTAGGGATAATTGTTTGTTTTTATTTTTGTATTTCAGTTATCGATAATAAAAAATACGAATTTTTTTCTTTTTAAAGATTGTGTCATAGATATTGATACCCTAATATTTGACATAACTTTGAGAACATAATTGAGAGAACAAGCTAAATGGGTGAGACTTAACCTTTTGTCCCATCTCAATTCATTTGTTTATCGATTCAAAACCAATATTATGAATATCATACTAGTATTAATACTGGATTTGGTTCTGGTACAGTACTATATCGGTACCAGTTGATACCAAATACTATTTCAATAATTTAAAAAAATTATAAAATAATTCATGAATTTTTTAAAATTATAAAATAGTCGATCAATATATTAGGATATATGATATATATTTTTACATCAGTCATGTCTCCAAAAATCATCATAATAGAAAATTGAAATTATAACAATCTATTTATTTCTATTAGTATTACTTTTCATATACTTCATATATAACCAATAAACACAATTATTATAAAAAAGATCATTTAATCGTATAAATATAAAACTAAGGATAATACAAAGGACTTAAAATATTACAATTTCATCATATAATAAAGAGTAATTACATCAAAACATTAAATAGAAATAATAATAAAGTTCCATGACTCTATAAGTAATACAATAAGAGTTTGTGCCAAAGAACATAACCAACTAAAAGCGAAACCTAAAACAAAAAAATTTATAGCTAAAAGTTTTATATTTATATTTATATATAGAATTTAACATATGTATCAAATACAAGTGAAATTAAAAGAAGATAAGAAATGAAAAACCTGAAACATCATTCAATTGAATATCTGCTCAAATCGGATTTACCTTAATTCTTATTTGGTACAAAATTCTCATCATTAAGAGGAGGCTTATCACCTCCATCATTCAAATTCATTGCACCAAATGTCATTTCAATATTTTTCTATCCGAGATTATTTTCCAAGTCACTCTCATCTTTTAAACTTGATTCCTCATAAACCTAATATGCCAAAAGATCGATATGGTCAAGGAAAATTAGATCTACAAAACTACTTGTTCTACTAAGAGTTCTAGTAAATAAATAAATTAAAGTATTAAGAAATTACAATTATATTCAACTTGACAATGGTAATAACATACCTTTCTCGAAGTTTTAAATCGAACCAAGACAACTCATTCAATCTTTTATGTTTCAATTTATTCCTTTTCATAGAATGGATGAATTCATATGTGCTCTAATTTCTTTGACACCCCACTTATACATTGACTTATAATTCAAATTGTAAACTTTTGCAATTCTAAAACACTACTTTTGAATTGGTCTCGCCAGGTAACTGTAACACATCAAAAGTAACCTTATAAATAAAATAAATGATTAATTACCAAAAAAATAACAAAAGTGAAAGAATATATACTTGGATTAAGTTTATCTTTGTGACAAATAGCAATGGTATCTCAAAATCACTAGAAGCATCCTTATAAACCTCTATTTATGAGCTTAGGATATCTTTCATCATCTCATGAGGAACAATTTTTGTAATAGTTAACAATAATTTGCATAATCCCCTTTTTCTCTAACTCTCATTCTTTTTGACTTCTCTCTACAGACTTTTACCATAATACCCTTAGTTTTTTTGGTCCTTTTTTGGAATCTTTTTCCCTATGCCTGGTTTGTTTCCTCTTTGGTCCAGATGCTAATCTATTGGTCACTAAGATTCTAACCTCCATCGATGGCCTTAGCAAGGCCTCGATCACTTTGAAGGAGAATGGAGAATCTTCCATCTCTAAAACCACGCTTATGGAAGAATTTCCTATATTGTCCAGAGACAACTTACATTCAAAGTCTGAAGGGAAGGGAAATCATGCTATACCTAAAGTAGGTGCTCATATTGAGGAGAATGTAGATACTTCTCAACCTTTAGGAGCTTGGAAGAACAAGTTTAACCCTCTACAAAATAAAGGATTTCTTAAACATTGCCAAAATGTCATGAAAGAGGGGGTTATTTCTCTTTTTTATAGAATTGCTTGCCAAAATGTCATGAAAGAGGGGGTTATTTCTCTTTTATAGAATTGCTTGAGACTGGAGCCAATTCTTGGTTAATGCCTTAGTTGGCTTTTTCTAAAATAAGAGGCCTGCTTTTCTAATGATAAATGATTGGGTTAGAGCAAGGTGGGGAGAAAAGGTTTTAGAAAAAATCATGCTGAGAGAAGATGGAACAATTTGATTTAAATTATCTACTGAAAAACGCTTGAATGAAATAATCGAGTAAGGGTCATAGTACATTGGGGGCTAGCCAATGTTCACTCAGAAATGGAATCCTGGATAAAGCTAGAAAGAGGGAACATTGACACCTTCCCTATATAGGTGAACTTCCATAACTTACCAATGTAATTTTTGACCATTAAAGGGTTAAGCTTCTTTGCAAGTTCTTTGGGAAAACCCATTTGTATGGATTCCTATACTGCTAATATAGATAGAATCTGTTATGTCAAATTTTGTATTAAAATAAAGAACGATTCAGTGCTGCCAGATTGTTTTCCTGCAATGAAATTAAAGGAAGATGGTGAATTAGAGAAGATTGATATCCCTTTAACTTACCCCTGGAAGCCTAATAATTCTAGAAAAAATGGTTACTTACAAGGCATGAGTTTAAGACTGGTTGGTATGATGAGATCGAATTGAGCTATCAAACTTACCATATGATAGAACTAATGCCAATCTAGATGATATGCAGGAGGACTCAAACAACCTGATGGAGACTTGGAAAATAATTGAGAGTGTAGAGGTAGGAAAGTAACATAATCTAGAAAATCCAGAATTCAAACATAATGAAAATGAAGTGCACCTAGTGAATTTGGTGTGAATAAAGAGTTTACAAAACAAGCTTTAAGCTTTAGAAGAAGATCTGGTAGGAGAAAGGGTAAGAATAAAACTAAGAGGGAATTTCCACTAAATGGCAGTCCTAATGTGAAACATTAAAAGGGTCAATAACCTTTCAAAAGGTCAATGGTTAAAGAGGCTATAAAAAGACAATAAGCCCTATATAGTTGGCCTTCTGGAAACTAAAATAAAAACACCTCTCTTAAATGATGACCTTAACTTTTTGGTGTTAATTGGAAAATAATTTCTAATCACTAATCACTTTACAATGGGAAAATATTATGTCTTTACAATTCAAACAGAATTCAAGTACAAGTTGCAAGTGAAAGTGATTAATTTATACATCTAAAGTGTCAAATGGGAGGTAAGATTCCAAACTTCGAATTAACTCTTATATATGCATCCAAATTTGGTTTTCAAAGAAATAAATGTGGTTGGACTTGCAAAACATAGAAATTAGAATTCAAAATCTTTGGTTAGTTGCTGGTGATTTTAATTGCTCATTAACATCTCAAGAGGTTGAAGGTGGTAGGAAATTCTCTATAGGAACTAGCAAGCAGTTATCCAATCTGTTTAACAATGTGAGCCTAGTGGATCTTAACTTGATTTGTAGGAACTTTACTTGGTCCAACAAAAAACAAGGCAACTTCCTCATCTAGAAAAAACTTGATAAATCTCTTGTCAACCTAGCCTAGCTAAACCTTTTTCCCCAATCATATGTTCATTTGGTGACAATTTGTTATCTAATCACTTATATATGATTATACAAAATTTGGAAGAACCAAAGAAAGTTTGAGCTCCATTCATATTTTTTTAATGTGATCACAAAAATGGAGGGACTCTTTGAACTAAATTGTAGAAGCTGGAATCAAAATGTGCAAGGCCACAAATCCTTTTAGTTAATACAGAAGTTGATTTTCACTAAGTTAGCAATCAAGACTTTTATCAAAGATAAAATAAAGAGCCTCACAATAACCAAAACAAAATTTACAAAAAGCTTAAGAGTCTTACTGCACATCTCCTCATAACAATGATCCTAAGTAAGTCGAAATGCAAAGATTAAAGAAGTATCAGGAGGCTTTAACACTACAAAATTCAATCCTTACATAAAAAGCTATAATTAATTGGATTAAATAAAGGGACTACAATTTTAAAATTTTCATTCCTCTTTACTCTCCATAATAAACCAAAATAAAATTACAGAATTAGTTGACAACAAAGATTTCACTCACTCTGATAAGACTGGCTTGCAAGCACTGATCACAAATTTCTTCATTGGACTAATAGGATTTCATGTATCTCCTCAACTTAGCTACAACATAAAAAATGTAATCGATTACTCTCTTAGTCAGGAGCTGAAAGAAGCCTTAGTATATCCTTTCTTAGCTCATGATGTTCAATGAGTGTTTTTTAGTCTACACCCATCAAAAGCATTTGAACTTGATGGTTTTTTAGCCTAGTTCTTTCAAAATACATGGGAGGTTACGAGTAGACTCTTTACTAAAGTGGATTGGAGTTTTTCACATCATCCAAGATGTTGAAAGAGATTAATCAAACCTAAATTTGTGTAGTACCAAAGAAGAAAAATCCCTTGAATATAATTGACTTTAGACCCATTTTCTGTTATAATTCAATCTACAAAGTGATTGTCCATCTTCCAGCTGAAAGTTTAAGGACTGCTCTAATTAAAACCATAAATTCTGCATAAGGGGCCTTTATTCTTGAAAGAAATATAAGCGATAATATTTTACTCCTATAAGAGCTACTAAAGGATTATATTTTAGGAAAAGAAGTCAAAAGTTGTTTTCACAAAATTGATTTTTACAAAACATATGATACAGTAAGTTGGAGTTTTATAAAGTTTTGTCTTGAAGCACCGGATCTTCCCCAAACTTTTATGAACTAGATCATGGTTTGTATCCAAATATTGTCTCTCAATATGCCGCTCAATGGAATCCTTTATAAACCTTTCAACAATACTAGAGAAATTAGACAAGGGGATCCCTTATCCCTTTATCTTTTCACTCTAGTAATGGAAGAATTGTCTAGACTGCTTATTAGGTTTACTGCTTGCGAAGGAAGATTTCAATTCTAGTACAAATGTAAAGAAATCAACTTAACACACGTGATCTATGCAGATGACTTAGTGCTCCTCAATGGTGTAGATCCTTATTCCATCAAAATGCTGCTGCATATCATAAAAATGCTCATTGATTGGTGTATATTGAACATCAATACTAAGAAGAGTCAGCTGTATATTTCATCAGATGTAATGAATCAGGCAGAGATTAGACATATTGCAGGACTGAATGTGCACTCCCCACCATTCAAATGCCTTAAAGTGCCTATTACTACCACAAAGCCCAAATTCTTAAATTGCATTCCTCTTATAGAGAAGATAAAAAACAAGATTAATGCTTGGCAAAACAAGTTTCTCCCTTATATAGCAAAACTCACTCTTATTAGCTCAGTCCTTAATAACCTCCATATTCATTGGTTAGCTCATATGGTTCTTCCAAAGAAATTGATCGAATTGTGAAAGCATTTCTTTAGACTAAGAAAACAAAAAATGTCAAAAGTGAAAAAGTAAAATGGAGTGAACTTAAAATTCCAAAGAAGTAAGGTGGGTTAGGTATCATTCCCATCTCACTAATGTAGAAGGTGCTTTTAAGCAAAAGAATTTAGAGACTATACACAGATAAGAAGGCTCTTTGGATCAAATGGATTTATGAGTATCATCTTAAAAATATGAATTTCTAGCAAATTACAACCTCAAAAGATTAGTCCTAGACTTTCATCTAATTATTGAACATGAGAGACTTGATATATCCTTAGATCATGCATAAGCTAGGAAATGAGGACAAATTTTGGTTTTGGATTGATAACTGGTTGGATTATCGCCCTCTTATCTAAAGAAATGAGATAATCCATCTAAGAATCAGAATCCTTATAGACTCTAAAGTATCTTCACTTATTCAAAATGGTGATCAGTATGGGGACTTCACAGGTATTTTTACATTGACTAACCACTCACCTCAAATACCACTTGGGAATGGAGAAGGTTGCATTATATGGTCTCCAAGGAAGCTAAAGAAGACATATATAATCTATTCTTTCTTTACAAATTCTCTAAAGCAATATGGAACTAACTATAAAAAATGCTAGCATTGTGAAATCACTCATATGAATAGGAATATACTTTGAATTGATTTATCAATCTCACTAAATCAGGGAAGTAGAATGGGAATGTGCTAAAAACGACTTTCACTAATATAATATTCTCTATATGGAAGGAGAAGAACAACAAGCTATATTAAGGAGTTGAAGCAAACAAGGACTAAGTGGCAAAACAAATAATGAATTAGGTTAGAGCCATCTTGATTGCAAAGAATATGCAAAACTCACTCTCCCATGAAGTGAGGAATAGATGGAAACTATAACCAAGCTTTAGTAACTGGTTTGCTTTTACATACAATTGATATGATTATTCTTATAATTCCAATCTTGTTCTAAGCTAATAGCTTGGCAATAAAAGGATTCCTATTGTAATGTTGAACTAGCTTTTGCTAGGTTTAATATAATTTCATTCATTTTCCACAAAAAAAAGAATTTGTAATAGTTAATAGCATTCTGCTATTAACTTTAGATTTCTTTGTAAAACATGGTTTAAAATAGACACTGGAATTAAAAATGCCACTGTTGTAAATAATGGAGAGTAAAGTTGTTTTTCTCATTTTTCATTAATGACTTACAAAGAAGACTTTTTTTATATTAGCCTTGATTGTTTCCTTCGCTCTCTTTATGACATTATAAAAATAACCTATTATTGCCTTTTCATCACTATCCGTCAAACGACGTAGTTTCACTAAAAGATCACAAACTCATATGACAAATTGTCATTGGGACCAAAATTTATGATCTTTAAATATAATTCTAGAAACCTTTAGTCTAGCATTAGACCTAGCATGATGAGATGCAATCCACTTATCACTTGTAAACATTTTCTTTAACTCCCTCCTCATAAAATAAAACACTAAAATGATAAAAATTAGTCACAAATCTAGTAATATTAAGATGAAATAAATTTCTATCATTGATAAAATCCTTTCTTATCAAGTTTACGACCCATACACGATTATTGATGAACTTGGTCTCTTTTTTTGGCTTTTTGCACATTTTTATATATTTTCAGTATCAGATCGATGAAATGTGCATCACAAGAAGTCCAATAAAAAGAATTATACTTTCTTTGTAATCTTTTTTTGACTTCTTTATAAGTAAAATCATTGTCATTAATGAACTGAACAACAAACAATTGATATTTCTAACAAGGCCAAATGCATCAATAAACTTAAAAACATTGTTCCTTAGTAAAATAAACCAAAAAATTATAATAGGCTTCTGTCTTCTATTTGTCTAACCATCACATATGATTGAATAACTATAAGTTGTCTAAATCATTCTTCTTTCATCTAAATAACTGTTTATTTCTTAAACTAAGCTACTCAAAAGTTTACCTCTGTAGTCATAAATTAAATGAGCTTTGTATCTCAGACCGTAAGAGGCAATAACATCTTTCATAGGCTGGTAATAATAAGACTAAATAGTATTGAATGATGTACCTGAATCATACCACCATCTAACTATTGACATGTCCATAATATAAGACGCTTCTTTAGATTGTAAGATACTACGAATTAAAGTTTGATCTCTAAAAGTTGTTCGAGATGAAAAAGTGTTAGACACCCATCTTCTTCTTTTCCTTGCTTCACATGCAACATTCCCTTCTTATTAAGTAGGAATACTATCACTTTCAACATGTCAGTTCTTTTCATAATTTAGTCTTTATTTTCTATTTTTCTCATGCTAATACTCTTTCACCTTGAGACTAACTTTCTTACAAGGTTTTACATCACCTTTGATCCCAATTAAATGTTTTTTTAATGGTAATTCCTCTACCTTTCAAATGCTTATTATAATACAAATAAATAGTGTGATTCTTCATTCCAAGAACCAATCTAGCATGAGCACAAGCTAGATCATTGAATCTTTCTAAAGCTGCCGATATCAGGAGTACTTAAAGTTTCCTTTATTTATCTATAAAAATAAATGAAAAAATGTCAAACTTGAATTAATAATTTCATATAAAAATAAAAATTATAGCATATGTAATTATTTTATATAATCGATATTCTTCCTTAAGAAAATCACAAGAATCTCTATATAAAGCCAAACTCACAAAGTAATAGTGTTAGAAGGGGATCACAAGAATCTCTATATAAAGCCAAACTCGCAAAGCAATAGTGTTAGAAGGAGATGTTAATGATTGCTTTCCTTTCTTTTAAAAGATACATGTTTGGAATTTTAATGACATTGGATTCCCTTTATTGTAAATGATAAATTTTAATGACATTGGATTCCCTTTATTGATCCAAACATGTATCTTTTAAAAGAAAGGAAAGCAATCATTAATATCTCCTTCCATATATATATATATAACAATCTTTTCTAACCGGGGATTATCTTATGAACAAAAATTGAACATTTTAAAAAGACAATTTGAGGGATGTAATTAGTTCCCTTAAAAAGGGAAAACAAAACCAGAGATAACTATAGTAGAGTTTGCACATAAAACACA
>JAOQMP010000002.1:24415284-24426559 GCA_027563575.1 Erythroxylum pedicellare
GGGGGGGGGGGGGGGGGGGGTCGGGGGGAACATAGATAACATTAGTAGAGCTTGCACCTAAAACACATGACATTATGAAAAAAAATAAGAAGATTCATTCATTCATTCATTATATAATTAGGAAGGCCTTATGTCATTCACACTTCAGTTCTTCAAAAACCTAACAAATAAGTAATATAATTATAAAACAAACATTATACAAAATTATCTTCATTAGGTCATAATTAAATTCCATAAAAACCTTTACTAATAATTAATATAATCATAAAAACAAACATTATATATTACTACCTTCATTAAATCATAATTCAATTCCACAAAAACCATAACAAATAGTTAATATAATTATAACAAAACATGATTATATATGATTACCTCATTAAAAAACCCTATTGGCTATTACCCTAATCAGTAATTATATATAAACCTCTCTAGTAGATGTTACCCTAATCAATCATCACCGTACAAAATACATCTAAATGGTAACATTTTAATTTTTAACAACCTAGGTGGAGTGGACACAAAGAGCTGCTAGAGTCAGGATAGGGAATTGGCGCGCAAGAGACGAGGGGTGATTTGCGACGCTGTGAAGGTCGACAAAGCTTGAAGCTTGTGGCAGTAGTGGTGATGACGCAGGCTAGAGCGCGAGCTGGTGATACCATGAAAGACGAACGAGAGAGCTAGCGAGTGTTGACTTCCGACAATGGGACTTTGGAGCGTACTGGCGACGACAGTGGATGGAGTGGGTGTCTAGGAAAGAGCTGAGACTGAAAAGTGAAAAGAGCTGAGCTCTGAAGAGTTCCAAGTTGAGGGCAACTGCTGACTGTGTTGATGTTAGTAGTATGACAAAAAAATTTTCTACAATTTGGTCGTCAATGTTTTTAATTTCACCAATTGTCCCATGCCTTACCAGTATTATCATACGGCACCGGTCGGTACAATTAAATAAACTATACGCTACTTAGAACCCACACGTATCATACTATTTAATGATGATTACAAATTATTAACTAGGCCATAACAACACGACGACGCATAACAAACTTGAGTTCGTTACATTTAAGGACTTGTGGCCAACTGTAGTAAGAAACGTTAGGCCAATCAGAGAAGAGGGAAGTCCTAAGCAAAGCAGTAGACACCATATGATATGCAAGAAGATGGCGGATGTAAGAATATTATATCAAATATATAACTCAAATTGTTCAACACCAAAACTCAATCCTCAAAAGACCTCAACATTGCACTTATAGTTTCTATCTCTGCACCGGATTTTCAACAAATCTTTCTTTCACCCACAGTGACAAGCCACTCGAGTCATTCCCAGAAATTAAATCTCTAACCCGTGAAAGAACCCTAACAATCTCTTTTACAATATTATGTAAAGAAGACTAGAACAAAAAGAATTATAAACAAAACCACCAAAAACAATATCATCATAATCTGCCCCTTCGCCCCGGCCTTCTTCATGACCATAGCCACTTTTTTCTGCAATCAAATACAAGTTGCAACCGTTGTCAACAAATAAGAGTATAAGACTACTCTCTTTTATAAAGCCACAAAAGAAAATTACCTGAACAAAATCAAGACGATTTGATGTACTGTCCATTTCCATTCCTAAATCATCTATTATCTTGTCCTGAAATATAAAAAGATTATGTCTTAGCACCCCAGACGGAACAATTCTTGGTGGAGTCAAACCAAACTATTTTCCAGGTGAAAGTTAAAACTGAAATCTCCTAACTAAAATTCATAACAACGAGAAAAATCATTCATCCAACAAATAAGCAAAAAGAGCATGACTTTCACATTTCTATCTGCGTAGTGCTTTGATGGAGAGGCAACACTTCATTAATTAATAAACTTATAACCTGTGCAAGGAGTTCTTCATGTATGGTAAGCCCAACACCACCAATCCTCTCCACACTTGCACTGAGCTCATCCAACTCCTCATCCTGTTGCCTGCAACCAGATAAGAAGCAAAGACAAAGACAAAGTTTACGAACTTTTAAGCAATAAAATGGCTGATCTAGATCCATATGTTAAAGAAGAGTTGATGTTCTAGAGACAAACCCAAAAATCACATCATAACAGTCAAAACTTGAATGTTTAAACATGAGGGAACAGTCGCCTCTTACTTTCCAGATACCTCATGTAACATTCAAGCATCAAGTTTTCACCACCGTGATACAAGGTAATTTTGTTACATACTAAATCCTAACCAAGCACAAAAGTCCAGTAAAAACAACTAATACAAGATAAAGTGGAACAAGTTAGAACAACCTACTTTATGAGAAGTAATTGTCTATCTGATTCCGATTGAATAAAATCATCATTATCTTGAGTGTACTGGTTAGATCTATCTGTCTGATTATTATTTGGCAGTCTCATTAGCTCCCTTCTCATCCCATTCAGGCCAGTGGTCCCAGTACCCCTGGTATCTTTTCCAGTTACCACCGCTTTCTTCACATTGCCAACCTAACAGTATAACTCCATCAGTAAAGGGGCTCATTGAAAGGGCAAAACTTAGGATCACATACACAACGTAGAACATTGTGGTAACCTAACAGTATAACTCAATCAGTAAAGAGGTTGATTGAAAGGGCAAAACTTAGGATCACATACACAATGGAGAACATTGTGGTAACCCTACAAGTAGACTAACGCCAGCTAATTTATTTAATACTTCAGTTTTCCTTGTGACATTATTATATACGATTCACCTGCAGTCGTGCAGTGCTGGTCCATCTTCTCCGTTTTGCAAGTTCCACTTCATCAATGCCATACCAAGCAGGATCTTTTGCAGCTACTGCAATTGCTTTGTCCAACTCATCCACCTTCCTATCAAGAAGGCTTTCAGCAGTTGTGGACAGGGATTAAAAAATTTCAATAGCAGAAAAGAAGCATCATCTAGAAGACAAATGTGTTTGCATTTGAGCTGCATATTGATTATGTAATTGTTAATAGAGTCTCAATACAATACAATCCATAAGAATACACGCATTAATAGATTACACCTATTTTCTAACTCCATGCCGATGCAACTGAACAGAAAGGGGAAACCAGTTGGTTTTCAATAAACTGATTTACTAGTAGCGACTAAAGTATGTTATGAGTGATACCTGCCACTCAATGCTATCACACCCAGTAAGCAGCTCCTTCGTAAGATGCACTTGCTCTCCAGTTTCAGAAGAAATCCGTTCCCATTGGTGGAAAGTAGATTGTAACTTATCAATCTATAGGATCAATCCAGACCATCGAATGAAATGAGAATCCAAAACCACAAAAAACAAATTCCAATATGAAAAACATCTCCAACAGAGAAGCAGTTCCCATATGAACCTTAACAGACAACAATTTCAACTCGTCTACAAATAACGAATCACATAGAATAAATTTCGACATGTTTCAATTATCAATAGATACCCTGATATCGTCAATTACTGTACATCCAAAGAAGACATCAAAATACGCATAAATAACTTAAAATCAAACCAACAATTGAAGGAAAGCCTTACAGAATCTTGAATTTCTTCCTTAACAATATAAAACGGGTCCTGAGCGGAAGACATCCTCGTAAAACAAGTCCGACAATTGGCTTTTCCCCCACACCTTAAAACCAAATCATATAAAAGCCTCAACTTTTAGCATCGAAGCAAACATAGGTTAACTAATTGAATTTCTCTAAAAAAGAACACATGAAGCGGTGATACTACAATAGCCAGGAAATAACAGGGTTTGGGTTAGGAATCTCGTAGAAAATGGTTAACTACATAAATCCACATATGGGAAATCGAATTTACCAACCTCTTGGTAAATGCAAAGGTCTGGAGATCCTGAAGAAACGAAAGAGACGATAGAAACGAACTCAACGCTTCCTTAGAGGCTTAGCTGTCGGTTATGTAGTTTGGCATGGGCTCACAGGTTATCCATTTGTAATGGCATTTGAAGATTGGGCTTAAAAAACATGTGGGCTTCCGTTTATTTTCTTCAGTTATTACTTATCAGGAAATAACATAATTAAATTGTAGCTTTTCCGATATTTTTTTTTTTTTGGAGTTATAGTTGTCATAACTCATAAATTTGTCTAAAAAGCCTTGACAATGTCTAACATTTACGATTTCAAATGTTTTAGCACCGATGCATGAATTCTGTGAACAAAATATGTTGCATCCCACCTTTAGTTTCCTTCGTTCAGATTGTCCAATGGACCATCACCATATCAGTGTTCTTCGTACGATTCCTGAGCATGATGTACAACAAAATTTTACATAGCAATATAGGCCAAAGCCAAGGTGGTTTAAACATCTCTGCCTTCTGTTTCTTGGGTATAAAACTTAGGAACATATCACTTGATTATATTACTTTGTGTCTATCCTGCTTTATGAGTATCCATTTATTCAATAAATGAGAACAGATGACCTGAATCTATTAAAGCCATGGTGTATCAAATAAAACCATCAATCTCAGAATATTTGTTGGCATCAAACTAGGATTCACCTGGACCAAAGTTTAAACTTTTTAGTCTTTAACTACATTCTAAACTATAAATATATTTAAAATAATGTATTAAGCCCAGTAAAAGAGAACATAAGAGTAGACATGGTAATAAGTCAAAATTTGTTGCTAAGGTAACTGTAAGTTATTGCAGCTTAACCATTCTATGAGATCAAAATAGTAGTTCAGGTGCTGAATCTAATAGCTTGAGACAGTATCACATTATTGACCATTTGAGAGATGAACATTCCATCTGATAAACAGCTCTAGGCTCGTCTCCAAAATAAATATTCTTTACCAATATTCAACAATGATTGATGTCACAAAAATTTGATGATTATGGTTTTATTGTGAAACGTTCTCCTGTTTCTCTCTCTCTAAATACCATAAGTGTTGTAGTTGATGACCAACTTGAAGATTGCCAGGTCTCCCTGCTAAGTGAACCCGACATTTCCTGCCTAGCTAACAAAAGAAGTATAGCAAGTGAATTCTTTAGAGATAAAATATCTTGGCCTAGAAGGAGGTATAAGAGCATATATGAAACAAGTGGTTTGCAGTTTCAAGTTACTAATTGGCATAACTTGCACAAGGTGTTGGTTGGTAAAGATCCTTTTAGTTTACCTAAATCTCTATTTAACGACAATCCAAAGTATAAAGGAAGCTTTTGGACAATTGTCCCTGAACCATAGTAACTTCTACCATGGAACTACTTGTTTAGGAATTTGAATACATTGGAGGCAAGACTTGTTAGTGACGACTTTAGAGCTGTGATTTTTCTAAGTAACTTTATTCTCCTCTTCACTATTTGGCCTGTCGTTTGTAATACTGTTTACAATGGTATTAAAACCTCTAAAGTGCTACAATGCCAAGTTCCATTTTCTAAAATGGCATTTAAGTTGACTTTTAGGGAAACTAGAAGTTGGTGGTTCTCCATACCTTGTAGAAGATGAAGATATCCTAAGATCATTCCAATCATCGAACCAAAACTAAGCTTCATTACCATTGCCTATAATAATTCTCATTTCCTGGTTCATGAAGCATCTAAACTTTGGTATCTAGTTTGCATACCAATAATTACTTTGACTTGGCTTAGTATCCTGGAAGCTTCTTCTCTTGAGGATGTATGAAGGCATCCATTTAAATTAAATAGATTCTTTATTTGTAAAAAGCTTTTAGATGTGTTTAGTATAAAAAGCTTTTAGATGCGTTTAGTAAGAAACATCTTATTGAAATTCCTTTGTAAATTTATTCCTAACCCTCTTCCTTCGTTAAATAGTAAATTTAAGATCATTTCACCTTAGCTTTGTATGCAACATTTTACTTCCTAGTCCGTAAGAAGTTTTTCAAGATCTTCTTAATATCCTTTACCATGGTTTGGGGTAAGAGTAAATGACAACAATAGTGAGTGTTAAGATTGTTTAAAACAAAAGAGATCAAGTTAGGAACTTATTTCTCCAACGATCAATTTTCTTCGTAATCGCATCATATATAAGTTGGTAGTCTTTATATGTTTTTCTCTTATTTGAGATTAGAATCCTTAGATATTTGAATAGGGTCTCCTTGTCTTTTCAAATATGAGATTCTTCAAACCATGATCCTTATTTTCCTTTTATCTATTGAGATAAATAAATTACTCTTTTCTTTGTTCATAGCTAATCTAAACATGAGAATGAATAGATTCAAGATGTCCATTAGCGTCTTAATTAAATTAACATCAGACCTATAAAAAATATAAGGTCATTTGTAAAGGAAAGATTGATCAGTCCCAACATTTTACATTTATGATGGTACTTGAATGTGTTATCCTATCTAGTTTCATGAATTATCATTCTGCAAAGGACCTCAATTCTTAAGTAGAGGAAGTAAGGAGGCAAAGGTTCCCTTTGCTTCAATCCTTTGGCATCTTTGAAGCACTCAGTGGGCTCACCATTTCCTAGAATTGTAAGGAAGATGCATTGCTCTATCTAGATGCTAAATTCATTAGGGAAATCCAGGTTACGCATTGCTCTATTCAGGTGATAAAGACATCGAGAAAAACAAAGGCTCTTAGCGCATCAATTATGAAGTTTCAACTAATTGAGTCAAAAATATTTTCAAAACCAATCTTTATTGAACAAATGTCCAAGGTCTTTTGGTTTAGTATCCTCTAAAAAGTGAATGAGCAACTAGTAGATTATCCTTTATGCTTCTACTACTATAAATAAAAGTCCCTTGACTATGGTTGATTAGAGTCTTAAGCTCCTCCTTAAGTCATCTTCTTAGAAATGGTTTTGTAGATGAGATTGCAGTGTGAAATCGGTCTATAGTCATTAGGGTGCTAGGATTAAGCTTTTCGAGGACCAGCCAAACATAAGTTTTATTAAGCTCCTTTAATAACTTTCCTTTGGATAAGAATTATATAATAGAAGTTGTTTCTAAGTTACCTGAAAAACGTGGTGCCTGTAATTAATGCTAAAAAGAGCTATCTTGATGTTTAAAACATTGAAAGGATTGATTAATATTTCCTATTACTAATAGGAAATAGAATCAGTGATCACATTCCTAAAGACGTGTACACATGGAAAATGTTTTGTTAAGAGACCACAAGGCTTTCTTAAAGTAATTAAGGACTAATTTCTTTAGTTCCTCTTAGTCACTAATGCTCCTTCCATCTTCATTCTCTAGGGAGTAAATTTTGTTCATGTTTCTTTTGCCTAAAATTGAATTATGAAAGAATGTTGAATTAGTGTATTATTATCTCCATTTTTGGTCCAATTAATTTTAAGCTTCTACCTTAAGATCAGATAATGATTTTGCAAAATTTGGAGTAAATATTAAGCACTTTAATTCCCTATCCCTATTATCCTTATCTCAAGGAGAAATTTAGAGTTTTAGATGGGAAGATTCCATCTTCTCTCTAGCTTTGTTGATAGTTTCATTTATGTGTTGAACTTTCTCCTTTTAAGGATTTTTCAAATCCATTTTTCACATATTGTAATTTCCTCACACATTTGTGTCTTTCATATCCTTCAATCTAAATATCAATTCCTCTTTTCACAATCTCTTGAAGCCACATAGTTTTCATAAGAATTTGAAGTATCTAAAGGAATATTTTAAATTTCCTAAGTCTAAGCCTATATCAATTTCAATGGTACTATGATCAGAGCATAAGGGAATATGAAAATGAGTCTTGCTCCTAAGGAAGTTTGCAAGCCAAAGAGAATTTATGATAGTCTTTTCTAATTTTTTTTCCTTACAATCCATTCGCTAACTTTTTTATTACTCTAGGAATAGTAAGCACCATTGTACTTTAGATCATTTAATCCAATGATGTTGAGAAAATTGATAAAATATTTGTTCTTGTCAATCTATTAAAGTCTCTTAAGATCATCTGTGGAACTTAGATAGGGGAGTTGATAGCGATCAATTCCCTTAAGACAAAAACTCAAAATTAGCAACTTATGTTAAGGTAGTTATTATTTTGACCTAAAACTACTTGAGGGATACTTCAATTTGTATGAATTGGTGGGATACCATATAATGATACACATTCACCACGATAGGGTTAAGAATAACTACAATCCTTCTACTATAATGTAACTGGTAATTAGTGAGTAGTTCCTAATGCTTGCAAAGATCTATTTGCAGTCTTAAACTTTACTTTCCTTAAATTAATTGCTAATAGACCCACTATACAAGGTTTTTTTGGCTAGTATATAGTCATATAATACCTTCCTTTTATTATGTCCATTCATGCCTCTCACATTCCTAACTATAGTCATCAATTGGGGATAGGGATAAATATCCCTTTCCTCTTCATTTTCCTTTTAGATTCCTTCCTTGCCTTATCTATTGAGCAGTTTATAACACTAACTTTGTGTGAAGCCTCCTTTTCAATCTTTCTAATTTCTTTCAGTTGGAATTGGGTCTAGCCTATTACTTTTTTTCAATGGCTAAGTTCTAATCCTTGATGTTTGACTAGTGGTTTTTATTTGCATTCCTATCATTCCTTGTTTTCCCCCCAGGTTTAATTAATGTTCCTTAAATTCTTTACCTAGCATTTAATATGACATATTCTTTTTGTCAAAAGACTTGTAGTCATTAGAAGGATTAGCTTCATTCTAGAGAGTTTATTTTTATATTTCAGGTTGAGTGTTTTTCACCTTAGTGTTTAGCGAGGGATCTGTAGGGCTTGAATTCATGATTTATGTGATTTCCCTTGCAGTAAAGGTTTTTCTTGTAGGCTCCCATGTCTTTTTTTTTTCATGATCTTAGAATTCCTTTCATAAAATTGAGCAATTTCTAAATCTGGTAAACTATTATCCTCATTTTAATGTTTTACCTTCAATATGTCTAGTAGTAGTTTTTAAAGTTTAACTTCCATGCAAAGGTGAGTATATCCTTTTCTCTTAAGTTCTACTATGCATTTTTCAAAGCATAAAGGTCTCTCATTAAACTGGCTAGGTAGCTTAAACCTAAGGTGGACTAACATTCAAGTGTTTGACGTATTTGTGAGTTATTCAAAATTGTAACAACTGCAAGTGCAATACATAGTTGTAGTTAGTACCGGCAAGTACGGGTCGATCCCACAAAGACTATGAATACTAGTACTTACCCTTCCTCTATTATCTAGCGTAAGGATTGATTTTAGATTTTGAATAAAAAGCAAATGAAAAATAAAACAATTAAAGAAATATGAAACGATAATGAATGCAAAGATAGTGGAATTCACTCAAAAAAATATTGTATCAGAAATTAGTATCTAGGCTTGAATCCCCCTAAAACCTTAACATATTGATCTTTTATAATGCAATTCTTTTGTTGATGTATTATACCATGAAGACTTCTATGCTATGCTAATAGTTGACATCGAGTCTACTAATAAATAATCCTAAGGCCTCTAACCGAAATACTCAGGTTATAAGAATCCTAAGGCCTCTAACTGAAATACTCAGGTTAAATCTTATAGGATTACATTACCTATTTATGAACCCCTCTATTAGGTTTGAACCTAATCCAAAAGATTTATGTCATCCTAGCTCTAGGATTGCAATCAACTTCTTCTAATTATGGTAGATCTATTCACATTAGGATTTCTCAGTATCTAAGTATGAAATCAAATTATGATCTAATATTCTAGAGTTATTAGAACGTAAATAAAACTTGTAATAATATCATAATATAGGAAATAAACAATTGCATTAATAAAAGAATCAAATCATATCAAAGTATTAACATAAGGTTCATCTAACCTAAATACTAACTGGACATTTAGTTATACATTATCGAACACGAAATCAAACATTCAATGAAAGAAAAACGAGTAAAAAACAATGGAATCATATTTCTAAATTTCCTTGATTGTCTTCTATCGAATGCTCTTACGATGTAGAGGTTTGATCTTGTATTTTGATGGATCTTTTGATGAAATGTTCATGTTTTCCACTTCTTTGGACCAAAATTGTACCTAGAGAATGAGTCTCACTACTAGAAATCACCTCCCAACTTCTCGTACTTTCTTCTCCTCCTAAAAACATCTTTTTATCCTAAAATTTAGGGTTATGGGAAGATGCACGGTCTCTTGCATGACCATGCATAGCAAAAAATGTATGAAAATTATAAAAGTGCATGGGCAGATGCACAGTTGTGCATTCCTTTAAGTTTTTTGACCTTGATATCTTCATTTTTAGGTCTTGTCGTCTTCACATAATTGTAGCTTCACTTCTTAGCTTTTGAACAAATCCTCTTTTTCTTAAGAAAACCCTATAGCTAAATTTATTGTCCAAAAATCAAGGGAAGTCAGACTGGCCTGAGATAGATTTTATATCTCATTATATCCTTTTTGGCCTCTCAAAAAAGAACTTTTAGTCCTTGAGTTCTACATAGGAATTATTTCCAAGAATGTTGGATTGAATTTGATCTTCTAAATCACCTCATTTAGATATCATAAGCTTTAGATATGTCTATGTAAAGCTCCAGTGGTTAGGCTGTCAATTCTATAGAAATAAGTTTTACTTTGAACAAATGGTTTTTGGTCCAAACGAATTTGAACAACTGCGAATCTGGGCTTTCTGAAAATATTAAGATGTCCTCTAATTATTCTCTAAAGACAATGTTTAGATTTGGACTCTCCATCTAAGCTAAAAACCATGCATAGGTTTTGTGCGTCAAATCTTCTCTTTATTCCATGTTTTCATCCAAATTCTTCTCCTTTAAGTCCATGAAAGCAATTATAATCTATGAAAGCATATGGATAAGTACCAAATATAGGATAAAAAATAAAATATCAAGCAAAATACATCAAACATAGGTTTAAAAATATAGTCAAATATCCATCTATAAAACATTCCCACACTTAAGCTTTCATTTATCCTCAAGCAAACCATAATCAAAATTATAAATTTTACAACATCAATCAATCATCAATTGCAACCTGTCCATTCATACTATACATCATCATATCTTATTGAATCAAATTAACATCAGTTAGAGTCAAGTTGTCTTAAAAATAACTTCCTAAGCAATATTAGTAGTAACCATATCAATAATCGCATTGAAATCAAAAGCATATCTCTTTACACCCTCACGGAGATTTCACTCAATGCACTCAAGTGTTTAGGGTGAAAAGCATTAAAATCTCAATCAATGCATAGTAGAACTCTTACCATAGGATTGAAATAAAATCATATCTCCACCATTTATGTACAAACTAGAAACAAAAATCAAAATGTCTTTATAAGGTTGTAATAGGGCTTAGGTACAGTATGCTTGGGATAATTAAATGGTTAAATTAAAGGAAATT
>JAOQMP010000002.1:24436295-24461706 GCA_027563575.1 Erythroxylum pedicellare
AATTGATGATGAAATTGAAGTTTATGGAAGTTTAATTTGAAGATTTGGACATCAATTTGGTATGTGTTCTTGCAATTCTACTTTTTCCTAAAAAATGTGTATTAGGAAATTCAGGGTTCTTGAGTAAAATTGGGGGTTTATGAAATTGTTGTTAAAAATATTTAATTGGATGTTAAATAAAGTAGTATATGTGATTAATTGAGATTTTGGACTTTTAATTTGTATTTTTCCCAATTGGCATATATTATGCTTGAATTGAGAAAATTGATATGTATGTTATTTTTAACTAATTAGTGAGATGAAGATGTCTTAAATGTACATATCAAACTATACCCTAAAGCATAATGCAATTTACACTTATCAGTGATCCTCTCTCCCTTTATCTCTTCATCGTATACATTGAGGTACTTATTTACATTATCCATAAAAATGTGCTTACTGATTGTGGCTTTAAGTATCATAAATAGTGTAATAGACTAGACATCGCCCATCTTGCTTTTGCTGATGGTTTGTTATTATTTTATAAAGCTAATAAGCCTCAATGGCTTACTTAGTGAGATCTTTGGAGGAATTCAATGCTTGTTCTGGGCTTTAAATTAACAAGGACAAGAGCTATATTATTACTTCAGTGGATGCCTTAAACTTAGCCTAGTTACATTTTCTATCTCAAGTTTATCACTCAAATCTCCACCATTTACCTGCCTAGGTAATAACATTCTGAAGAAGAATATATCTTACTTTTTTTTTAAGCTAATGGTTCTCTCGCTTGAAGGTTCATTCTTTCATCACCTTGGATTAGCTAGATTAGGGCAATGCAAAACATATAAATTATTGAATCTCGTAATTCATAAGAGAAGCTCTCTTGTTTAAATTGACAAGGGTTATATGATATGATTAGGAAAAGAATTGGGGCCTGGACGTCTAGGTGTTTATCCTTCACTAGCATGTTTGATCCTGACCCAAAAATGCATACTTTAAATGCGTTAGTAGTAGTTTAAGCTCAATGGTTAGTGATTTCTCACAAGAAAGTGGGGTTGGTGACTCGATTATCTCTACGAGTTCCTACTTTTGATTATCATATAACTCCCTTTAGGCATATGTTCAAGCCCATATTTTCGATTTCATCTTGACAATTTTCTTTTCTCAATTCACTTTCAAGTTTAGTGATGTCAAGTTCACTTATTTTGCTTGTACTTTTGGAACTTCTCTTGTGCATACAACTATTACATATAAGACAAGAGTATCAAATAAAAAGAAAAAGAAAGATCAAATCAAAATAATTCAAATCAAACTTGATGCTAGGCGCAATCCCCACTAATAGCACCAAAAACTTGATAGCTCCTTTATGTTTAGCTCAAAGTTTAAAATTAATTGAAGTTGCTATACCGCAAGTATACAGCTTGTATAAAATAGTATAGTGTATTTTTCCCCTAAGGATTGGTTAGTCACCTTATAATTCAAATTGAATTTTGTTTAAGAAAAACAAATAATGAGAGATTGAAATTGTAAAAATTTACAATTTAAAGGCTTGAAAACACACTTCTAAATTGCACAAAAATAAGAATATAATTTTGTTTTAGGGAATTAAATTATAAATGTTAGGGTCATTCTCTCTATACCATGTAATCCCTCACTTTGGTAATGTAATCATGTTTAGTACTAGGCATTCTAACGTATTGGCCCTTCTTTCTCAATACTTGAAACCATTAATCCTGAAATAAGGATTAAATTTTGGTATATGATCTCTCAACCTACACGTTTTACTTAACTGTTAAATGGATATAAAGTAACCTATTGGACAACCATCAAAATATCCACGATCTCTCTCTAGATGTCATGTTATCTTGATGTGTGAAGGGCTCTCAAGGCTGCCAACTCTCGTGGTACATCTAAACTGATTTCCTAACTCCATTTCTCAAGGTAAACAAGGCATATAAAGTTCACACTTCATTAGCATTAAAGCAAACCAAACATTAAACCAAAGCAAATTCATACATAGTTATGGTAAGAACAACCCTAAAATTTATTTAGAAATCCATTGCAATCATTGAAAATATCCTCATACCAAGTCCATACATCTTCTCCATGCAATAACTGAACAAAAACAAATAAGAGGAGAGAGAATAGAGAATAGAGAATAGAAGGCTTATGAGTTAAAGAACAAAGTTGGAACTTGGTGTGGCAGCTTTGAGATCTCTTGAAATCACTTGATTCTACTCGAAAATCCACCTAAAAATGTGTCTATCTTCCTCCTTTTGATGTGCCGCATGACCCTCCTCTTTTCTTAGGGTTTAAAATGGGGTTTTTATACCTCTTTAGGTGATTAAACTGACTTAGGATGCAAGTGGGGCAAGCTGGGTCATGATCTTGACCACCTGTTTTTTTTCCATCCTTATTTTCTTCTTTTTTTTTCCTCCTTTTATACCTACAACAAGTCCACATGTAAGGAAGTTGATAATCATCACAAATAAGGTCCAAATCCTGCCTAAACATTGACATATGACCATGAAAAATTTATGTACATCAAAACATATGAAAGCATGCAAAACCTAAGCTTAAAAACCTTCATTTATAAGCTAACATGTAATTTATCATATACAATCACATACACATGTAAGTTATATGAAAATAACACAAAACCTAGGTTAAACACCCTATTATGTATACTAAACATACACATTATCACATTAAAAATAACTTAGACAATTCTATAACAAATATCACTTATCAACGACAAACTATGTCATTTGATAATATGTTAGTTTAGTGGGAGTTTGTATTTTCGAATACTTTTGGTTATAAACTTGACTTATAGTTTTTGTATAATTTAATATTGCAATATAAAGAATTTTGCGAGTTTACACTATGATTTCATTTGGTTTAGGCAATAAAGTAGGCCCAGTTAGGGATAGGCATGTTAAGATAACGTGATATGAAATTTCTATGCTACAAATTATACTCACAATAATTGTGATAAAGATCTTTTTGATCCTATATTGATATGATTGATGGATCAGAATAATTAAATATGATTTTATAATCATAAAAATTTTAAACTCATAAGGTTTATGATATATAATATAAGGTATTATATATATGTAGTCCAAGTGGGAAATTGTTGAAGTTTTTAATGGACTTACATATACATTAATAATTATATTTCATGGCTATCACAAAGTTTAGCACAAGACTAAAAGTGGTGTAATAAGGTTTCGGGTTAATGAGCCTAAATCATCTAATGATACGAGTTATTATAAGCATAGAAACCTTAATATTATATTGCTAACTTGTGATGGACAAAATTAGGGATAAGTACTATATATAAATAAGTTGTTATAGTCCCCAAAAGAGAATTAGGGGTTTCTTTTATGATACCCATTCTTGCAAAGAAAGGCAATATATGTGCATCTCTTAAAGGCTAAAATCTAAAAGAAGTCATAACACCCCAATGACGTATATTTCAATAAATTCACGTACGTTTCTGAAGTTAATTTTATTTTTAATAATCCAACATGATTGATCAGGGTTCATTTTTTATTAAAATCCAACGAGTTTCACGGGTTAGTTGGGTTTTCGAAGCGAATAAACCTCTCTGAAAATTCACTATGAGACTAATAACACGACTGCACTACTTTAACTAGGGCATGCAATAATGTCATGCAATTTCTGCTCAAACCCCTGTAACCAGTCAAGTAACACGATATCAATTATACATGTAGTTAAAAGTAACAACCAAACTCTCTAATTATTCTCCTGTAGATTTGTTTCTCTTTCTCCTTTCGAAATAGATCTTTAAACGGAACATAACAAAGTTTACAATATTATCTTTTGCAGCGTTCAATTCAAATAGAAGTTTTCTGCTAGGTTCCACGTAAATTTCAAAGTATACCCCATAATTTGTAACGTTTCTCGTATTTTGCTGATTTTGACTTTTCAGGTAATATAATTTCTCTACGTAGTGCCTTTTCCAAGTAAACTGCTTTATAGTCCGGGAATCCACTTAGAAATAAAGAGGAAGTTAAAACTAAGTTATTAGATTAATGAACCTTAATAGCTAGCTCGTGGACGTATCTCTGATCTTGGAGAAGTGGTAGACAAATAAAATTGGCTACAGCCAAAACGCCTTCAAATTTCATCAAGCTTTAGCTCGCAACGTTGAATAAATTATATATTCCACTTCGTGGGGTTGGCACAACTCTAAGCATGTTATCTTGCTAGCTATCATTACGATCAATATGAATGGGGTCCGTAAATAAGTTGAATTAATATTGTATTATATGATCCAACTTCTACTTTTGTCTCTGGTTTTACTATTAGAATCAACTCACTGCTCTTGCGATTTTTTTTTTGGGTGCAACCAAGGTATCCCACCGCATGCAAAGACTAATCCATTCGCCACAGGAACTTGCTCTTGCGATTTTGACCGGCCGTACTAAAGAATATAAATGCTTTTCACGATTTTGTAATATAGGCAATTATAATATAGGCAGAATAGAGTAAGAATTTAGAAGTAGGGTCAAAAATAATATACAAGATAAGAGTCACGTAAAATATGCATGATTGATAAAAATATCATCTACTTAATTTAAATTTAATTAGTTTGTTGAGTAAATTCAAAATTAACTTAATTTGAATGAGATTCTAACTTTCTAAGAAAATATTTAATAATTTCTTAATTTAATAGTAAGGGAAATTATTTTGAATAAAATAATAAGAGTAACCAAATATTTATTAAAAGTTCTTTTTTTATTTAGTTCTGTAATGTAAATTAATACTTACTTTTTTATGTCTTTTTAATTGTTAGATAAAATGATTAACAATTTATCCCTAAAAAGTATTATGGATGATAACAAACTTACTAAAGCTAACTTCTTAGACTACTTTCAAAACTTAAAAATTGATCTTAAGCAAGCAAAGAGTTGTATGTTGCTAACAATGTAATTCTACCACCCAAATGCAACTGATGAAGTTTGGAAAAGTTATTAGTGTCATATTCATAATTTTGAGTAAGCTACATGTGTGATATTGACTAGTATATTTCCTAAGCATCAAAGGCCACATGAAATGGATGCTCCTATTATAATTTTGCATATTAAAGAGTTGTTTAGTGCATAAAGTAGGCTAGAGAGATATTAGACCTTTAGAGCATTACATCGATGCAAGATGGTAGAAGGATCTTCAATAAAGTTGCATGTATTTAAGATGATTAGTTGTATTGAGAAATTAAGCCAATTAAGTTGTTTTTCACTAAACCATGAGTTAAGCGTTAATTTGGCACTTCAGTCTCTTACTACGATCTTTTCATAGTTCATCATGAACTTCCATATTAACCAAAAGGATATAGCATTATCTAAACTATCGAATATGCTCAAAACCATAAAGAGATGCCTTAAGAAGGAACTCTATTATATTCTTAGTTTGGATCCCTCTAGAAGCAGGAAAGAGGGCTTTAAGAAGATTAAGAATAAAAAAACAAAAGGCTTATACTAAAGTAGAAAAGGCCAATGGTGGTGTCATGAAGAAGAAAAGTAATAAGGCAAATGTTTAAATTATAGAGTTGATGGCAATGGAAAAGGAAATGTGAAAATTATCTTGCTATCTTAGAAGATGGGAAGCTTAAGATAACTCCCATCTTAAGGTATATTCACTACAGTAAAGAGTGCTTTAGGCAATGACATATTTGTATCAGTGTGAAAATGTGTTGCTAAAATTAACATAACGCAACATTTTTTTAAAGTATTGCCTTTAATAATACTAAAAAGCAACAATAATAATAATTTGTTTCTACATATAAGAAAAGGCAACAAAACTAAAAAATGGTTGCAATAAAGTCTTATATATGCAACATCTAGAATTGTTGCTATAGTTATAGTCATCTATTTACTAAAGGGTATGTACTAATGTTACATATTTATTTATATAGCTATTTACTAATGTATATTTAAAATATAAATTTCTCTATTTACTAATGAGTATTTAGAACAAGTCTAACAAAATTAAATTACCACTAATTTTTATTTAGCAAAATTAAAACACATGATACACTTGCTCTAAAATACATAGAAATACATGTAATATATACACATATAAAGGTGTCAAATTCTTTTTACCTAATTTGTCTCCCTTTTTAAGACAAAACCTAATCCCATGTTTCTATCCAATTCTTTTCTTTGTACACCCCTCGCTCGAAACTTCTCAAATTTAGAAGTAAGTCATATGCATTTTACTTGAATTCCAATGTTTGTATGTATTCCTGAGGCTAAAGATTTTGTTTTTTTCTTTAATTGAGATCACTGTTCATCTGTGTTTCATTGTTTTCATCATTAGTTTAGGCAATTGATAGGTATAAAATAGGGGCAAAATAACTACTTGCTTCATTTCCTCAAGTAACTACTTTTTAGATTATCTTCAATATTTATGTATTTCCTCAACTAACCTATAACCTATAATAGTAGAAATGGGCCTCTAACTGGTTAAAAGCCTCTCTAACTAGTGAAAGTGGTGGCTGTCCACTAATGGCCATTCCTAGCTCGACTATGACAATACAATTCTAGGAGGAGGAGTAATGGGGCGTCTTTTGGACCTAAAAAATGTGTGACGGTACTCGTTGTATTTCCTCAACTAAATACTTTTTGGATTATCTTCATTGTTTCCATATTGCCTCAACTAAATTCTTTCTAGATTGTCTTCAATATTCTTTCTCTGGTTTTATACTTATTGGTTGTAAGAGAAGATGTGATTACAAGTTTAAGATAATTTTCTGATTACAAAATGATTGCTTTACTTCTCTTGTTATAATTACCCAATAGACAATTTTAGCTCTTTTGCTGACCAACTGATTTGTAGTTATTCCTCCCAATCATCCCATAATCCTTCAAGCTTATATTTTTGTTTATCCATCTTTTCGTTCTATCGCGAGTTGTCAATTTCTTCACTTCTTTGTTAATAAGATTTTATTCTAATTTTGCCTACTTGCAATTACTAGACAACACTTAAGCAGCTCTTTGAAGATTTTGAATCAAATGAAGTGATCTAGATAACTCTAACCCATTTAGGTTAACAAGCTCTTCTAGTTAACCTAAATGGGAAATCCAAGGCTAAGGAATACAAAGACCCTAAGTTGACCTAATTATTTCTTATGAGCAACATTCACTAGATTATGAGATCTATACGAAGGTTTGGTTTATATAAAACATGTTATAAATTACATATCCTTAAAACATGTTATAGAATACGGGCAAAGTAACTTAAGGAAACGACTCCTACAACAGAGGCAGTTTCTATCTCTTTATTAGTGCTTTGTGGTTTAGTTTCTCTTTATGTCTCATGCACATTAGGTACCTAGAATTGTTTCTTCATTACTATGACCCTAGTTTGTCATTAGGCCAAGTTTATTTAAAATACAAGTCTTACTTTGTTAGATGTTCCTTTATTCTAGTTTTTGACTTAGTAATTGAATTAGAATTATATTTTAGTAGTGATTCCTAGCTTTCAGGAAATTTGTTAATATTGTTCTTGTTTTTCTTTAGACTCAATCTCTACAAATAATTCTTGGGAATTAAGTTAAATCCTGCACTTTTTTTGTTTCTTTCTTGAGCTTGATAACTATCCTAAAGCTTTTAATCATTGCTCTCTTACTCTTAAGTATTTCGCTATCAAGTTACATTTACTTCTAACTTTTAGCATCCTAAATTAAATTGCTAACCAATAGAATAAAATAGTTCAAAAATATAATAAGGACATTAAAATCATTCTACTTATAGGATGAAGCTTTGGAAAGATGCTAAGGTACTTTGATATGATATAAAGATACATGATTGTTCACATTCTCACTATGTTAGCATTATGATTTTATTCACTTATCCTCAAGGCAAAATCGTACAAGAATTTCATGTTTGGGCCTCAACATATAAAAGGTATCTTATCTTTATTTATTTATTTTATATATAACTTCAATGCTTTTAGTTTATGAATGACTACGGCTACACTAGGGTCCATATGTTTTGTACTCCCTAACATTTCTTTATGTTTTCTTTAGTATAATCTTTCTATTAACATTTAGACTCTAATTAAGGATGAGATTTTTAAAGCATTTTCTGAAATATTTTATTCTTCCAAATCGTACATATCAATGTGAAGAATATCATATGACAAAGTTCTTTAAGTTAATATTGTTCATCTTATTGTCTGTTGCATTGAGATCAATTGCAAATTAATGTTGCTTATTTTTCCATTTGCAAACATATTGCACCCAATGTGGATTGAAAAGACTATGCCTTTTGACTTTCCTTATAAAAAGAATTAAATAATTGTATTGTTAGTTTTTGAACTAGATTAATTTGTCTTTATTAAATGGAGATTACAATAAAGTAGTTAGTTCATTCTTTAGATATATCAACATGTTTATAAGCATAATTGTTTTCAAATCATTCTAATCTACTTGCTTCTTTTTATTTTTCAAAAAAATGATGATTAAGAATAGATAAGGAGGTACTTGTGAAGGATTTTGAAGTGCCCATACATTCTTTTTAAATTTTAGTTGACACAGTTATATTCCATATGGATTAGAGAAAGAAAATATAGGTGCATATTTTAGCTAATAATTTTTTGTTATTGCATTTTGAATATTTTAAAGGTTGTATTTAATTAAGTCCATATGGACTATATGATATGTATGGTTACTTTCAATATTATGTATTGTTATTTTAATAAAAATTAATGTATGACAAAAAATTGTTATTTTGTTATTAGATACTATTTCCAAAAAAAATAAATTTGTTGCATCGTAAAGATTCAAATTGTTGTTATATTAATTCAACATTGTTGTTATAGTTTGAAACTGCTTTGTTGCCTTACTCAAAATTTTAGGCAACATTATTCATTATGTTGCCTAATAAAAAAAAAATGTTGTTGCCTTATACCTATAGCAACCCACCTTTACTTAACGACATAAATTTTGTTGCCTTAATAAAAAAGAAAAAATAATTATACTTATAGTTATCTTTTTGTCTATTGTCTAAAGCTCTTTTTGTTGTAGTGAGTTATGATTGAGATCAATCTTTCTACTTCAGTTCCACATTCTTCATTATTAGATACTGGATGTGGTTCTTATATTTATAACAATATGCAGATGTTAAAAAAGAGTAAATTATTAAGGAAAGGTAAAGTAGACTTAGGAGTTGGCAACAAAGCAAAGGTTGCTACAATTGCTACGGTAACTTCTAGTTTAGCTTTATCCTCTAGTCTTATAATCGAACTATATAATTATTTTCTTTTTCAATCATTGAAAGAAATATTATTTCCATTTCTTATTTAGATTTGAATGGATATTTATTTACTATAAAGAATAAAGTTGTTTTTTGTTTTTACTTTAAGTACTTTGTATGAATTATATCTTGAAAGATCATTCCCTAATATAAATAGTAAAAGAAATAAGTGACCAAAATTAATATTAATTATGAAATTGTAGGTTAGGCCATATAAAAAAAAGAATCATAAAATTACATAAAAAAGGAATTTGGATCTTTTTAATTATGAAATATATGAGACCAGTAAATCATTTGGATAAGATGACCAAACTATCATTTAATGGAAACGAATAGTATGGCGGTGTGTAATTAGAGCTTATAAATTTAAATATATATGGCCCTATGTCTACTGGCACTAGAGGGAGGTGCTTAGATTTCATTGCATTCCCTTAAGTTCATTTTAGATATGTTCATGTGTATTAAATGAAACAAAATTCAAAATCATTTGAAAAGTTCAAAGAATTTAAAGTTAAAGTAAGTATCAAGACACTTAAATCTAATCAAGGTAGTGAATACTTACATCAGTTTCATGGTTACTTAAAATAGAATGAGATTATATCACGACAGACTACGTATGGAACTCCATAACATAATAAAGAGTCTGAGAGGAGAAATCATACTCTATTACATATGGTACATTCCATAATGAGTCATGTAGTCTTTCCTATCTTCTTTTGTTAATATGCCCTTGAAACCACTGATTATCTTTTAAATAAGGCTACATCTAAATTAGTTAACAAAGACTAATAGTAGACCAAATTTATCATGTAGTCTTTCCTATCTTTCTTTTGGGAATATGCCCTTGAAACCACTAATTACCTTCTAAATAAGGTTACATCTAAATCAGTTAACAAAGACTAGTAGTAGACGAAAGTTATCACACATAAAGATTTAGGGAATTGATGCTTATGTGAAGCATACAATATCTAATATGGTTGAAGCCAAGTTAGATATATGTAAATGTAAGGGTGTCTAAAATAGAGCATCGAATATCAATTTTACCATACTTTTGAGCAAAAGATATTTGTATTAAGACATGTTATGTTCCAAAAAAGGGAATTTATTCTCAAGGAAAGTAGTGAGAGTGAGTTAGAACTTAGAAAAGTTCAAGAACCATAAATGCACAACCAAATAGAACTTGAACCTCAAGTTTATATATGTGATGTACAATCAAGAGTTCAAGAGACATATAGTATGTGACGAATTATTAGGATACATCTTCTCTTTACTAAATTAGATCTACATATTGGAAAGATGAAAGATAATGCATTACTCATAGATTATGAGCCTCCTAATTTTAAGTAAGCAATTTCTAATATTAATTCTTTAAAATATCATGAAGACATGATATCTGAATGGAATCCATGTACGTGAATTAAGTATGGAGTTTAATGGATGCTCTAGACAGTATTGTACCTATTAGAAGCAAGTGAATTTTTAAGCAAAAAACTAACATAAATGGTCATGTACACATATAAGTAAGGCAAGTGACTAATGGTTATAAATTAAAAAAAGATGTTGATTTTGATGAAACCTTTTTGCCAGTAACTATGGTTAAGTTTATAAGGATCTTATTGACTATATATGCATATCATGATTACGAAATCTGGCAAATAGATTCCAAAACAACCTTTTTTAATAGAAATTTTCTTAAGGATGTGTGTGTGACCCAACCTAAAGGTTTTGAGTTCAAAAGATTTTCTAATCAAATATGTAAGTTAAAAAAATTTATCAAAGAGTTGGGACATCTATCTTAGCAAGACAATCAAAGAGTTTGATCTTATCAAAAATATAGATGAACCATGTGTCCATAAGAAGTTTAGTGAGAGTATAGTCATCTTCTTAGTAGTATATACAAATGACATATTACTAATTGGAAACGATAGACCAATGCATTAATGTGTAAAGATTTGATACTCTAAAAGCTTTTCCATAAAGGATATAGAAGTACTTAATATTCTAGGACTAAAAATACATAAAGAAAGATTAAATTTTTTATTGGCTTATCCCAATCAACGTAAATAGATTGGTTTAGCATGGAGAATTATAAGAGGAGACTCTTACTTATAGTATGATATTTCTCTTATAGAGTATATGTATAAAGAAATAAAAGAAAGAGATAAAAGGGATTGTTCTCCATATCCTTCAGTTATTATCAATCATGTGTGCGACATTATATACTAGATCAATTGTATTTTATTCCTTAAGTATAGTCAAGCCAATCCCAACGATAGTCATTGGACAATTAAGAAAGAAAATATTTTAGAGTACTTTAAAAGAATTAAAGATGTTTTCTTAGTTTATAAAGGAGCTGAGCTAAGAGTTCAGTGGTATTCATATGCAAGTTTTTGGTCTAATCTAGATGATAATAGATAGCAATCAAGTTATGTCTTCACTTTGAATGACGTTGTAGTAAGTTAGAAAAGTTTGAAACAACTAACTATCAGTGATTCTAATATTAAGCCAAGGTACACTTTAATGTTAGAGGCAGAAAAAAATTAGTTTGAATCAAGAAGTTTATCACTGATGTTGGACCCCGTTTTCGAAGTCCAACTCTTGCGGAAAATCATAAGATTTGAGTTGTTTCCCATAAAACACCTTAACCATTATCGGCTCAACATCATGCTCTGCTACTAAAACTGTTGGGTCTCGATTTTTCGGATCGCAACTCTTAAAACTCATGTAAAACCGTGAGCGTCTTACTGTCGAAAAACCCTTCATTTGGAAGGAAAAATCCTTCGGAAGCAAATAGCGAGCTTCGTCGAGACGACCTGTTTGTTTCGTCACAATGAACACACGCGAGAAAATCCCCTGGACCCTTTAGGAATTTTACGCCAGGGCGAACTACTTGTTTAGCCGCGGCGAACCTGAAATTTAATTTTCGCCGCGATGAACCTACAATGCTATTTTCACCGCGGTGACCCTTGTGGTTTCGCTATGGCGAAACCTTGGAAACTTAACCCCTAAATATAAAATTTCCAATGGTTTCCACATCACTCTTTCCTTGCTTTCAATTTATGTTGTCCCAAAATCACTCCCTCTAATGCATCATCATTTCATAACAATTCTATATTATCTCATCATAATCTCCAATCTCTTTTCATTTAATTTATTACTTACATCTAATTCTCATTCTTCATAATTTCCTATCTTTCTTTTTCCAGAACGCATCTTACTTATGTGTGACAACAATTCATGTTCAAAATTCATCATCTCTAATCGATAGCTTTTTCAAGGATACCTAATTTCAACTCAATCTTATCCATACGTAAATTCATATGGCACTCAAATTCATCCATACATAATTCATAATTCGTTAACATCAAAAGATAAGAGTTCTTACAAAGACGTAATGACATTTCAAACCACAATACATCAATGTCTCAAAAATTCCAAAATACATAAGATACTTGAACTAATAATCCTTGAAATGCGATTAAAACCTCATGATTACAAAATCTAGCTTAGAATACAAAACATGCAGGGCTTGAAGCAATACCTTGACTCTTGATCACTCGATCTCATTTTCTTCACTTGAAGATGGGACAGAAGGGGGGTGAGCTTAAAAGATCGTAGGTAACAAGTTTATAGCAAAGAATAAGCCAAAATCATTGAAATGTGTCATTTGTCAGAGAAAATTTTTAAAACGCATAGTTCTCAAATTTTCAAACAAATTCACAATCTTAACTCAAACTTATAGTTTGCATATCATCACCTAACACTCAATTATGCACCATTCATGATTATGCAAAGATGTAATGCACAAACAAATGGCTCGAGAGTTCCATGGAACAAAATGGATAAACCGAAGTTCATACCGTGAACAAAACGAGTCCGATTTTTCAGGATCTCGTGGCCTCAAGCGGGTAGCCAGGAGAAGGCTATATGTCGACGTGCACATGACTAACGAAGACTCTTGCCCAAATACAAGCAAATTTATGCTCAAATCATTTCATCATACTTTCATGCTTCTTCTACTTTTCCAAATATACAGAATGCCATGATATTTTTAAGGCATAACATAAGATGTTTCGATGCATTTCCATCTTTATTTTGAAATTCATCAACAAAATTCATATACCGAAACATGTAGCAATTTTTCAAATCATTCAAAAGCAATATTTATGAAGTAATTGAAATATTTTGTTTTCTTGATTTGGAAGAAAACATTAATGGCTCATTACTCAATTATAAACATGAAACCCACCTTAATTTCCTTGCTTATAACTTGCTCAAAGATGCCTCTCCTCTTGCTCCTCTTGCCTCCCTTGAGTCCCTTTATCAATGACAAACATTCCCATTCAATAGGAATACAATTTGAGGACCCATATATGTCATATTCACTAAGGTAAATTCTAATCACTCACACTCTGTTAAAAGTCCCAAACTTTGGGTTAATTTTCCATGATCATTATTATCAAGTGACAAAATTTGATAACACTTCCTTCTATAAATTGTTCCTCTTTGACGGTTCAGTACTCTAAAAGTTATGCCCCAATCATTTTTGGTTTGTTCCAATACTAACATAGCATTCTATGTTCAACTTCCCTTCAAAAATTGAGATCCTTAGAGACTTAATTTAAATTTTAGTCCTTCATAAAACTTTTATCCCTATGCCTCTAGTTTACTCCAAATTAAAAATAACTCTATTTAGATAACTACATAAAAAGTTATGCTCAAACTAATGAAGTATATTCGGTGCTGGAAAGTTTGTCGCGACGAACTTTTTTAAAAAGGGAAAAGCTCGCGTAAATCGAACAAGTTCACCACGGCGAACTTCACTTCTCAAGTTGGCCGTGGCGAACTATCACAGAAACTCGATTGTTCTCTCAAATTTTATAGATTTTACTTCCCTTCTCTCACAAATATCCTATCTTAAACATAAATCGTCCCTTCTCCTTCATTTCCAACTCCATTTTAACCCAAAATCATTCATAAATACATTAAAATCTATCTTTGATCATTAACCCTAAAAGATTAAAACATTTTCATCAATAACTTCCTACACACATTCAACTTCATTTCACTTCTAACTATCATTAAACATGCTTCATTCATTAAATCAAAAAGAAGATGATTATACTTACATATTTATCCAAAGCTTCTTCAATCACCATGAACCCTAGCTTAGAAATCCCTAAAAATCAAAATGATTCTTTAGTTTGTCATTTCATCCATCGCAAACCCATTGCTCTAATCCCTTTGTTTTTCCATCCAAATAAAAACGAAAGATGATAGAGCTTACCTAGAACAAGTTGCTTTCTCTTCTTCTTCTTCTTCCTCTCCTCTCTTCCATGTCATTTTCGTTTCCTCTCTTCTTAAGAGTAAGACTACTCTTCTTCCCATTTAGACTCTTTATAGATGTGAAATGTCCACTTTATCCTTCCTTTAAGCCTTATAACCTTATATGCTTAAGTGACTTACCAAGAATGCCTTTTTATGCATTCTTACAATTTTAATTCCACTAAACCATATAATAAAATCCTACTAATATTGAGATAACAATTAATTCCAAAATTAACCCATCAAAATCTCATAATTCAAGTAAATCATACTTATTCATCAAGAAAAATTCGGGGGTCAACATGTATAGTAGTCCATATATAGGAGTAGCATTTCATCCATATACAGGAGTCCTCCATTTTAAGTTTTGATTAAAGTCTAGAAATTTGAAGGGCGTTTTTGTAAAACTTGTAGTCCACTCATTATTTTTGATAATTACATTAATCTTAGTATTATTAGGGTAATGATGCAATAACATATAAATAAAATTAGTTATGATTAATAGCCCCATCTTGCTCCAAATGTCAAACCATAAACACGCATCCATTCCAATGCTAACCATGCACCTGATATCTTTATATAGAAGTTCTTTTAGCTTTATAAGTTGAGTTATAAACTAGGAGGTAGTTGATTTGATTTTATCTCCCAAAAGCTTCTTGCCTTTAAGTCATACATGTGAATTCACTTATCCTAAAGGGCTTCTTTAGTAGTTAACGTCATCTAAATTCCTATAACTAAAAGAAATTTGTTAGTGATTTTTATAAAGAGAATGTCAATTCTGCCGTCATTCTTCAACATGCAAACTTTTATGCATTTTACCTTGGTTTTACATTTTTTATTAGAAATATCAAAATTTAAGATTCTTCTCTTCATTCTTTCTATTTTTATCAAATATTTAGTGGAATACATGTAAAAAGAATGATATTTATATAGGAAAATAAGGACTTAGTTAAAAAGTTATAATCTGCCTATGAAAGAGAGAGCTCTATTACTTCCTTAAGTTGGATACTTGAGATAGTAAAAAGCCATCTAGCAAGATGCATTGCTCTAGTAAATACTATGAAATGTCTTTTATCAATATTAGTGGGGAGAACAAATAGCTCTTTAAAGATTTCAACAAAAGACAAAAACTGCTAACTAATTTGTCATCAACTTTTGAGAGGAAAAGTAAGTCATTATCAAAGGAGAACCTAAATAGATTCAGCTTATTGCATTTGCTATAGAACTTAAACTTAGCATTGTACTTAATATTATAAGCCAGCTATGTAATTAAGGATTCCATACATATAAATAAGGGAAAATTGGATCACCTTGCCTCAACCCTTTCCTACCTCTAATTAGGTTTATAGGTTCTCCATTGACCATAGTTAAAAAGGAAGTAATGGAGATGCATTGATCAATCAAATCAATGAAAACCTTAGTGAAACCAAAATCTTCCAAAAAATGTAAAAAAAAATTCTAATTGATACAGTCAAAAGCTTTGTGAAAGTCTACTTTGATAGCATAATTCTTAAGGGAATTCTTCCTAGTATAACTCTTAAAAAGTTCTTATGCTAATAAAAGATTGTCTCTAATTAGCCTATCTTAGACAAAAGCACCTTAAGATTCCCTGATGAGTGGCAATATGACATTATTTAGCCTTTAGGTTAATAGTTTATCTATAATCTTATGTAAGGTATTATAATAAGAGATAGGTTTATAGTCATGAAGAGAGCTAGGATTTAAACTTTTAGGTATTAGGAATATGTTCTATTAATCTCTCCAAGCAATTTACATTTCACAAAGAACTCTAAAACTACATCTATAATTGCTCTTTTAATAAAGAGAAAGGGTTTTTGCAAGCAAAGGGTATTTAACCCATCAGTCCAAAGATCATTATCTAGATTAAGTTCAAAAATAGTCTTCTCAATATCCTTATCATTGCATCTTTTACATAGGATTTAAGGATCTAGATAGAGGCACATTTAGTAGATTATAAGCTAAAATTGTTATGAAAATAAGCAAATAATTCTTATTTGATCTAATTTTAGGTATGATTAATTCCCCTTATTTTGTTTTTGCAATGAGGAGATTCAATTTATGTTCCTTTTGGAATTGACGGATTTATGGATGAATTTTTATTTTTTTCTCATTCTTTAAGCCATTGAACCCTTGACCTTTATCTTAACAAGGAATTATACACCTTAAATACTTTTGTGTAAGAATAAGTAACTACTCTCTCCTCTATTTTCTTAATAGAGTCACCTAGAAGTTTGTAAAGCTTCTTTTGAACCTACTTAAGTTTGATTTTAGCCTCAGAGATGGCCTTTTAAGTATTATTAAATTTGCTAAAAATTTTAACATTTTACGGTCACTTTTTCCCATCTTTAGTTTCTTTACACAAATGAATTCTTTGTTGACCTAAAAGGTAGCATATAACCTCTTACAGTAGCTCCCTCAAACCAATCTACTAAAGTTAAGATGTTGGTAAAATAAAAAGGTGATTTCTTGAGCTGACTAGAAGACAAATATTAAATGATAATAGGATAATGATTTGAGAACAAACAGCCCCAAAAATATAACTTTACATGTAGGAAACTTTACTAGCCAATCTTAATTGCTCAAGGCATATTCCTTATATGCCAATTTCTACTATGTTTATTACTCTAAGTGAAAAAAAATTCCCTTCATACTTTAGGTCTGTAAGCTTCAACATGGTTCATACACACTCTAAAGTCTTCATTAAAGTTCCTTAAGGAAATGTTACCTTCAACTTCAAATAAGAATATTATTGAAGTCACTAAGGATAATCCATGGGTAGTTAGAGGAGTCGTGGATGTTCTTGAGTTTATTCCATAAATAGTTTTTTTGGAATGCATGATAAGTGTGAAATGCATCGTGTTTTAGGGTATAATTTGATATGTGTTTATCAATTTATTCAATTGTTTACTATGTGTTTTCGACAGAATTGTGTTAGTTTGTGAATTACTTGTTAGTGTTTCAGGGTTAACAGTAAAGAACGGAAAAGTTTCAAAAAGACTTGGATCGAAACAACAGCCCAAGATCATGGCCCATCCTGCCACCATTATGATAGAAACGAGGGAGACAACCCACGATCGTGACCTTCCTACCACAATCGTGATAGAGAACTTACATTTGGCCCACGATCATGGCCTGAGTCAGACAGATGTGCATAACTCACAAAAAAGTTAAAATTTGAGGAATTTTTTTAACCTTTATGACCCCAAAACAACCCTCCACAATCACATCAAGTATAAAAAGAACAAGATAAAAGAGGAAAAGAAGCTTTTTGCATAAGCCACCATTAAGAAACCCTAGAGAGAGTTCATCAAGAGATTGAGAAAGAGATGAAGGAAGAGAGACATGGAGAAGAAGTCTACATGAAGTATTTCTTGGAACAAGAGGTTTCCCGATGTTGCTGCCTTCGTCATCCATTCAGATCTAGTTTCTGGTGTATTTCAATTTTATTTATGTATAAAATTGGGACAGCTATTGAGATAGGATTTTATGAATGTTGAGGAAACACACCTTTAGGTTGTTTTTATCTCTAATTCAATAAACATTTGATTGTTTATGTTATTTGGATTCATTATGATTGATTTTTGCACTTGCATAATTTGGTGATAGACTTAGAGGGTGAATTGAATGAAAAATAATTAAATTGGGCTAACGAGAGTTAGGTGATTTAATAAGAAAAAGAAATCAATCAAATCGGTAATTATGTGAAGAGAGATCTTAAATAGGTTTCCGGTAGTTTAGTGGAAAACTTTAAATCTAATTAGGGTTTAGATAAATGATGAATTGAGAAATTGCAATTTTCCATAATCTAATTAGGGTTTATAATTTAAAGCTATTAGTTATAACTCGAGGGAGAGCAATTAACCCTAGGATCGTCCAGGACCAATAATCTAACAATTCATAATTAATTAGATTAGTGTTGAAGATAAGTAAAAATTTCCCTTTTTCTTAATTGGTAGTTCCTTAGGTTGATTCTTGATGTCTATGTTACAATTTGTTGATTTGTTAATAATTCGTGATTAATTCTTGAATTGAGTTGATTGATTGAATCGATTGACTGAATTGCATCATTGATTTAGTTTAGTTAAATTTGAATTTTTGCAATTAGTTTTAGCCTTAGATTTTAGGATTAGATTAACCCTCATCATGGGATCAACATCTTAGGTACTACGTGAACGACCCGTACAGTTGTGGAATATCGAGGTTAAAATATTAAAACTACACATATTGAAAAATCGTGATCAAAGTTTTTGGCACCATTGCCGGGGAGGTGATAGTAAGGTGTTTACTAACTTTTTACTTTTTATTTTTATTTGTGTTCTTCCTTTTCTACTTCTGAAATCGTGCTCTTGTATGAACACAAGAGTCATGAGAAGTTCAAATCACGAAGTTGAAACTTTTGGTTTAGACATCGCTCGACTAGAATGAACCATTTAGAAAGCTCGATGTAATGAAGAAGAAGAAATCGCGAGGACAGCAATGGCTAAGGAATTTCATCAAAATTTAGACCACATAGCGAACTAAGGACGTCAACAGAGGACCCTTATGGATGGAATAAGACCAGGGTTCAAAGCAGCTAGCCAAGGAGTATCTAGACCACTCGTACAAGACGCATTGAGATCAAACCAACTATCCTGAACATGCTTCAACAGAATGTGTAATTTTATGGACTAGCAAACAAAGACCCCAATGCACACATAGTGAACTTCTTAGAAATCCGTGATACCTTTAGGTACTATCAAATGTCGGAAGATGCAGTGAGAATTAGGTTATTTCCCTTGACCCTTAGAGATAGAACAAAGGCTTGGAACCGCTCCTTTAACCTAACCAATGTTACCACTTAGGATCAGTTAGTTCATGTCTTTTTAGATAAATATTTTGCCCTGACTAAAACTGCTAAGATCATCAAAGAAATCACCAACTTCCAACAAGGTGACAAGGAATTGATTTACAAAGTGTGGGAATGATACAATGATTTGCAACGGAAGAGCCCACATCACAACGTACCTAAAGAATTGCCCACATCACAACGTACCTAAAGAATTTTTGTTGTAAACATTTTATAATGGAGTTACCCCATATACAAGAGGCAGGATCGATGTAGATTCAGGAGGATCATTGATGAGGAAGATAGTTGATGAAATGGAAGAATTAATAGAAGAGACGGCGAGTAATAATTGTTTATGGACGAATGAGCGGAGTAGACAAAATACTACATTCAATAAACAAAAAGGAATTGTAACTGTTGATCAGATGACGAAAATGCAAGAAGGTTAAAGAGTGTAAAGTAGAAGAAAACCCCAACATAGCACAGAAGAAAGAGGATCTAAGGGATTTTTACATTCCTTGCAGTATAAATGGAGTCAACAAAGACAAGGCATTCGCAAATTTGGGAATGAGTATCAATATGATGCCCTACACCTTTAGTCAAAAGTAAGGGTTAGAAGAGTTAGTACCCATAAAGATGTTAGTAAAGACAACAAAATAGTCCATCAATCGAAGGAGATTATTAAAGATGTCCAAGTATAAGTTGATAATTTTACTTTGCCCACAAACTTCTGTATATTCGATATTGGAGAAGATGTAGAAACCCTTATGGTCCTTAAAAGACAATTCTTGGCCACTACTTACTCAATCATTGATGTTGATGGGTGGCGAAACTAACTCTAAGGATAGGAAAGCAACAAATAATCTTCAAGGTGTCAAAGAGAGACAATAGTCCTCCTTTATCTCCAATAAATATCAAAGAACCCGAACCTTGATAGCATTGGGAAGATACTGAGGATCCTGAGAGTACCTTCAGAAAGAAGCGATCATATAGAAGAAAACAAAAGAAGGAAAATTACAAAGAAGGTAGAACCAAGGGCATGGTAGCTCATGCGCAAATTGTTAGATTAATGACTGCACTGACATTGCACCACTCATTTGAACTACCATAAGCAAAGTAAGAGTGTCCAGCTACCGACGTTAAAAGAAGTGCTACTTGGGAGGCAACACATGGAATTTCATGTCCTTGATTGTTTTTTTTTAGAAGTTTGAATTTTTTAGTTAGGTTATTTCATTTGCAATAAAATCGAGAAGTACTTCGCGAAGTAGGTGATCAGTGAAGTAAACAAAGAGAGGTGAAAGGATCACAAAAAGCTAATAAGTGGTTTTGGAAAAGTGGAGAAGGACCATAAAAGAGAAATTTTAAAATTGGTGGGAAACTGTAGGCTACGAAGCTACAATTGTGGCATGCAGCAAGGTAAAAATGGCAGACACGTGCAGTTAACTTAAAATTTTACCATTTTACCATCCAATCACCTATAAATATAATTCTAACTTCACTTTTTCACTCACTTTCATTTTAACTTTATCTATTAAAGAACTCTCACTTCTTTCTACAAAATTTCAAACCTCCAAATTTCTTTCGACTTCCACCAACTCATAAGCCAATATGTCGCGCATCAAGCAATCAGCCAAGTATGATTAATCATTGGGGTGAAATCAAGTATTGGGACGAGGAAGGAGAAATAGGGCAGCAGACTTCAGAGCACCATTCCCGATCTACATAGAGGAGGAAGGTATCCATTTCCAAACCCTCAATTCTAAACAAATTGCAATCCCTAAATATTTTGATTTTGATACACTTGATAGGTTAGAACTACGCGATAAGGTAGGAAGCTTAGCAAAAAGATTCAGTGGGCAAAATTTATACACTTCCAATTCCCTGTTTACTAAGAGCTCACTCTTGAATTTTTTATTTCCCTCCACCACGAACCTAGGACCCTTAGATAGATGTGGTTTAGGTTACGGGGACGAGCATATGAGCTGAACATAGAAATTATGTGCGATATATATAGGTTCACCGAGTCTTCCATTATCGACCCGCACGATGATTTTCGTGCTTCTGGCTATTGAATTGTGCTCACTGGGCTAGAGAGCTTCGATGAAAAAAATTCCCACAACAACATCATAAGGACTCATGAGCATTTGTTGTTGCACAAATTCATGTGCCAATTGGTTTCTGATAAATTATAAACCACCGAGTGCTCAACAAAGGAACTTTTTATGTTATGATGTATGGATCATAGCATTCTAGTGTGCACCTCCACACATGTCTTGAATGTTATTATTGCAACTTTGCACAAGAGGAGCAGTAATTTAGGAATGAGATATTTAGTTTCAGCCATTACTGAGTATTATGGCGTAGACTGTAGTGGTTTTACTGTCTATCTCCTAGACTTCATGCTAAAATCCTTAATTCCCATAACATGGAACTTCAGGATATCAACCAAAAGACTCATACGAAAATCAAGGTGAGTCGGGCAAGTTCTAGCAAAGAACTACTCAGCAGGTGGGAGAGGATTCGAGTAGTGAGGAATCTAAGGAAGAGGAAGAAAATGCAAAAGAACTAGGCTGGCAGAAGGTACTGGATGCGATCTCTGTAAACAACAAGACAATCATAGATACACTTGTGGAGAACTCTAAAAGGATGAAGGAGATGGTGCAAACCCAATGATGTCAGAGCCGGGACATCCATAGGATTCATCTTTATTTTGAGGCTCAGGGTGTTCAACTACCACCTCTAACACCGTCACCACCCCCATCACCATGAAACTTGTTCTAACCCCCTTTCCTTTCAAATTTAGTCTTTATTTTTATTTTTATTTTTTATCTTTATCTTTATCGTTATTGTTATTGTTTTTTTTGTTTTACTTTAATTTATGTTTTCTGTCTTTATGTGTTTGTTTGCCCCGTTCTCACATTAAGGACAATGTGTTGTTCAAGTGTGGGAAGGGTTATGTCTTTTATTTGAATGACAATTTGTGCATAGTAAATGATAGTTTGCTAGGTTGCATTCTGTGAATCGTGTGAATGTGTCAATGGCTTAGATGAATCGAAATTGATTTAATTTTGAATATAGTTTATTAGGTTGTAGAGAATTATTAATTGACATAATTAGTGAATTGGGGTTTTTTGATTAAATATGTTGCTTAATTAGGATTTAGTATTTAAATGTAGCACTCTAAATTGTCACATTCATTCATAACTTAAGGCATTTTAACCTAATTAGCTTTGCTAGTATTTTTTCATGAAAACGAATAGCTAAAGCAACAAGGTAGGTAATAAAATTTTTTATTTTGTTAAAATAAGTAACTATTCCATTAGCCTTTAGGTTATGAATAGAGCTAGTAGCTAGTTGAGAACGTGATATAGCTGAGTAACCGGATCGACATGCATCACAAATATGTTTCTTCACGTAAAAAGGCTAGAATGACGTTCCAATGTTTGCATCTGCATAAAAAGGCTAAGTCCATGTTCATAAAAAATAAATAAAAATAAAAATGTATTTTTGAATTAAACCTACAGAACTTGTAATGGTTTGATTTTTCATGAAGCATATTTAGGATTAGTTACAGAGTTGAATGACCAAAGAATTATTAATGAGATTGAGAAGGGTAAACAATTTAACACTTAAGTCTGGATTAATATGTATATTTAGTTTAAATCCCCAAGACAAGAATTTTGCATGTTAATGATTTGAAATGACTTGATTGATTGTATTTTAAATTAGATCTATTCCATAAAGTTGAAGCCATTGTCTCACTAATGTATTGTGTGCTATGTGAATTTTTATGTGTTTGTTATTTTGTTTGCTTGAGGACAAGCAAACATTTAAGTGCGGGGATGTGTAACTATAAAATGCATCGTGTTTTAGGATATAGCTTGATTTGTGTTTATTTGTTTATTTAATTGTTTAGTATGTGTTTTCGGTAGAATTGTGTTAGTTTCTAAATTATTTGTGTTTATGAGTTTTTATAGGTTAGTATAAGCATTTGAGCTTAATTATTATGTCTTTGAGGCACCTTGATGAGTTTGTTAATGCTTCAGGGTCAACAGCAAACTACAAAAAAGTTTCAAAAAGCCTTGGACAGAAACAACGACCCACGATCGTGGCCCATCTTGACACGATCATGACAGAAGCGAGAGAGATAGCCCACGATCATGTCCAAATTGCCATGATCATGACAGAAGGATTAAATTTGGTTCACAATCGTGACAGAGAGCTTATATTTGGTCCACTCAGCCACGATCGTGCAATCGTGGCTACATCTGACAGATACATAGATACACAGAAAAGTTAAATTTTAAGGGTTTTTTTGGATGTTTGTGACTCGAAAGGGCTGCCACAAATGCATCAAGTATAAAAAGAACAAGATAAAAGAGGAAAAGGAGCTTCTTGCATCAACCACCATCAAGAAACCCTAGAAAGAGTTCATCGAGTGATTGAGAAAGAGACGAAGGAAGAGAGACGTGGAGAAGAAGTCGACGTGAAGTACTTCTTGGAATATGAGGTTTCCTGACATTGCTTCCTCCGTCATCCGTTCAGATTTGGTTTTTGGTGTATTTCAATTTTATTTACGTATAAAATTAGGATAGATGTTGAGATAAGATTTTATGAATATTGAGGAATGTCTAAACTCACCTTCGGGTTGTTTTTATCTTTGATTCAATAAACATCCGATTGTTTATATTATTTGGATTCATTGTGATTGATTTTTGCATTTGCATAATTTGATGATAGACTGAGCAGGTGAATCAAATGAAAAATAATTAAATTGGGCTAAGAAGAGTTAGGTGATTTTATAAGAACGATAAATCAATCAAATCGGTAATATGTGAAGAGTGATCTCATATAGGTTCCTGGTAGTCTAGTGCAAAACATTAAATGTAATTAGGATTTGGATAAATTGTGAATTAAGAAATTGCAAATTTTCATAATCTAATTAGGGTTTATAATTTAGAGCTATTAGTTATAACTTGAGACTGAGTAATCAACTCTAGGATTGCCTATGACCAATAATCCGACAATTCATAATTAACTAGAATGGTGTTGAAGATAAATAAAAATTCTCATTTCTCTCAATTGGTAGTTCCTTAGGTTGATTCTTGATGTGTGTGATCCAATTTGCTGATTTGTTAATATTTCGTTATTAATTCTTGAATTGAGTTGTTTGATTGAATCGATTGATTGAATTACATCATTGTTTTAGTTTAGTTAAATTTGAATTTCTGTGATTAGTTTTAACTTTAGAATTTAGGATTAGATTAACCCTCCTTATGGGATCGACATGTTAGGTACTACGTGAACGACCTGTACACTTGCGGAATATTGAGGTTAAAATATTAAAACTACACATATCAGAAAACTGTGATTAATGCATAATTGGATCTATAAATGAAAGACACTATGAAATATGAACTACTATGACTAAGAGATGTATAATTTAATATGTAGCTATAATGAGTGAGGTCTTAATTTTTTTAAGATCATATGCTATAATAATTCAACCATTATGATGATATTCATGGCTAGTAAAGGCATGTGTTGGACCCTGTTTTTGGAGCCCAACTATTCGAAATTATAAAACGTGAGCGAAATCTAATGAAATCTCCTTAACCATCATCGGTTCATTTTCATGCTCTGATACTATGAATGTTGGGTCCTTGAGTCCTGGCGAGCGATTTGTCGTGGCAAACTTTATGTTTCGCCTTGGCAAATAGACAAAAACTTCTGTAGGGACCCTTCAAGAAAAGTTCATCATAGCGAAATTCCCATATTAGACCCAAACATCTCTCGGGATAAATACGTCGCAGTAAGAAGATTGACTTAACGGCAACGAAGATGCAAAATTAACCATAATAACAAATTTTAGGAAGGATTCCCTCAAGAGCCTTCCCTGAAGTAAATCACACATTAATATAGAATTCACGTACAATATACGAGATACACAAGAAGGGGGTTTGAATTGTGTATT
>JAOQMP010000002.1:24472646-24483002 GCA_027563575.1 Erythroxylum pedicellare
TGAATAAATACGTAACATAATACATCTTTTTTTTACACGAGTAGAAGAATCTGCTGCTATGGAAACCATTAATGAGTACGACAAGTCAGTTGTTTTCACTTATGCATTATTAACTATTAACAATTTTTCAGTGGACAATTGGACTCTATAAGTTACCGCGTACAATGATACATGGTAAAATATACTTACTAAGTTTATCAATATTAATATTTCTCATGAAATTCTATGAAATTCTTAATATATAATTGAAAAATGAAATGCTTTCTTAATTAGATGAAATAGAACATAAAATCAATTTTTGTTTTTAAAAAACAGTAAGTTTACTATCATATTTGACAGGAGTTTGATGTAGTAGCTAAATAGTGCAATTAAAGCCTCCCACTTGCATATGAATATTAACTAGTGGTGTCCATCATTCATTCATTATACTATTTGAGAACTCTTTGGAAAGTTCTGGTTATAGAAAGCCAACTGCATTTAAAAGGGCATTATATATTATCCAAAGAAATTGATAATGCAATAGATTATCAAACAAATGCAAACGACAAAGGAATCTTTATTTGTGAATTAGGGGTGAGGTCAATTGTTCTAAGTAATTAATCAACATCATAATACTCGAAATTAGTGAAAACCAATTGTTTTCATTTCTTTCTAATTCTCTATTATGGGTGTTTATAAATAGAGGACTTCTTTGATCTAGAGCTTAAACCCAAATATTAAATACTAAGAAGAATATGTATCTCTTTCCTTGGAAGCTAAAAGAAGTAAAAATCATGAAGATCCCAAGCAACATAAACCAAGGAATAAGTCCCAGTATGAAAAAAGCCCACCCTGTGCATTCAAAAGAGAGAGAGAGAAGAAAAAGAAAAGTATGTCTAGAGAGAAAAAGAACTCAACTTTTCAACTTTTCACAGATTCTTACAAGCCTATCTCACTTTCTTCAAGATTCTATATTCATCCCAGCTATATACAGTAACCAAAAGCAAATCCAGCTATAAAACAGTAAAGAGATATATGCTTATATAGAGAAGCACAGATTTCCACGATCTATAACCACTTCAGTTCTCACTATAAGAAGAACCAAAGTTTCCAACAATTATAAGCTAAGGAAAAACAAAAGAAAATGAAAGCAGAGAACCAAAAAAGGCAAAAATATGCAAAACTCACCATGAAAAGATTCTTGAAAATGATCAAAAGAGTACTTGTATCTTCTTCTGTTTCTCTTGATTCAACATACATATAATAAGAAATCTTCAGGCGGTGAAGGAGAAAACATATTAAGGTCTAATTTCATATTGAGGTCTAATTACTATCAAAGTAAGAGTCCAACCATAACTTATACATTGTTCTAGTTAGTTACAAACTAAATGGAAACAACATCTTTTTTTCTTCGAATTTCAGTAAAGCTTTAATATTCAAGTTTTGATACAATATTCGAAGATGGATGTTTTTATCTAAATGATTGGACCACATCACCTCTAAATTATAAATACTGGACCAACATAAATTGAATTTTAAGCAAAATTAAGCAAAAAGAAAAAAACCTTCCAGATAAAATGTCACTCTCTGTTTACATAAGAATAAAAAGAGAAACATGTAAGAAGTATTGAAACAAAACTCAATACTAGAACCATAACAAATCTAACATTCTCATCCAACTGTCCATTTTGAATCCCTAAACACTAAACATTGTATATGAAGTCTTTTATTTTAAATTTTCGATCATTATAGGTCAAGAGGAATCAATTCTTGTTGGCTTACATTTGTATCTTATTTCCCTTTTTTCAACTTTAAAAATAGATACTGTTAACATTAAATTACAATAAGTTCAACTTAAATAAATTACAAACTAAAGACATGACAAATTACATCAACGAATAAGTGATAGCAGAAAAAAAAAACTTTAACATTATTTATCTTTTTGGTTATTTCTAACTTATGCTAGTATTATAATCATAAATATTATTATATAACATTACTGTAAATACATGATTGAATCAATACAAAGATTACTCCTTATACCTCACCTTAGCATCCATAAAAACAAAAATGAACAATTCTTCCATTCAACTTGTTCATGCCTTCAATATTTTTTCCTTAACTTCTACTCATTGTTATTTCTCACTCAAGCATATAATACTAAAAATTACAAAAACTATCCATAAACCACTATGAACTTTTGTTGAACACTTCAAAGCCGTGACAGAGTTATCCTAAATCACCTAAACAAATAGTGTCTTCTTCCTTAACATACTGTCACACAATGCAAAGCCAAATGCATTATGTTACAGATAATCAAAACAAACAAAAAAACACTCTAAAAAGCAGATTAAATCGTCAAGTAGAACCAAGTAAAAAACCAACACAGTTATCATGGCATTCATCACAGAGCTCAAATGTTGAATGACTTACCTCCACCAAAAGACAGAAGCACTCCGAATATAGAAGACAGAGGGACGTAAACCTCAGGAAGGAGAAAGTGGCTCGGCAAAAGCACTCCGTAGAAAGTGGCTCGAGAGAGAGGGAAGCTGAAAGCACAGCAGGCACACATATACGGAACTGAGGAAACATTGATGTTTTTCATTTACACAGAAGATGCGACGACCTCGTTTTAGGGGGCGGGGACATGATGTCATTCTGGTCGGGGCGGGGGGTAAGTTTTAAGAAAAACAAAATGACATCATTTTGGGGGGCAAGGACACAATGTCATTCTGGTAGGAGCGGAGGGGAAAGGGGTAAGTTTTAAGAAAACCAAAATGACGTCGTTTTGGGTGGGGGGGACACGATGTCGTTGTGGTGGGATGGAGGGGACTGGGGTAAGTTTTAAGAAAATCAAAACGATGTCGTTTTGGGGGGCAGGGACACGACATTATTTTAGTGGGGGCAGAGGGGACTCGGGTAAGTTTTAAAAACCAAGCCTTCCATGATGTTTTCTTCAACAAATTATCGCGCTCACTATTTTGCGACGTTTCATTGAAAAAACGTCATGAAATGCTTAACAAATCTGCAACGTTTTCATAAAACGTCGTGGAATATTGGCTCTTTTTGTGACGTTTAAAGAAACGTCACAACAAGCCTCAACAATTCGTGATGTTTTTTCAAAAAACATCATGAATTGTATGATTTTATTGTAGTGAATGTACTTTTTTATCTTTTTCTAGTTTTGAATGGTTCTATATTTTAGTACAAGAGTGGAAGTGGATACTGGCCAGGGATGTTTTGGCTTTGGATCTCTAACTGCTAGTGGTAGCAGGAAGGAAGAAATTAAGTAGGTTTAAAGGCAAGTCATTCAACTCATCAAGTATGTTTTCCGTTAGATCTTATTTTGTTAATCTTCAATTGTCAATTATTTGTTGAAATATGAGTGGAAGTTTGACCCACATAGAAAAAATGTATAGCCTTAAACATTCATATAGGCTTAGTGAGTTACTCCTCTTATCACCAATTGGATTTATGATGGAACCTTATTTAGGTTTATACGTGGTCAATTTATTTGGGACCAATCTTATAAAATTTAACATGGTATCACACTACAAGAAAATAGGACAATCTGTGATGTTTAAAAAACATCGCGGAATATAAAAAAATGTCATAAAATATGATTTGCGATGTTTTAAAAATAGTCACAAAAAACGTCGCAGAATGTGGTGTAGGTAAAAGGTTTGTGCGACGTTTTTGGTAAAACGTCACGGAAAATACGGACAGTCCGTGATGTTTTAAAAAACGTCACTGAAAGATTGCTCTTTCTGCCACGCTTTTGCAAACATCGTGGAAAGTCACGTTCTACAACGTTTTGGAATGTAACTTTTCGCGACGTTTCTAGAAACATCGCTGGAAATCATCTTCTGCGACGTTTCCAAAAATGTCGCAGAAACTAAAACGTCGAGGAAAGTCACATTCTGTGACGTTTTTAAAAACATCGCGGAAGGTCACATTCCACGATGTTTCGACAGAAAACGTCGCAGATAGTAAATTTTAATTATTTTTTGCTTTTCCAAAAATCACTTTAATTTAATAATTTTTAATTTTTATAAATATAAATCTTATTTTTTAAATAACTATTCAATATTATTTATTAATTTTATTTATTTAATAATTCTTCAATTTTTTTAGTATATCATTAATTTAAATAATTATTCATGTATCACAAGAATTTCATACCTGCAGACAATGTATTGTTTAATTGCAACTTGCAAACATGTCATTATACACTAATTAATATCAAAAGTACATCATAAGTGTATAGTGAATAGTCATAAGTGTATGATATATCAATATGAGTAGATATATCTAACCTAAACGAATATTATTTGTAGAACATAAAAGTTTCAAGAGCTTTTTTTGCTATTCAAATTCAAATCTTTCTTGTTCGATTTCGGTAGTTAGTCGATCCTGTATTTGTTTAACTTTTTTATTTAATTTATCGACTTGAGACTGTAACTCCTGATTAACCTTCTTCGACTCCTCTAGTTCGTCTCGAAGTCTCTTTCTGACCGAAGTCTTCCTTTGTGGTCAAGGCCTAACTCCCATGCCAACAACGTAATCTGCCCAAGACTTTGTCGCACACTTCATCCTCTGGCATCGGATGACCTTGTTCTATTGACTCTACCAATTACTTACACATTAATTCTTGAAAAATTAAGAATTAATTAGATATACAATCTCATTTAAGAAAAATTTGTAAATGAACTATGTACTCACCTATTTTTTTCTGCATTAGGTAGTTGTCGATTGACCTTTGCTTTCATCATAATGAGTGTGATACTATAGCTTCATCTGGTCACACTCTTCTCCATCTCTGTCACTTTATTGTATACAAATATATTACTAATAATATTAATTATAAATTTGAAATTTCAATTAAAGTAAAATATACTTAAAAAGATAATAACTCACAATCTCATGCCGTATCGCTACAAAGGCCTTGGAGCCGGAGTTTGGTCGACATTTGACCTGACTCCTAGCCAATTTGGCTTTTTGACTTTTTTCCTAATCGTAAACGTAACAAAATCTACTATAACATCTACAAATCACAATTCATAAATACTAAATATAATCAGTTGTCAATAAAGTTGTGAAATTAAGTTTTGTGATCAAATTAAGTAACCTTTGTAGTTGATTGCTCCCAATATTCGTATAAATCTATCCACTCCGCCACTGTCACATTATGCAGCTTAACATCCTTTCTGTGCTTGGCATAATGCTTTTTAAAATGAAATCTTTGATCTTTAGACCTTAAAGAAAGAAACTTTTTGATAGTAGCATGTACTTCGTTGTTTGTCCTCATTCCCTTGACTTCCAACTTTTGTTGCAAAAAATTATAAATTATTGGTCAAAACTTTAGACATATGGGATAATACTTACATCTAACTTATCAAATGCAATGTCCAACTCCTCATTAGTTATTTTTTTCCATTTTGTTCTTATAGGTAACGAAGTTCGGGATACCACACCAATCTCACTCTATAATTTGGCAGACTGTATGGAGTTGGTTGGTCATCCTTTAGTGGGGGAGATCTCTATCTCCAATTTCTTACCTATTGCCTTATTAATCTTTGCCAATCCATATCCTTTTGTGACATCCCTTGTCTCTTTCAGATCAGTTGTGGATCCTAAAATATACCAAAGGAATATTTTAGAACCGGCATATACCATACTCTTAATCAGTTAGATAAACAAAATTATTAAACTTATATGTTTCACCAATGTGATGTGAAAGATCATACCTGCAGTGCTTTTAGAGGCAGTACTAATACTAGGAAAGGGGTTCGTGTCCTTTACTGGTGGCTGAATATAAGAAGCTGGAGGCATCTATTGAGAAGTTGATGGAGACATCTCTTGAGAAGTTGATGGAGAACTAATATTGTTTCGCATATTCAAAAGTTGTAGATACTTATTTCTAGGATGAGTAATAGGCGCAAATGTGACATCTTTTGGTATTGGAGTCAACTCATAAGGTGCAGGTGTGTGGTCTTCTGGCTATGTATAAGTAGATGGCTCATCAGCTACACTTCCAAGAAGCTGATGGTACTGCGTCTGAAGTTGTATCAGTACTAAGCTGCTTGGTGCAACCTTATTCTTTTTATTAGGTAAACCAAGTCCAATGTGAATCACCTGCATTCAATTCGACATTAGATTTCAATGATATCACTAATTGATTAAGTAATATTCATCAACCATATTTAAAGAAAACAACATAGTCTACAACTAAAAAAAGACCTAGTAAATCAATGTAAAAGGGTAAAGATCGAAGAATTATACAGTCGACAATACAAGTACCTAATAATAAGATCGGGTTATGAAATAAGGTTTTAAGGAACAACAAGAGTTGGCGTTATTTGGATGTTAGATGTAAGCTTTTGTTTTGTACTTTTGTCTTAATAATGTAATTCTTTTAGCTTTAAAAAAAATCTTAAGTTGAGAAGTTATAGTGGAGTAAATGCAATGGACAAGAGAAGAACTTCAATCATCTAAAGCAATTACAAATTGCAGTCGGGGATAATTACACCTTAGAGATCAGACAGCCTTTGGACATGATGAAAAAGAATAAAGTGTGGAAGTTTCTCCTTTCAATGTTTTTTTTCATTATCTAGTCTTGAATTTATTTGAATATATAAGAGTTGGTTTCTACCTATTGGCTTGTAGAACTACTGTTTTCTCTTGATTTTATTTGAATATGGATATACCTCTTCTGAAATTGATGAGATGAGAGAAGCTAAATAGATAGACTATAAGCTACATGTATAGCCTACGCACGCTACACACAAAGGAACTAAAAGTGGTCCTCACTCCTTAATGATATAAATGTGCATCAAAACTGGTTTGTTTACTATGTATTTTGAGGATAGAAAAGAAAGATATCATAGTTACTTTAAATATATTGATTGCTCATTTTAACTAATAAACTTGTCATTACTCTTATATCATTGTATTCTGCACACACTCAAAGTTTAGATTCAGAATGAGTTCGAGAAGCAACAATTGAATAACAGGTGATTTAACGTTTCAAAGACTTGGTTGTAGAGTTTACACAAGGTGTTTGGTAAGAGAAATACCTACAAATGTGTCCAGCGTTTTTAGCCTTTACTTAATTGCTAGCTAAAATATAAAGGAAATCTTACGAGAATTATTACCAAACCATAACAATTTTCTCCAAATTGGTTTTGTTGCCATTTTATGCTTCCAAATTTGGTTTATAATCAAGAATAAATCTAATAATGTATTAAAGTATATATATCTACAATGTCATTCTCCACCATATATGGATTACATTAAGAGTCTAACATTAACTAAACCTAAATCTATAAAGAGAACCTAACTCATCTAATTATCAAACCAAAATCATGTTCTTATCCTATTCTCAACTATGAATTTCATTTCCTGAAATTCAATGTTTATCAACTTTAGCATTTAAGTGAGACTCTAAGAGTTGTTATGTTTAAAATTTTTTTATTTTTTATGACATAGGTATACATCCACTTAGATTCTTGGTTTGCAAAGATCTTTTAGACCCTTTTGACAACTAGTACTTTTTTTATTTCTTATAGTATTTTTCTTTAAACCACCCTCTTCCTTGGTTAAGCGACTCTCAGTCCATTTAACTTTAGTCCCTAAAGCATTATTTGACTTCTCAAACTATAAGAAGTTCTTCAGCAACCTCTTTATATCCTTGATTAGGTGTTGGAGCATATATAAATGATAACACTAGTTGACAAGAAGATTATTTAGCATAACTTTAATAAGATAGAGCGTACCAACATTAAAGAGTAAATTATTGTTCTAATATGGTATTCTTTTGTGGATGGATTTAAATAGAGGCTAACAATCCTTATATAAAATTATCTTATCTATAAATTGAAATTCTAAGATATTTGAATGGCAGTTCCTAGTGTTTAAAACCTAAAAGTTAGACACTAGGAACTCCCCTTAAAACCTTAAAGAGGGACTCCCCTTATCTCAACCACTTGCCTCCATCAAAATTTAGGTTCACCATTAATTATAATAGTGAAGGAGGTAGTAGAGATACATTGCTCAATCTACGTTATAAATTTAATTGGAAATCAAAATCAATCATTCAAATTAAAAAATCCATTTTATTGAATCAAAAGCTTTGTTGGAATTCATTTTCAATAAGCAACATCTCAAGGTTTTTCTTTTTTACTTTGAGCATGTGTTTGTTGATCATAAACAAAGAAATTACACGTGCTTAACCCATATTCAATTCCATCTTTAATTATAAACATAACAGTAGAAATTGCACTTGCTTACCCTATGACTCTCTCCTTTGTCAATGTTCAATGTTCAATGTTCACCCTATTCAAACCTGCATATGAAATAATTGAAATTTGGTTTAATCAAGTAATTAAGACAAGATTATAATTTATACCTCTCATAATAGTCAAAAGAACGATAGTGTTGTCACTATATGATTGGTTTGCAATTATATCATATATTTTCATGTAAGAAAAAACGAGGAGAAAACAAGTTAAATGGAAGTGCTAACTTGGTGTTGAATGTAAATCTATAATAAATTACAATTGATTGGCACATGATGTGGTCTCTCATTTATTTCATTTATATTAACTTTAAAATTCTCTTAAAATCTGCATACAACAATCAAGATAAAACAACAAAGGTTCAATTGCATAATAAAAATTAATTCATCGTTGTTGTCGGTGGACTCTTCCAAAACAATATCACATTCATTCTCACTACTACTCATCTCTAAGTACTCCAAATTGTCATTCAAACGTTGCTCGGAATTCAATAAAACATTATTTAGTACCTCAAATGCAATATCATTTCATTCTAAAAACTCTAAGGAACATTCCTCAACGTCATTTGAACCTTCTTCATTACCATGCAAAGGGTTATCCTATGCACTTATAACTTAACATTCTTATACAATCTGCGAATTTGGGCCGAATAATAAACCTTCCACATAAAAGACTTGTTTTGCTTGGTTTGCTAAAATAAAGGGGTCATCCTTAAACAAGAACTTAGTTACGTTGATGCTTTTTACAATACCGTTGACCCTAATATTCAAATTTCCAAGATCACATCATTTGCACTTGAAAAGTACAACATTTTTACCTCTAACATATTCAAGCTTGATAATATCTGTCAGCAGCCCATAAAATGTAATATTATCTTCCTCATAATTTCCTAACACCGCAATACCATTATTTTGTGTAATCCTACACAAATCATGGGCTTCAGTGTGAAATCACATGCCATTTGTATTGCATACAGTATACTTCTGCACCAAACTATGAGGTCCACATGCTAATGCACAAAAAGACTCAAAGATACTTCATTCACGAGAGCTAGTTAATGTCGTCATCTATAACAGCAAATGAAAATTAGTTAATAATTTATAATTATTAGTGTAGACCACGTACAAACCTTCTTCGCACCCGATGCTTTAACTATAAAGAAAATTGTTCTCTATATCTCCTGTCAACATATAATGGACTTTGTTGCCTTTACTAATCCATGTGCCCACTATGGATGAAAAAAATTCAATCAAGATTAGATGAAATATCTATACTTATTACATATCTTAATTTCACAATAGGTTAGAAAAACTTAATAAAGGGCCTAATCTCATAACAATTCATAATCACATACCAATGTGCAATCTCTATCTCATGTGTAGGAAAAGCAATTGTTTTGCTAGCACCAGTCGACTTAAATCATTGGAAGAACACTGATATGTCACTACCATCAACCATATCATTGATTCGCTCTGGCATGTTGAAGTTGGTTTCAATTCCTTTTAGATATATTGAACAGAATGTTATGCACTCTTTAATAACATACGATTCAACAATTAGACCTTCTGGACGTGTTTTATTTGTAACAAATCTCTTTAGTGTACCTAGGAATCTTAATAAATGATTAACCATAATTAGATAGGACACTATTTAGTTAACTTTGTTGAGTGATAGGATAAATTTAAATAATACCTCTCAATTGGATACATCCATCTATACGCAACTGGTCCACTAAGTAAGGCTTTATTTTGCAAATGAATAGCCAAATGAACCATGACATCAAAAAATGCGGGTGGTTATATCATTTCAAGTTTGCATAAGATTAAAGTTATCTCATCACACATCTTATGTATGTCATCCTTATTCAAACTTCGTCTACAAATTCGAAGAAAGAAGTGCCCCAACTCCATTAAAACACCTGTCACATCTTTATTCAAGATGGCACGCATGCCTAATGAAAGAATGCTTTGTAACAGTATATGACAATCATCAGACTTAAGTCCAGTAATCTTCCTTTCATCAACATTAACACATCTAGATATATTAGATGCGTAACCATCTGGAAACTTCACCTGCTTTA
>JAOQMP010000002.1:24483102-24506666 GCA_027563575.1 Erythroxylum pedicellare
TTTCTTTTAATAAAAATTTTTCATTTTTTCGAAAATAATTTTAATTTAATAATTTTCCAATTTTAATAATTATTTTTAAATAAAAATTTTTTTAAATCTTATTTATTTAATAACTATTCAATATTATTCATGAATTTTATTTATTTAATAATTCTTCAATTTTTTTAGTACATCATTAATTTTAATAATGTATCACAAGAATTTCATACGTGTAGACAATTTATTATTTAATTGTAATTCCCAAACATGTCATAATACAATAATTAATATAAAAATATGTCATAAGTGTATAATATATCAATATGAGTACATATATCTAATCTAAATAAATATTATGTGTAGCACGTAAAAGTTCTAGAAGGTTTTTTTGCTGTTCAAATTTAATTCTTTGTTGTTCAACTTCAGTAGTTAGTCGATCCTGCATTTGTTCAACTTTTTTATTCAATTCATTGACTTGAGACTATAACTCCTGATTAATTTTCTTTGATTTCTCTAGTTCGTCTCGAAGTCTCTTTCTGATCGAAGTCTTCCCTTGTGGTCGAGGCCCAACTCCCATGCCAACAACATAATCAGATCTAGTGCCCAAGTCTTTGTTGCATACTTCATCCACTGTCATCGGATGACTTTTTTTATTGAATTTGCCAATTCCTTACACATTAATTACTAAAAAATTAAGAATTAATTAGATACATAGTCTCATTTAAGAAATATTTGTAAATGAACTATGTACTCACCCATTTTTCTCTGCATTTAGTATTTGTCCATTGACCTTTACTTTCATCATAATGTCATCTGGTCACACTCTTCTCCATCTTTGTCACTCTGTGGTATAGAAATATATTATTAGTAATATTTATTATAAATTTTGAAATGTTAATCAAAGTAAAATATAATTAAAAAATAATAACTCACAATCTCATGCTGTATCACTACAAAGGCCTTGGAGCCGGAGTTTGGTAAACATTTGACCTGACTCCTAGCCAATTTGACTTTTTGACTTTTTTCCTAACCGTAAACATAACAAAATCTATTATGTCATTTATAAATCACAATTCATAAATACTAAAATATAACTAGTTGTCAATAAAGTTGTGAAATTAAGTTTTGTGATCAAATTAACTAACCTTTGTAACTGATTGGTCCCAATATTTACATAAATCCATCCACTCTGCCACTGTGACATTATGCAGCTTAACATCCTTTCCATGCTTGGTAAAATGCTTCTTTAAATGAAATCTTTAATCTTTAGACCTTAAAGAAAGAAACTTCTTCACAGCATCATGTACTTCGTTGTCTATCGTCATTCCCTTGACTTCCAACTTTTGTTGCAAAAAGTTATAAATTATTGGTCAATGCTTTAAGCATATGAAAAACACATACAAATTAAATAGTTTTATAATACTTACGTATAACTTATCAAATGCATCGTGCAACTCTTCATTAGTAATTTTTCCATTTTGTTCTTATAGGTAAAGAAGTTCAGGATACCATACCAATCTCACTCGATAATTTGGAAGGCTGTACACAATTGGTTGGTTGTCCTTCAGCGGGGGAGGTCACTACTTCCAATCTCTTACCTATCGTCTTATTAATCTTTTCCAATCCGTGTCCTTTTAAGACACCCCTTGTCTTTTTCTGATCAGTCGTGGATCCTAAAATATAGCAAAGGAATATTTTACAATAAGCATTTAACATAATCTTAATTGGTTAGATAAACAAAATTATTAAACTTGTATGTTTCACCAATGAGATATGAAACATCATACTTGCAGTGTCCTTTACTAGTGGTTGATTATAAGAAGCTGGAGGCATCTCTTAAGAAGTTGATGGAGAACTAATATTGCGTTGCATATTTAAAAGTTGTGGATACTTATCTATAGGATGAGTATTAGGTGCAGATGTGACGTCTCTTAGTGTTGGAGTAGGCTCACAACATGCAGGTGTGTGATCTTCTGGTTGTGTAGGAGTAGATGGCTCATCAGCTACACTTCCAAGAAGTTGATGGTACCGTGACTGTAGTTGTGTCGGTACTAAGCTGCTTAGTGTAGCCTTATTCTTCTTCTTGGATAAACCAAGTCCCATGTGAATCACCTGTATTCAAATGAAAATTATATTTCAAGAGATACATATAACCCAATTCAAACTTAAAAATTGACTTTTTATATTAACTTTAAAGTTCTCTTAAAATCTGTATACAATAGTGAAGAGAAAACAAAAAAGGATTTATCAACTATTAATGTTTTTAAAACATCTTTTTTCACTATTCACATCATGATTGTAACCATTTTTCAACCAAAATAATGCATTATTTACACTTCTATCCAAGGTTTAAATCATTTATCTTTTATGATACGTTTAAATCATTTATCTTTTATGATAGACTTTTTTTTTAAGTTTGGCATTTTTCTTTCTGAGAGTGACTCTTAGTTATTTAAGATTGATTCCTAAACATTAGAAGTGATTTCTAGAAACCTATTAGTTTGATTTAGGTGTTTGTTTCAATTCCTAGATGTTTCATTTACTTTTATTGTACTTTTTATTTTCACCCTCAATTCAAAGTTGCAGTAGCCCCTATTTTTAGTTTATAGTGTCCTGGATACATCTCACAACCACACTTTAAAGAATACAACAAAAATATACTTCGAGCATGTGTCTATCAGGATAAAAGTGCAATCAGTAAATACTTGTAGCCTAAGATAATCCAACACTTGATATTTCATTTTTCGGTGCAACTCACCATTTTGGGGATTACTTACTAGAATTTTCCTTTTATCACCAAAGATAAGATCCCATAAATATTTTCTTTATAGAAAAGCTTGCATGCACACCTTCTGGTAATTATAGTTGTTATCAACAAGTTGTCTATGAAAGTATGAAGGGGAACACTTCCACCATTCATCTTTCTAAAGTAATAATATTAAACAATTGGTGGGCAACCAAGAAAATTTTAAAAGAACACAGTATGGTATCCCAAGCTTCCATATATGTCCCCCTCATCAGGACATACAACTAGAACTCTCAACTAAATGGACTAAAGAAAAGCTAATATGCTTGTAAAGTGACTCCTTAAAGAAAGACTAGTTCCACTAACTAACTCCTAAATAATAGAAAGAATGAAATAACTTGTACTAACAGACTCCTAAAATATAGAACCAATAAAACAACTTGTAAAATCTTTTAATGTAATAGTAAGTTGCATTACTATATAATATATCTTCATAATTGTAGAAGTTACAATTGATAATTCTAGTTCCAAAATTTTCTCATCAAATAAACCGCAGTTAGGGTGATGGATACAAAGTTCAATTTAGGCATATAGATAAGGAACCATGACTGGCTCCAATATATGTTGCTACTCTTATAAAACCCAACTTTTGTCATGTTACATGTAGATATATTTGACGGCTACATTAACAACCTTAAAATGGATAATCCTATACTTGCATTTTTCTTATCTTCTGTATCCACTAGTATTTTTGCAAGTTGTTCTTTTAGTCCTCAAATTCTAAAGCCTAACATGATCATATTTAGTTCTTTTATTTTCAAGAACAAAAGTTTGGTTTTGCTAATTAGCTATAGATTAATGTTCTTAAAGAGGTTAAGATAAGTAAATTGAGGACTGAATTCACTAAGATTTTGGGGAATATGATTGAGGCAATATATAGAAGTGAAAATAACAAAGGTTTTAAAGTACATATATTGACATCCTAAGGTTTCACAAAAGGTTTAATTAGACTCTTCATTATTTATGGTACCAAGTTAGCCCTCGTCATTTTAAAGTAGCATATATTAACCCTGACTCTATCAAATTTCTATCAAACCTCTATATGATCTATATGCAATTCAAAAGAGATGCTTGAGGTTACTATATTTAGTTTATGTGAGAAATGTGCTAACTAAAATGTTTAGTTAGTTATAGTTGGGAAGTATATAGAGATGACCCAATTTTTTCCAGTTGTCAAACTAGAAGAATGTTGATTTGCCATTCCCTAATGGAATCTTTAGCTCACTTCTCAGCTACCTCTTATACCCAAAATTTGCCTTAAAGACTATGATGCCTTAAAGACTACGATGACCCATGCAATATTCTTGTGGATATGTCTTTGGGTTCCTTTATTTATGTACTTGTTCCAAAAGAAGTAAAAATAGTAGGATTAATAAATCAACAGGAAGATGAGAAGAGATCCAATAATAAAAGACAGATTAAGTCTTAGATTCCTAACAATTTATATATTGTTTTCATTAAATCCAAATTAATTGAATTAATGAAAAAGGGGCCATCTAAAGAAAATTATAATGATGAAAACTACATTTATGAAAATATAAAATTTTACTTTTATCAAATCGTCCTAATTAAGTTGTAGTTGTTTATTCAAGATATCACCAAGTTATTTCAAAAGTCATTTATTGAAGCACTTTCTGAATAAACACGCTAAGACTATGACTTAAGAGCTTTGAATCAATTTTTAAATATGCACTATCAAAGCTTCCTCTTTCAACCTTAACCCATTGCCTTAAAACCCCTTCTTAAGCATCCTTAAATCAACTTTTGTGCTATCATTCAAGCATATCCAATAATAATTATGTTTTAGTAATAAGCTCTTTTTAGCATTCTACTGAATATTAACTAACAAATGACTTGCACAAGAAATTGCACGTGTTTAACAAAAGACTATCAAATGACTTGCACAAGTGCTTGACTCGTTTCAGTAAATCATAACTAGTCATCCTAGGCATACAATAGTCTGTCATTATCAAGTTAACTTTTAACCCCTGTAGTAGTATTGTTATCTAATTGGAAACAATTTTTTTACCATGTAGAAAAAAGAAGTAACATTAAAACTACCATTCACATTCAAAGATCTAATGCGCTCGAAAAATCTTTTATTGGTTTGGAAAGAAATATGTATTTTAGGGAAGTTTTTCTTCAAAGAGGAGCTATAGCCACAGTATTAATGAATACATGTGCTTGTTTGAAAAGAATATATTTTTGGTAATAAGGTCCACATTTATAGCAAACACAGAGATCAAAGGTTGAATGTTTACAGGTGCTATATTAAATTCCATCTTCAATTGTAAACATAACAGTAAAAATTGCACTTGCTTATTGTATAAGTCTCTCCTTTGTCAATGTTCAATGTTCAATGTTCACACTATTCAAACCTACACATGAAATAATTGAAATTTGGTTTAATTAACTAATTAAGACAAGATTATAATTTATACCTCTCATAATAGTCAAAAGAACGATAATGTTGTCGGTATTTGATTGGTTTTGTAATTATATCAGATATTTTCATATAAGAAAAAATGAGGAGAAAATAAATGGTTAAATGGAAGAGGTAACTTGATGTTGAATATAAATCTATAATAAATTACGATTGATTGGCACATGACGTGGTCTCTCGTTTGTTTCATTTATATTAACTTTTAAATTCTCGTAAAATCTGCATACAACAATGAAGATAAAACAACAAAGGTTCAATTGCATAATAAGAATTTATTCATCATCATCATCAATAGACTCTTCCAATACAATATCACATTCATTCTCACTATTGCTTATCTCTAAGTCCTCCAAGTCGTCATTCAAACGTTGCTTGGAATTCAATAAAACATTATTAATTACATCAAATGCAATATCATTTCGATCTAAAAACTCTAAGGAACATTCCTCGACTTCCACTGGAACTTCATCAGACTCCTCAACAACATCATTTGAACCTTCTTCATTACCATGTAAAGGGATATCATATGCACGTCTAGCTTCACATTCTTACACAATCTGCCAATTTGGACTGAATAACAAATCTTCCACGTAAAAGACTTGCTTCACTTGGTTTACCAAAATAAATGGGTCATCCTTGAACCAAAACTTAGTTACATTGATGCTTTTTACAATGCCATTGACCATTATATTCTAATTTCTAAGTTGTACTTGAAAAGCACAACATTTTTAACCTTAATATATTCAAGCCTGATAATATATGTCAGCATCCCATAAAATGTAATATTATCTTCCCCATAATTTCCTAACACTATAACACCACTATTTTGTGTAATCCTACACAGATCACAGGCTTCAGTGCGAAATTATATGCCATTTGTATTACATACACTATACTTCTTCACAAAAATATGAGGTCCATATGCTAATGCATACAAAGACTCAAAGATACTTCTTTCACGGGAGCTAATTAATGTCGTCATTTATAACAACAAATGAAAATTAGTTAATAATATATAATTATTAGTGTAGACCACGTACAAACCTTCTTCTCACCTGATGCTTTAACCATGATGAAAATTGTTCTCTATGTCTCTTATCAACATATAATGGACTTTGTTACCTCAACTTATCCATATGCTCACTATGGATAAACAAAAGAAATAACTGTACTTATTACATATCTTAATTTCATAATAGGTTAGAAAAACTTACTCAATAAAGGGCCTAATCTCGTGACAATTCATAAATACATACCAATATGCAATCTCTAGCTCATCTATAGGAAGAGCAATTATTTTGCTAGCACCAATCGGCTTACATCATTGGAAGAACACTGATATGTCACTACCATCAACCATATTATTGATTCACTTTGGTACGTTGAAGTTGGTTTCAATTCCTTTTAGATACATTGAATAGAATGTCATGCACTTTTTAACAATATATGTTTCAGCAATTGACTGGATGTGCTTTATTTCTAACAAATCTCTTTAGTATACCTAGGAATCTTAACAAATGATTAACCATAATTAGATAGGGCACTATTTAGTTAACTTTTAAGAGTGATAGGATAAATTTAAATAATACCTCTTAATTGGATATATCTATCTATACGCAACTGGTCCAGTAAGTAAGGCTTCATTTGGAAAATGAATTGCCAAATGTACGATGACATTAAAGAATGTCGGTGGGTATACCATTACAAGTTTGCATAAGATTAAAGTTATCTCATTACACATCTTTTGTACATCATTCTTATTCAAACTTCATTTACAAATTCGATGAAAGAAGTCCCCTAACTCCATTAACACACCTGCCACATCTTTATTCAAGATGACACGAGTGCCTAATGGAAGAATGCTTTGAAATAGTATATGACAATCATTAGACTTAAGTCTAGTAATCTTCCTTTCATCAACATTAACACATCGAGATATATTAGATGCGTAACCATCTGGAAACTTCAATTGCTTTACAAACTCACAAAACTTCTTCTTCCATCAGAAGACATTGTATAACATGCTGGAGGTTTTGCCACAATAGTTCTATCAGCTACTCTTTTCAGGTGTAATTCCTTTTAAATGTTCATATCTTCCAAATCAAGTCAAGCCTTGATTGTATCTTTGGTTTTACCTTTAAAATTCATCAAAGTACAAAGGATATTGTCACAAATATTCTTTTCTATATGCATGAAATCAAGGTTATGCTTCAATCTTAACTTATGCTAATATGGTAGAACAAAAAGAATGCTTTTCTTATTCCAATTTAGCTCTCCTTCCAATCTCGTTCTCCTCTTATTGCTGGGGTGCTTTCCATATATATATTCTGCATATGATATAATTGTTCCACCACATCACCTCCATCTGGTAAGTTAGGTATAGGCCGATGATCACTCTTGCCATCAAACTTGTTGCTTTTCTCCATAGATGATCATAAGGAAGAAAATACTAATAGCCTAAGTAACCAATCTTACTTCTTAACTTACAAGAAGGAGTGTGCTTGTTACAAACAGGGTATGACTTATAGCCTTTAATGCTCCACCCAGAAATTGTACCATAGGTTTGAAAGTCGTTGATAGTCCACATTAAAGCTACATGCATTCAAAAATTTTCTCCTTTTGAAGCATCAAAAACATCAAAACCATCTTCCCATAACTCATTTAACTTATCTACTAGTGGTCTCATATAGACGTGAATGTCCCTACCCACCACTTTTGGACCTAGAATAAACAGTGATAGCATAAGAAATGACTCATCAATACACATCCAAGGGGGTAAATTGTATGCTAAGAGAACAACAGGTCATACACTATATGAAAGTGACAAATTGCCATATGTATTGAATTCATCTGTTGCTAGGCCTAGTCTAACATTATGTGGTTCTCTAGCAAACTAAGGATATAGCTCATCAAAACTCTTCTAAGCTTCTCCATCAGAAGGATGAACCATCTTATTACTATCACCTTTAGGCCTATCATTATCCCATGTCATTTGTTTAGCGGTCTTACTTGATATGAATAATCGTTATAATCTAGATGTTAATGGAAAGTACCGTAATACTTTATGAGGAATCTTCTTACCCCTGCCATCATTAATTCTCCATCTTGATGTTCCACATTGGGGACAACTTTCCAAGTCCCTATACTTTTTCCAAAATAGGGAACAATTGTACTTACATGCATGTATCAACATATAACCCAAACCTAGGCTCCATAGAAATTGATTTGCTTTATAATAGGACTTCGGCAAAGATTCACAATTAGGTAATACATCCTTCAACAGACCAAGTAACATGTCAAATGACTTATTGCTCCACTTATTATATACTTTCAAATGAAGCAACTTATTAAAAATGACAATTTTGAAAAATTTCTACACCTGGGGTATAACTCTTGAGTTACTTTACTCAACAATTCATGAAAGGCACCCATAATAGAATCTCTGACACCTATAAGAGGACTCCTTCCATCTTGATCAATTAGACAATCATTTAAGAAAGTACCCACATCATGAAGAAAATCTTGCATGCCATCATCCTCCTCATCACTATCACCTTCATTAATAGCATTGCCCGTCCCATCAATGTCTACATTTACAGCGTCAAGCCTTTCTTCCCCAGAGATAAATCTATATTCTAGCAGTTCACCATATAAAACCTAGCGGGTGTATGATTGGTCCATACTGAATTAAATGGTCAAAAACATTCATTTGAGACCTTATATAACAATTCATGCAACGTGCACAAGGGTATGAAATTTCATAATCTTTGCCCTTTTTTTCACCCACAAAATTCATAAAGATTCTTACTCCATCAATGTATTCACGGGAAGTCCTAATATTGTTCATCCAACTCTGATCTATAAACCAAAAAATACCTATTAATTAAATATAAGAATGAGAACATTATGTTATGTTAGTGGGAAATCAACAAAGACTCTTACTTATATGCTTAAAGAGGTAATTTGACACTTTTCATCAAAGGTCTCAATAAATAAAAACATACAATCACCTAATACACAATAGCTCTGTAATTCATACATCAACTTTTGCCAATTTATTTACTGTATTATTTATCTAATACTTTAGTGGAATTGTATAGAGAAAAATATGGCATTTCATAGAGCAAATTTAATAGCTATAGTATGAATGCAAACAAACCAATTAACAATCTAACAACTTGATCCTTATAAGTTACCATACCTGCTTCTTATTTTCTAATGGCTCCTCCAACTATCTCCTCCTCACACTTGGAAATAGTATCTGTCCTAAAGCACGATAAATTAGAACTAACCTTTAGCAATTAAATGTATAAAATCTTATGAGCATATATTGCTTAGTATAGTAACCACCAAGTTCATAAACTAAATAATTGATATGGTGTATCATTGTATTTCAACATGTGACAAATGATTTGGTGTATTTTGTAACTCTTTCTTAACTTGTATGTTTTAAGGCTATATTACTATAACTTAGAAAGCATGGGTATCTTGTAAGAAATTAAGAACAATTATTCATCTGACGCTCTGCTCCTTTTAGCTTTCATTAAGCTTTTCTAGGATTAGAGGTTATCTGTGGAACAATTAAAAGGTGCATGGCACATCTTAGTGGGGCAATGAGTAAGGAGGAATATAAGCAGTTGGACTAATCATAGAATATACTTTTCTATGTTCTACATATTTGCATGGTGACAATTATTACTAAAAATTGTTAATTAGGTTCATGGCACATATTGGTAACAATTATTACTAAACAGTGTTAGTAAGGCGCATGGCACATCTTAGTAACAATTATTACTGAATAGTGTTAGACAGGATTGGAGAATGTTCTCACAAATGATAATGTCTCTAAACATATTTACAGGTACTAGGAGTATGCAAAAAGTGTTAGAGTCAAAACCTTGGTATATACAAGACAAGCTTTTACCTTGGTATGATTAAACTTAAACATATACATATATGGATTAGATTCTATAGCGAACCTATTAAATATTGGACCACTAGTGGGTTAAGTCATTTAGCTAGAACTATAGGAAAACCATTGTACCTAAATAAGTTATTAACTACCTTTAAAAAAAGTTATTTTTGAACAAAATTATGTAGAGGTTGAGATGAACATTGAGCTATATGGGACTCTAACAATAATAAGGATAAATGAATATAGTGAACTTATAGAAGAATTAATCAAGGTTACCTACCAATAGAATCCTTTAAGATATAGGAATAACAGGATATAGAAAGACTCTAATAGGCATTATCAAACATGATAATTTAAGGACTTCTTAATATTCATACTCAACCCCATTTTGTGGTTAAATCCAATAAACAATTTATTATCTTTCTGAAGAGGGAGAGAGAGCTTATAGTTGCTCCCTCAATCCAAAAGGACTTTAAATCAACTTATGGCTTGGATAGTACACTTGTAGAACTAAATATTGTTTCAATTCAACTTAAGTTAACTAATGAGTTAGAAGGAAATGCCAAAATGTCACAAGTTACTTAAGATTCCATTCCCAAGGAAATTAGAACTCATGCTAATGGTTCACCTATCAAAGTTGTTAAGGTGAATGAAAAAAGTCCCCTAAGCCTTATCCTCATCTCCATTATTATTGCATGTAGGGGTATGAATTGGCCAAAGAAAAAATAGATGATTAAAGATTATCTGAGTTTTTTTTTATCATTATGGCATTTATAGACAAAAATCAAGTTAAGCAATCTTCAATAATACAGTTGGATTTTTGGAAAGGAATGAGAGGTAATTTCTAAACTTCATTAATATTATAATGGAAAGAGTATAATACGTTATGATCAAAATAAAGTCATAGTACTCTAATAAATAGCATCTAATCAATTTATTCATCTTGTAGTGTGCTGAAGCCAAAAACTATTGAGATTACTTTTGCTTATGTAGTGAACTACGAATTTCAAGGGATGACATGAAATCAATACGACTCTTCATTAGATAGCCTTGGTTAGTATTATGATATTTCAATTATAATTTATTTTTGCAAGAGGCATAAGGAGAGAGATTGAATAATAGTTGCAAAAATGAAAACTTCCTGAACTATTTATGCCTAGATCAACTTTTTGATCTCAAATTTGATAGATTTCTTTATACCTATAGTGACAGAGAGATGAATAACTAGTTGATTATAAAAAATGAGCATACCTTAACGAACCCCTTATGGCTCTTAAGGTATAAGTTTGATATGGTAACTTTCACACCCTCTTTAATCTGATCATTGTCCAACTAAGGCGGTAATGGGAACTATGTTTGAATCTTATAGATCCCTATTTAATATAATCAATCAATAACTTCCTATATACACTGAATGCTTTATGGAGGCTATTAAAAAAGGCTTAGTCTTATGAGAAAGCTTCAAATATGAAAGTAGAGCTTAAGAAATTATGTTATAATGGGATCAAGAATACTGCAGGTGGTATCTTTAAAGATAGAGAAGACTTGCACACCATTAAATCTTAAGCTAATCTTCTTCCTAAAGACCCTATACGAACTTGTGATTTTTATCTTAGAATCCCTTTTCCTATCATAAAAAGAATTCTTCACTAATGTTTTTTTTGGATGTCAAATAAGCTTTATTCAACCTCGACCCTGATAATACAAGTTAATAAAATTCCTGAATAAGAAATCCTAAAACTATCCATTTCATTACTAACATGAATAAAATGGATTCAACCACAAGAAGGTCACCATCATAATTCTTTATATATTTCTAACACCATTTTCCCAAGCTATTGCGAAATTGAGCTAGATTAGTAATAATCACGGAAATTAAAGAAAATTTCACAAAAGAACAATTCACTCATCACAAATAAGTTATGAAAAGTCTCAATTACCTTGATATACTTAGAATGGAAGCAACACTCACAGCAATCAAAGTAGTAGTAGAAATAATCCCATGTTACTAAATGAAGCCAAAATGTAGAGACATCCAATCCTCAACAAAAATCTATAACACTAAACACCCCAAACCCATATATTTATCAACCACAAAACACTCAAAACCCTAAAAATGAACACCTACCAAGCCCAAGAAAGCAAAAGTACACCCCATTATCACACATAGAAACCAAAACAAGCTGTAGCAGTTGTAAATTGAGCTTAACCCACTCAAAGACCAAGCTAATTCAAGAACATTATTCATTTCTATGACTAGTACATAGAGAATACAATATTAATAACGATCGTGTAGCAAAAACAACACAACATAACAATAGTAGAAAGCTTAAAGAGTATTATAGAAAATGAAGCTTATAGCTGAAACTGAAGAAAAGGGAGAGACATTGGAAGCCCAAATCTAAGAATAAGATGTAAAATCTGTGAGAGGGTAACAAATAGATTGCAACAATTGAAGGTCGGAAGGAGGGAGGAGAAGCTCGATAACGATGTAGCTCTACCAACTAGCAACAAAATGAACATCATACAACGCGCAGGGGGGAGGAGGAGAAGGGGACTGGGGCAGGGGTTTTAAAAAAACCAAAATGGCGTCGTTTGGTTTTAAACCAAAGGACATCATTTTACTCAGGCAGCAAAACGTTTTAAGTAAGCCTTCTGCAACATTTTCTTTAACAAAACGTCGCGGTTTCTACTCCGCAACATTTTATTGATAAAACGTCACAAAAAGTATTACAAATCTACGACGTTTTCATAAAGCATCGCAAAAAAATCGAACTTTTTGGGATAAAATGTCGTGGATTGTATTAATTTTTTGAATTGTTTGTCAACAAATTCTAGATTTTTATATAATAAATACAAAGTTTTAAATAGTAAAATGGGGATTATATTGCAGCTAAATATCATTACGTATATATGATATAGGAATTGTAGTATTGTAGATAGTAATTTAAAAGTCTTGAATAATACAACCAAATTTGCCCAAATTTTTTTGCAGTTTTCGTAAGTACTTGTTCATGGTTGAAGGAATATAGGCAAAGAGATAGCAGGTGAAGAAAGAGAAATTCTTTCATATTTGTATTAAACTTTCAGGACAATATTTATACATCTATAACTCTTTTTATATTGGTTGGGTTTCCTAAAATCAAGGGAAATACTGACGAATGAATCTTGTTAGCCATACAGAGGTGGTAGAGAGGAAAAGGATAAAAGTTTTAAAATCAAGAACAAAAGATCATCAATCACCATGGACCTACTATTTTGTATCAAGCCCAGAGTTATTAATGCATTTTGTTTCTTCTATCACGCCCCGGTCAAGATGAAGTTTTGGTTGAAAACTAACAACTCTAATCTTGAAAACTAGATCCAAAAACATTTGTGCAGTCAAAGCCTTCGTAAATAGGTATGCGAGTTGATTCGTGGAGTTCACATGTCTTAACTCAAGGAACCTTAAGTTCAAGTAGTCGCGAACTAGATGAAGGTCAATTTCAAAGTGGTTCGTCCTTTCGTGGAAGACAGGTTTCTTCGATATGTAGATCACAGCTTGGTTATTGCAATATAAAGGTATGGGTTTCTTAATCTTGAGATGAAAGGTGTGAATTAGCTGGGTTGTCCATTTTAATTCACAAGTAGTCGAAGCAAGGCTTCTGTACTCCGATTCAGCTGATGAATGACTCGCAGTTGATTATTTCTTCATTTTCCAGGAGATTGGTGATTTTTTCGGGAACACACAGAAACCTATTAAGGAGTGTCTAGAGAAGATGCAACTTCCCCAATCTGAGTTGAAGAAAGTTATAACGTAAGTGTTTTCTTCTGCTGTGTAGAAGATCCTTAAGGTCTGAGTTCCCCTAATATATTGGTGTATTGGCCATTATTTAAAGGCAGTTATAGCCAAGAATATTCTCATTGTTACCACCTTTGTCACCAGAGAAAATGTTTCTGAATAGTCAGTTCCCTTTCTTTGACAAAATCCCTTAGCTATAAGTTTGGATTTCATTTTAGTCTGGTGAGTTGTCAGGTAGAGAGTAATCAGGTGGCTGTGAACTTTGTTCTGTTGGTGGGATAGTCATCATGGTAGGTGTTTATGTAGGATAATCTGCATCTTCATTAGTTAGGGTAATTGTTAACAAGGGTTCAGGTTATTATGTAATATTTATAATTTTGTCTACAAAAGGAAAATTGCTCTCATAAAACATAACATCTCTTGATACGAACTTTATTTTAGTGTCTAAGTCCATAACTCTATAGACCTTGTAATCTGGCATGTATCCAAGAAAAATGCACCTTTTTGACCTATAATCCAATTTTGTTCTATTTGGTGTTTTGTCTAAGGCAAAGCAGAGGCAACCAAAAACTTTTAGATGTTCATAATTGGGCTTTCTTTTCTGCAGTTTCTCAAAAGGACTCATCCACCCTAGGAATTTGGTTGGGATTCGATTTATCAAGTATTTAGCTATTAACAACGCTTCTCCCTAATATCCTCTAGGTAATTTAGCTTTGAAAAGTAAGGCTCTAGTGATCTGAAGAAGACGCTTATGCTTGACTTCCACTACCCCCATTTTGTTTTGGTATGTATGGACTACTATTTTGGTGTTGGATTCCTATTTCCTTGAAAGTTTTGATATATTCCTGATTAACGAACTCCCTTCCATTATCTGTCCGTATTTTCAATATTCTAGTGTTAAATTGCCTCTCAATATTTTTAAGGAACTGTAGGATGGTTTGTTGTGTTTGGTGTTTGTGTTTTAGTACAAAAGTCCATGTAGCTTTAGTGAAATCATCTACAATTGTAAGAAAGTAGTGTGAACCACCCATAGTAGGAATACTATAAGGTCCCTATAGGTCTATGTGGATGATTTCGAAAGATTTTTCTATATGTATCTCATGCTTAGGAAAGGGTTTTCTATATTGTTTAGGCAAAGGACATACTTGACATTCACGTTTCTAAGGAACATAAACCTTTATCTCATTGATGTTCTATAACTTTTCCTTAGATACATGCCTTAGTCTAGAGTGCCACAAATCAAAAGTATTGAAACATTAAGAGCAACATTCTTGGCTTTGTAAAATTCTAAAGAAGGACCTTTTAGGGTATTTGGGTGTAGGAAGGTTTCTGAGTTCAGCTCATACAATCCATTCATTGCCTTGATAATGGCCATAACATCATTAGTCTGAAGGTCCTGTAAAAACAACTTGTTAGAGAGAAAAATGGCAGCAACCTCATTCTGGGGAGTAAGCTTATTGACTGATAATAAATTCTTGAAGAAATTAACCATATGTAGGATTTGTTTAAGAGTAATTTTGTCTCCTATTTGTGTATGGCACATATGAGCTACTTCTTGCTTTGTTCCATCAGGTAGAGTCACATGATTGTAGGTATTATTATTGGCCACATAATTAGTGCAAAGTCTTAAATCTGTCGTCATGTGTGTAAAGGCACCAGAATCAATAAGCCAAGAATTAGGACAATTAAAAGCTGTGTTCACAGAATATGTAACATTATCTGCATATGTTGATACCCTGAACATTTTACCTCCCCAGTAGTCTTGCCTTTGATAGCTTTACTTATCTCCTGTTGAATGAAATTAGCAAGACCAGAAGATATCTATCCATTCCATGGTTTTCTTCATTCTATTCTTGTGTGGTATCTACAGGGCTGTCGACCATTTGTGCGATGTTTGTCTTCCCTTTTTCCTTCTGTGTAGTAAGCTCCTTGTACCAGTCAGGGATTCCATGGATTTTGAAGCAGGTTTCTAAGGTATGCCCATTCTTCTTGCATTTTTCATAGTATCTGTCCTCCTTCTTAGGATAGGGTCCTTTGCTAGAATTGGTATTAACTTTTTCCCCCTTTCTTCCAGCTACTTGATTGTTTGGCTTGCATTGCCATGTTAGGAGTACTATCTATAATAAAGTTGACCACCTTTTGTCTTTCAATAGTTTATAGTACGAAAAAAGCCTTATTTATAGTAGGTGGTGGCTCCATTAAAATGATTTGGTTAATCGAACTCATCATTGAGTTCCATTAAAAATTATACAAGTCTATGCATGTTTTCTTTGGCAGTGATGATTTTTGAAGCATCACAAGTGAACATAGGAGTGGGACTTAAGCTAAATAAGTCATCCCGTAATTTCTTCAATTTAGTATAATAAGCAGATACTATTAAGGTACCTTGTTTTAGAGAACTTATTTCCCTCTCTATTTGATATAGTAGTGGCCCATTAGCTTCACCAAATCTCTCTTGTAGTTCTGCCCAAAGTTCTCTAGCAGTAGGAAGAGATAGGAAGGCATCACTTAGTTCTTTGATCATGGCATTGAGGATCCATGATTTTACCATACTGTCTGCTCTCTTCCAATTTGCTGATAAGATTTTATCTTCTATAGGCATGGTATAGGACCCATCGATAAAGGAGAGCTTATCCTTGGAATATAAGGCTATGGTCATGGATTTACTTCAGGTAATGTAGTTGTTGCCATTAAAAAGGGTAGTGACTAGCACAACACCCAGGTTTTCAGTGTTAGTGACAGAGTAGGGTTCATAATCATTTGTTGATACGTTTGTGGCACTAGAGCCATTGTTGTCGCCTGTATTTGACGTAATAGGCTAAGGTAGAGGAATCAGAGAATAGGCTCTGATACCATGAAGGAATATAGGCAAAGAGATAGCAGGTGAAGAAAGAGAAATTCTTTCATGTTTGTATTAAACTTTCAGGATAATATTTATACATCCATAACTCTTTTTCTATTGTTGGGTTTCCTAAAATCAAGGGAAATACTAGCGGATGAATCTTGCTAGCTGTACAAAAACTACCTATCTATTTACTATGTACAATGCCACAGAGGTGGTAGAGAAGAAAAGGACAAAACTTTTAAAACTAAGAACAAAAGATCATCAATCACCATGGGCCTGCTATTTTGTATTAAGCCCAAAGTTATTAACGTATTTTGGGTCTTTTATCAATGGTTTTTTTTGTGCTTAATAAATTTTAGATTTTTATATGATACAAACTTGTCAATTTTCCACACGGTATTCCTACATATACCTCTCAACCATCTCCCCCATTGTTCACCAAATATCTTAACTATATTTACTAACATCTTAGGAAGGGGAATATTAAATATGGTTCTTTTTTCTCTCTCTTAGCTTGTTGAGCCCTTCTTTGGAAAGATCAATCCACTTAACCTAACCTTTTGAGCCTTCAGTTCCATCTTGATGGCTAGCATGATTGGATAAGGCAGTGAAGATTCATTTAACTACTTTGCTCTCGTAGCATATTAATTAGTCTGCCAAAGCCTTTTCTCTACTATTAAACAAATAAATGACAGATAAAGCTCCAATTTAGTAATAAAATATGGTCGAAAAATATCATAAATGGATAAAACTCATTAGCAATAATCAATATATATGTATATAAATATTTATATATATATATATATACACACAAATATATATATATATATATATATATATATATCTTCTTAAGTGAAAAAAAATAGATATATTGGTCTACTTGATGACCTTTTAATTTGTTACTCTCTATCAAGTTGCTTAATTCTATTTAATATTGAAAATTAAGTCGGAATCTATTGTAGTCTAAACTAACACCTAGCGAAGGTGTTTATCATCAGCATCGTAATAATATAGAGTACCTTAAAATGTAGAGGGCATTCAACAATGTCCTTCACGTATCATTAAACATACATACGACATTCCATATCATCAAAGATATCCTTTGCAATGAAGAGTGGGAATGATACATAAAGAAGATCCATTAGCATTTTAATTCAACGTAGCAAAAAGCTTTTAGTTTCTTCTTGTGTATTAAAATTTAATTTAATATCTACAAAATGATTCAACTTTCCATCAATAGATTATAGAAGCACCATATAAAATAACCTAGCATCTTTCCCAGCTTATGCATTTTACTAGGCATATGTACGAAGAGGTCAAAGATATATAAAACAATAAAAGACAACAAAAAGCATGCAAATCGATGATTGTTTTCCTCATAATTACATTTAGATGACATAATTACGTGTTGAAAACTAGAACTAAGGGCACAGATTAAGGAACGAATAACTCAATCTTGGTAAAGGAACTAACAGAAGTCTCTAAGGCAAAGTAAACCCCACAATTCTGAATAAAAAAAACTAAAAAATTTTGAGTCGTAGATTGCAAAAGAATGATTTCTTTTGTAACCTAAATGAATTGATAACCAAAACATGAGTTCAAGGCTAAGAGCCTAATTACAAGGAAATAATACATAAGTCAATAAGAGCATAATGCTTGATTTGAAGGATTGCCACCAAGGTCAAAAAGGCAAAGCTATGGAGCTAAATACCTAAGTTACAGGATACTAAAATATTTTAAAGTAAAGGACTGAGTGTAATAAGAGGTCAAACCATCATCCAAATATGCTTGATCCAAACAACTTGTATTATAAGACTTCTCTTCCAGCTGACATCTTCCACTTTAATTACAAAGCAAACACATGCAAGAGGAGGTGAATTGTTGTGACTTGAAATTTTTTTCAAGTTACTATCAATACGCATAAACGATATGTAGCAATTAAAATTTAAAATAAAAGGAGTCTCTTGTAATTTGAAAGCAATAGTAGCTATAACGTGAAACTTTAAAAGTTAATAAAGAGAATGAATGACATGGCCAATTTATACTAGTTCAACTTATAACCAAGTCTATATTCAATCTCCAAGTATCCAACTTGAGTATTTTACTAAAGATCTCCAAATAGTAATTTGACAAGCCTCTCTAAACTCACAAGTACATCTTTTACAAGGTTCTTCAACCTTTCACACTAGTAGTATTTTACCAGCTTATACAAGCTCTCAGCACATGAAAGTGAGATTTGCTCAATATGGGCTTCAATGATAATGATCTTTCTCAATAAAGTGTTTTCACTTTCTAAAACACAGAGGGCATGAATTTTGAGAGTATTGATGCTACTGATGTATTTTAGAAAATCTGGTGGATAATTGAATGTAATGGCTCTCCCTTAAATAGAAATTCCCTTTTACTAGTCGTTGTTTCAATTTTATTATGGAGCAACTGAATAAATAGACTTTGAATATATTAAAACATTTTCCTCACTATCTTTGATAATATCTTCAAATATCTGGTTGTTTGGATAATCTTTTGACCGTGTCTCGAAGACAACTGTTGGATTAGGTGAATAGCAGGTTCCTTCATTCATACAAAGATGACAAGGACTATCCATTTTAGATTTTATGGAACCATTTTTTATTTTTTTAAATAAGGTTGTTAAGATGGTTCCTGTAAAATAGAAATTATTAAATGTTCATCCTTTCTTTTCAAACAGATTATGGTTTTTTATAATTTGGGTTTTTGCAAGTTTTATCTTCATTTCTCTCTATATTGTGGGCTATATGAGTTCAAGCAATATGCTTTCACTAAGAATTTGGTCATACAATAGGATTTACAAAGAATGTTTTATGTGTAAAGATCTTTATTCACTTGCATGGCACTAGTACAAAATTGTAGGAATGATTTGATTATCTTCTCAATGTTGGGATCAGTTTCTCCAACTTCTATAGTATGATTAATAGAGAACCAAAGATTATGATCCAAATCCAAAAAATGAAAATTGGGATAGTGTAAGATGGACAAAAGATCTTTGGAGCATTGTTTTTTGGTTTAATTAATGTAATGATTAATGGAATGAAAGAACTTGCAATGACAGTCTTCAGTCTACCTGTGTTTTATAACTAAAGGGACTTCTTGTTTTATCCTCCATAGGCTTATGGATTACTAATCTAGTTGCTTAGAATCCCATATCAATTGCAAAATCACTGATATGGACTGTCTTATCCTATTACACTATCAGTTTTGCACCATCCATTGACAGGCTTGTCAGATAGTTCGTGGCATTTTTTTTGTATACATCAAATGACTCTATCCCTTTTTGTTTCACTGTTGTCATCAGAAGAACATAAGTGGTCACAAGCACACTGGGAACTTTCACCATGCTTAGAGTTTTTACTCTTTGAGGATTTGTAATAGCTGAAAGAAAACATTATGTCTTGGATTCTATGAGGCTATTATATTTCTCCAATGATGTATGGACAAAATGTCATTTTTATGAATGAATTTCTAAAAAAAAAGATGGAGTATACCTAATCCAGATCCGATGAATGATGAACTCGTTGTTGAAAAGTGATGTTGAAGTCAAAAAGCTTCTTTATTGATGATTATTGGTTTTGGATTTGTGTTGGTTCTGTTTTTTATTCTTCTCTTCTATTCAACATATTATTCATTACAACCTTTGTCCTCTGCTTGTTTGGCTTTTCATACTAATCATTGTTGATCGCTTCATTTCCTTGGCAAGCAACACCAATGGGATATTCTTGCTTTAACAGGATTTGCTCTTGATCATCCTATAAATTTAACTGAGTATAAACAATTTAATTTATATGCCTTTTTGACTAAGAGGAATTTATTACATACTTCTTTATTGTCACAACATTTTGATGCTAAGTTAGTGCGAGAATTTTACTGTAATTTGGATAAGGGAGAGTTGAATGATACAACTTTATGCTTTCATATGGTTTATGAGAGGGGGAGAATGATTTAAGTTCGATTCTGATTCATTGAATTCATTTTTCGGTTTTATGAATTTAATCAATCATATGTGGATGGCTTTATTATGAGTAATAATATGTTGGCTAGTTTTTTTATTAGTGGTAAATTGTTATCTCGGCCTTCTGCTACTGCACTATATGTTTATGATTTTTTCGCTACACCTACTAATTTGTATTCCTCCTTATCCTCTGAGAATGATTGTATTAAATACACTCTTTGTTTTGGCATTTTCTTGTCCTAAGGGGGAGATATGGACCTTTCTTTGCTGGTGACAATTGACGACTGATATAGTTTAATTTAAGGGGAGTTTCCATTTATCATGTTTAGGAGGAGTTATTTGATATGAAAAACAATGCCAAAAAAGGGAGATTGTTAAGATATCTAATTAATTATTTTAGTCATTATTTGTAGTTTGATATATTTGTAATATCATAAGTGATAAGAAGTTCACTTGGGATATAAGATAGGATTTAGTGGAATCCTACTTTAAATAGAATCCTAGATAAGATAGAATTTATTGGAGATAAGCATGTTTTATTAGAGATAAGATAAACATGTTTTATTATAGGATTTATCGGTGATTTGAGCTATCCCTGGCAGTTGCATTTTTGGCATATGTGTATGATGATTTAGACTGTTTGATCATTATTTTTGTGATGAAAAATCGGCAATAAATTCATCAGTTATGTAGCTATGTTTTTGGCATGTTTCGGTGATGAAACATACATTTGTTTAATGTTTTTGTGGCTATTCTATGTGGGATTCTTCAGTGATTATTTCAAAAGTTCACAACAGAATTTTTGTTAGACGACTTTCCATGATTTCAAGTTAATAAGGCTACACATATAGGAGAGTGTCTTTTGACTCAAAGTGTTCCTTTTTTTATGGATTTATTGATTTAGTCATTGGATTATTATTTTCATCTTTATTATCGTTCGTTATTGCAAAAGTCCTTTGTTGAGGTTAGCACAAGATTGTCATGCTATTGGGTGTGAAATACTTTCACGGGGTGTGAGCAAAACTAGATATCGTCTAGATTATTGTGTATAATTAGTTCAGAGCCCTAAGACACGGATTTTGCATGTTAATGATTTGAAATGACTTGAATGTTTGTGTTTTAAATTAAATTTATTTCATGAAATTTAAGCCATTGTCTCGTTACTGCATTATGTGTTGTGTGAATTTCTGTGTGTTTATTGCTTTGTTTGCTTGAGGACAAACAAATGTTTGAGCATGGGGATGTTGTTAAATGTGAAATACGTCATGTTTTAGGGTATAGTTTGATATGTGTTTATTTGTTTATTCGATTGTTTAGTATATGTTTTCAGTATAATTATGTTAATTTGTGAATTATTTGTGTTTAAGTGTTTATATGGGTTGATACAAGAATTTGAGCTTAATTATTATGTTTTTGAGGTAGCTTGATATGTTTGTTAGTGTTTTAGGGTCAACAACAAAGAATAGAGAAGTTTCAGAGAGACTTAGACTGAAACAACAAATATGACAAAAGCATAAGACTTGGCCCACGATCATGGCCTACCTGCCACGATCGTGACAGAAAGCTTACAAGTGGCCCATGATCGTGGCCTACATCAGGTAGACGTGCATACACAAAAAATTCTAATTTGAGGAATTTTTGACATCTTTCAACCTCAAAAAATGCTAAGGTTGCCCAAAACACATAAAGTATATAAAGAATGAGACAAAAGAGATGAGGAGCTTCTTACATCAACTACCATCACGAAACCCTAGAGAGAGTTTATTGAGAGATTAAGAAAGAGACGAATGAAGAGGGACGTGGAGAAGAAGCCTATACGAAGTATTTTCCAAAATAAGAGGTTTCTCATCGTTGCTGCCTCCATCATCCATTCAGATCTATTTTTCAGTGTATTTCCATTTTTATCTATATATAGAATTGGAATAGTTGTTGAGATAGGATTTATGAATGCTGAGGATTGTCTAAACTCACCTTCAGGTTATTTTTATCTTTGATTCAGTAAAAATCTTATTGTTTATGTGAAATGGATTCATTGTAATTGATATCTGCATTTTCATAAATCAATAATAGATCAAGAGTGTGAACCGATGAAAAATAATTAAGTTGGGCTCAGAAGAGTTAGGTAATTTAATAAAAACAAGAAATCAATCAAATTGGTAATTATGTTATAAGAGATCTCACATAGGTTCCAATAGTCTAGTAGAAAACTTCATATCTAATTAGGATTTAGATAAATTGTTAATTGAGAAATTGCAATTTTCTATAATCTAATTAGGGTTTATAATTTAGGGCTTTGGTTATACTTCGAGAGAGAATAACTAACCCTAAGATAGTCCAAGTGTAGAGCCCCATTAGCACGGGGTATGTATCGGAATACCCAGAGGACATTTCAGTACATATCCCATGATAATGGCACGCTAGAGCATTCATAACATTTACTTAAACATGACATCATCATTCTTTGTTCTCTTATAAGACATCACCAAGAAGGCATAATATTTTAAAATCCAAATTTACTAATTTCATTTCATAAATCCGAATGTATATACATTGAAGCTTTTAAACATCCATATTAGTACATCATCATATCCTAATACAAAATATACTACTTGAAAGAAGAAATTACACAAAAATCTATCTAATCTTCTAATCTCAGTTGACACCTTTGAGCCATTTCTTCTCCCAAAAGTACAACACTATGCTTCTTGTAGCGTCTCTCAGTAACTAATGTCTTCTCTCGATCCTGAAAAATCAACATTGCAATTTTGATGAGTTTCGCGAACTCAATGAGGTAACCATCATCGATGGTT
>JAOQMP010000002.1:24535313-24546838 GCA_027563575.1 Erythroxylum pedicellare
AAATCTCACAATTCTACTAACCAATAATATTTTCAACATAAATAAATTCAAAATTCACTAAATTTTAAAAAATCACAACTCAATCCAATTATACCAGGAATTACTCATGAATGCATGTATAATTGTTTTCATATGCCAAACTTTCACTATTCACGTGTATTTGTATGTCATATTATGCATGAGCATGAAAAATGCATTTCTAAGCTCTCATTGATCACTCATATTCACTATTCTAGCCTCCCACAGGTGATGGGATGTTACAAGAAATGCTCTCTCAAATCTCTGTACTTCCTGGTGCTACTTGGGTGCACGACATAAGGCGCATTGTGTGCCTCATCAAGTATCTCATCCTTTACTTCCTTGACATTTGGGATACAAAGTCTGTTCCCTACAACCATAAGTCCATCATCCCTCACTACCACTTCAGATTTCTTTCCATTCTAAATTTATTCTCGGAGCTTACTCAATTCTGAATCCCGTGCTTGTAACTCCCTAACCTTCTTCTTGAGTATCAAACTCACTCTAAAAGTAGCAACAATACAATCAAGTTCCTCATATTTTAAACTTATCCTAAGCTTAGCCATCTCTTCCAATAATGGTAAATAAATTGTCTGAACATGGGCTATTGAGGATTTCCTACTCAAAGCATCTGCCACTACATTTGCCTTCCCTAAATGATACTCAATCAGCAGGTCATAATCCTTAAGCAGCTCTAATCACCTTCTCTGACTTAAATTCAACTCCTTTTGGCTCAGTAAGTACTTGATAATTTTATGATCAGTAAAAATCCTCGTCTGGATCCCATACAGATAATGTCTCCAAATTTTCAAGGCAAAGATTACTGCTGCTAATTCCAGATTATGAGTCGGGTAATTCAATTCATAAGGCTTTAGTTTCCGTAAAGTATAAGCTATCACCCTGTCTCCTTGTATCAACACATAACCCAAACCCTTTCTTAAAGCATCACTGTAAACTGTATAACCCTCATCTCCCATAGGCAAAGTCAGAATTGAATCACTTGTCAATCTATGCTTAAGCTCCTCAAAGCTCTTCTGGCATTCATCACTCCAGATAAACTTCTGATTCCTCAATAACCTAGTTAATGGAGCAGCTATCATGGAGAATCCTTCCACAAACCTCCTATAATAACCTGCCAAACCTAGAAAACTCCTCACTTTTGTCACTGTGTTAGGTGCATGCTACTTTACCACTACTTCGATTTTCCTCGGATCAACATATACCTCATCCTCAGAAATTACATGTCAAAGAAATACCACCTCAGGAAGCCAAAATTCACATTTGCTGAATTTAACTTAAAGTTCCCTCTTCCTCAGTATCTACAATACCATCCTGAGATGTTTCTCATGTTCCTCTTCACTCTTGGAATAAACCAGAATGTCATCTATAAACACTATGACAAACTGATCTAGATAGTCCTTGAAGACCCCATTCATAAGATCTATAAACACAGCTGAAGCATTAGTCAATCCAAACGGCATGACTAAGAACTCATAATGCCCATAATGAGTCCTTAAGGTTATCTTGCATACATCAGACTCTTTGATTCTAAGTTGATGATAGCCTATCCTGAGATCAATTTTCGAAAAGACTTTTACTCCCTGTAGCAGGTCAAACAGATCATCAATCCAGGGCAGAGGATACTTGTTCTTAATAGACACCTTATTGAGTCTTTGGTAGTCAATACACATACACCATGTTTCATCCTTCTTTTTAACAAACAGAACTAGCACTCCTTATAATGATAAACTCGGTCTTATATACCCCTTCTCAGCAGTTCTTCCAACTGTTCCTTAAGCTCCTTCAGCTCAGCTGGAGCCATTCTATAAGGTGGTATAGAGATGGGAACAGTACCGAGAATCAAGTCGATAGCAAACTCAATTTCTCACATCGGTGGCAAACCAGGTAAGTCTTCTGGAAACACGTCTGGAAATTTCCTCACAATTGGAACATCTTTTAACTTCCCCTCACTCAGATCAGTGTCCACGACATGTGCCAAAAAGGCTTCACACCCTTTCCTCATCATCCTATCTGCTAACAAAGCCGAAACAGTCTTGGGTGATGGTGTCCTTCTATCTCCTTTAAAAGTCACCTTCTCACCATTACCAAGATCAAACTCTACCTCTTTAAGGCCACAATCTAACTTTGCACAACATTTCTCCATGGCATCCATTCCCAGTATCACATCTAGACCCTTTAACTCCAACAGTAGCAAATCCACTACCAATTTAGCACCCTCAATAAACAATGCACAATCTTTATACACTTGACTTATTATTACCTTTCTCCCTAAGGGAGTACTAACAATCAAGGGACTATCTATGGGCACTAATTTAACATCATGCAAAATCATGATTGCAGAAACAAATGAATGCGCGGAGCCAGAATCAATCAATAAATATACTACAAAGTTAAATAACTGAGCCATACTCGTGATAACTTCAGGTGCAATTGTAGCTTCCTCTCTGGTTATAGCAAGTACCCTAGCCTGTGCCTGACCCCTTGGCCTTCCTAGAGGAATAGCCTTCCTTGCCACTGTAGAACTGCCCACCTCAATGACTGGCCTAGTTCCCACTGTTTCAGCCCTCCTCGAGGCTTTCAACTGCAACCCTTCTTACCTCGATATCTGGGGATAGTCCTTAATCATGTGTCGCTTCTCCCTACATCGGAAACACACTCCAAGTAACTTAAAGCACTCTCCTTTATGAAGTTTCCCACAATGCTCACATTGGGGGTTTATGTATCTACTCCTCCCCGTCCTTCCAGTGCCTCCCATATTTGAGACTTGCCCTGAAACTGCCCTTGCCTGCTTATTATTGGTAGGGCCACTCTTCCCACTTCACTCTAAATGTGGTAACTCCTTATACTCTTCTCAAGCATTAAAGCACTCATTCCCTTCTTGGAAGACTGCTCCTTGTTCTTCCTCTTCCTATTTATTTTAGATTGTATATTCTTTAGTCTTTCAGCCTGGAGGGTAGCATCTACCAACTGCTGGTAGTCACAGAAGTTGTGGATCAGGACTTTCTCCTTAATCCCCAAATGAAGTCCTCCCTCAAACTTGCGACACTTATCATCCTCATTAGCAACAATGTTGGCCACATATCGTGCAGCTGGGTGAACTTCAACTCATATTCACTCACACTTATGTCCCTCTGTGTGAGATTTAGGAACTCCCTGGCCTTCTCTTGAATGTAGACCCTTGAGAAGTACTTCTTCTTAAAAGCTTCCAAAAACTCTCTCCATGTCAGTACCGGTGGTATGACCTGACTGTGGGGCACTGACTCCCATCAATGGAGAGTATCCCCTTGTAGTAAACTGATTGCATAATCTAACTTCTCTGTCGATCCTTTTCAATCATACTTCATCCTCTTCTAGATTTGTAGTCCCATTGAAATCCACAATCTCATACTTGCGGAGCTTATCATACTACCCACTCCTCTCCACTAGAGCTTGCATCGGAACTTGTGACCCTTAGCTCATGGCATATGAGAAAGTCTGAGTAAAGGCTTGAAAGAACTGCAGATCCATGGGGTTCACTTGGGGCATAGGAGGAGGAGGCGGTGGCACTTCATGCTAAAAACTAGGTGCCTCAGAATCAGGAGCAGAGTGTGCAAAACAATGCAAATTATTCATTTAAAACAATGCATGTTCATTTCATGTCTTACACTACCCCTTTTGTGCTAAGGATACTCCTAAACTTAGTCGCTCTGATACCACAAGGGTTGGACACCCTGCACTTGTGAGACATACGCCCGACGTCCTAAGTGACATTTGGACCCGTATCCCACAAGAGTGGTATGCCCCCACTAATCAGTCACCATGATCAAACTCAATTCTCCTATTTCAGAGCAGATCTTGTAAATCTTAAGATCAGAATTTCAAAATGACTTCTTCAAATCAATTGTAACTTAATGTCTTTAGTTTATTTTAAATCAATAATTAACTCATTCGGAGCTTTAAAGATTAAGATATCATCAAAATACCGAAGCATGTTCAATGTAATATCCAATTCCTACTCTTAAGACCTATTTTGGTAGAAAAGGTATAAATTTCACTAAAGAGGTCAGATTGTGGTTATTTTAAATGGATTTTGAAGAGGACTTCGAGATATACAACTTTTGTCAAGACCTTAAAGAGATATTTTTCCATCTAGAGGGCCAAAATATCAAATTTTTAAAAGTATAAATGGATCAAACGAAAGGGGTTCAACCTAGATTCAGCCTAAGCTGAATCAGATGAAGGGATTCAGCCTAAGCTGAATCAGACGATGGGAGATTCAGCTTAAGATGAATCAGATGATGGGAGTCAATCTAAGCTGAATCAGATGATGGGAGATTGAGCCTAAGCTGAATTAGACAATGGGAGATTCATCGTAAGATGAATCAGATGATGGGATTTAGCCTAAGCTTAATCAGATGATGGGAGATTCAGCCTAAGCTGAATCAGAAGATGGGAGATTTTATAGGGTCTTCCTCACATCACCAAAAGTTCTAAATCACTAACTACACTCTCCAAAGCATCTCCAATGGTTCTTACATCCATTCTATACAACATCACAAGCTTCTACGAATCATATCTCTAAACTCCAATGTCCAAAAATTTCATACTATATAGTGTTGGAAAGTTAGAAATATAAACTACAACTTTCAAGCAAACAACTTTGTTTAATTTAGCCTAGATCAATATAGTTTTTGCCCAAAATCCAGGAAACAAAATTTTCCCTTATGAAAAACTTGAAATTGGCAATGTACAAACCTAGAATGTTATGAGAATAACCATTCAACTACTAATCCTACTTTATTAACTCTCTAATCTCTACTTATTTGACTCATCACTTACGACTAATTCTCATCATTCACAAAAATCCTATCTTTCTTTTCCATAACATCTCACTTATATATATATATATATCAACAATTCATGTTCAAAATTCATCATCTCAAATTAATAACTTTTGCAAGCATACCAAATTTCAACTCAACATCATCCATACATAATTCATATTTTATTAGCATCAAAAGATAAGCATTTTATAAAGATTTAATAGGCATTTCAAGCCACAATACATCAATGTCCCAAAATACAAAAGATACTTGATCAAATAATACTTGAAATGCGACTAAAGCCTTTTGTTTTACAAAATAACTTACAAGTCCAAAATATGCAAATTTGGAGTAATGCCCATATGCTCTTGATCACTCGGTCTCTTGCTCATCACCTAAAGATGGGGAGGAACCGGGGGTGAGCTTGAAAGCTTGTGGTTAACAAGTTTACAATGAGAAACAAGCAAAAACCTTGAAATCTTTATTTCCATTGTAAAATTCACATTGAAATCTATGTAACACATATTTCCCAAATTCACTATTTATCAAGCAATTCATAAACATCATGAATCATAAATTCATCAAACTTGTCACAATTTATAAACACATAAGCACATCAGAGTAGTTTGGGTAGATCCATAAACATGACGATCTACACATTTCCACATAGTGGTCCTGTGTAGTCGTAAACTTGACTTACTATCACAATCCTACATAGTGGTTTTGCATAGACATAAATTTGAGGGTATCCATGAAGGAGCTCCTTGTCACTAGCAGGCAGGCAGGAGAAGCCTTTACTTGGTCAACGTGCACGTGAAATACTTGAATGGACTACACCAAACCTACATAACATGTAATTCATGAATTGAAAATGGTTTGCCCAAAAGGTACATTTTGGAAACTTGATTTTCATGAACTTGATATCCTTTCAAAAATCTTTTCCTTTTTTTCCTTTTATAATTCATCCATAAAATTCATATACAAAACATGTAACACTTTCTCAAAGAATTTAAAGAACAATAAATGCACATTTATAAAGTAGTTGAAAATTCATTTATCTCCATTTCTTGAAAGAAACATTGATGGCTTATTATTTAATTATAAAAATGTCACCCATCTTGAATTCCTTGCTTATAAACTTGCTCAAAGATACCTCTCCTCTTGCTCCTTTTTCCTTTCTTCATTTCCTTCAACAGTGGCAAAATTTCCCATTCACTAGGCTTACAAATTGGAGACCCATAAAGCACATTCACTAAAATTTATTCTAAAATACTTCGACTCATGCATTTCCTAAGCTTCATGAACCAAAACTTTTCTAAAAATCCAAAAGATTAAAATCAAACTTAGCTTGAATCTTCACCAAATGAAGAGTTTCTTAACTCAAATGAAAGCTCTTCTCTTCCTCTTTCTTTTTCCCTTCTTACATAACCCTAAAAATATCTCTTAAAACTAAGAAGGATGGAACCCTAATTGTTTTTCCTTCTTTTCTCTCAAACCACCGAAACACTCTTCTTTCTCTCTTTGTTTCGTTATTTCTCTTCTTCCTTCTCTATTTTTGTTTCTCTTCCTTCTCAAGAGTAAGACCACTCTTCTTTTTCCCATTTTACCTTTAATGAGTGTAAAAAGTCCATTTTTTCCCCTTCATTTATGCTTTACGATCTTAAATGCTTAAGTGACTTGCCAAAAATGCCCTTATGCATTCTTACCACTTTTAATTCAACTAACCCGTGAAATAAATCTTACTAACATAGACATAACAATTAAACTCCAAAATTAAATCTATCAAAACTTTATAATTCATTTAAATCATGCTTCACTAGAGAAAACAATTTGGGGCTAACATTTCTCTCCCTCTTAAAAGAATTTTTTCCTTCAAATTCTTATTTGACTGATCAAGAGGTTGGGGTATGCTTCCTCTTATGCTCCTCTGTTTTTCATTTAACTTCATTGCTCAAGTAATTTCTTTCAAATGACCCTAGTTAACAGATTCAATCAATCCTTCAATGACTTATTCAGATATCACACTATCTTAACTATTTCCTCAATATGTTTATCTCCGATTACTCACAATTTTCTGCTATCTACGTCGATAACATCAATATCAGATCATATCGATATTTCTTAGCATACTCACATATAACACATTATGAATCTGAGACCTCTTTGTTAGTAGTACTAACTCATATGTCAATGGTCCGGCTCTTAATAACTTTATATGGGCCAATACAATCCAAGCTTAGTTGTTTCTTTACCCTAACCTGAGCACATCTTGCACTCAATCTAGCACACCTTGGGAGGGTGATACTCTCAGAAACATTTCATCCTTCGCTTCATAGTTCACATCTTTATAGTCTCAGTACACTTAAGTCTTATGTCTATCTCACTGTATCCCATACCTTTGGTGTTGATCCACTAATTCATTCTTTTGTTTTTTTTTTGAATCATTCAATTTCTATTACATATTCATTTTAAATGTAAGGGCAGATGACTTCTTTTATTGTATAATGCCCCATACAATATTCTAATGACATCACTGTGATAATGATTGTTATGTTTAATGTCAATCAAAGCTATACATTGCTCTCATATTCCTATAAACTCCCCAAAAATATAAGCCTTAAGCATATCTACAATAATCAAGACTGTTTTCATCTCATAAGTAACGTCATTTGCTTCTACCTCCTTAGACATCAAACGCTATCTCGGTGTATTCCTACTAGGATATATATTATGGGTTGTTATTTATACTTATCTAACAATCTCTTTGCTCAATCATCTTTATCGGTACATATATTTCTTATGTCAATCATAAAGTATCATTCTTCCTATTCAAACTCAAAATTTGTATTCATTTCTAACTTCTTAGTATGATTCATAATTTATGGATCCTCAATTTGGGCTTGTTAATTCTTTCATGTGAAATTGATCTTCAATTCCATAGCAAATAGTACTTTGATTTTCCCAAAATTCAACTTCACATTCTATGTTCCTTTTTGCACTAGATCTGATAACCTCAATATCTGAATTCATGCTTCACTACTATTGGGGTTTCTGCTTAATGTGTCAGACATAACACTAACTTTACTGGGAAATACTCATTTGTATAGTCATAATCTTTCAGTACTTCTATCCATTGTCACAGTCTCATATTCAATTCTCTCAACTCAATAATTACCTCAAATCTTAATGATCTGTATATTTTTATATATCCAAGATGATTCTGTACATATAATATCTCCAATTTTCAAGCAATCACTATTCTAGCAAGTATTAATTCATGTATCAAACAACCAATGAGGTTTCAATTGTCTCTATGCATATAAAATCACTTTATTATGCTGCATTGGATTTTATCCTAATCTCTTATACAACATCATTGTATACTATAAAATCTCCAAATCCATACTATATAATTAATATCGTTGTTATAATTCCTCAAAATTCTCTTTACTTTTATTACTCATACGATTTACACGTTTTTGCTCAAGTATTAAAACTATTCTTCTTAACTTTTCGAATACATTTAATACATCATCAAATTTTGCTTGGATCGCTTTAATCTTCAATACCATAGTACTGTCGAGGCATTTGTTAACTCGAACAAATATTTCCAAAGCTCCGTAGGCCTATAATTAGTTCTCGTAATTTCTTAAATAGTAATTCCTCAACGAGGTAATATTACCTCATGTTATTTTCGGTTTCCCAATTGATTTCTTTTCTAGAATGATTTTCTTAATTCATTTGATTTCCTCTGATTTGGCATTGACTTATTTTTAATGTCTATTCATTCATACTAGTTTCTCCACCCATTTCAATTTATTTACAATCTTAACTTCCTGTGTTGGTTACACATTCATCAGATCTAATTTGTATCTCCCAAACATATTTACACAGAATATAATTTGGGCCTATATTCTCCTCACACTAACAAGAATGTCTCCTCAAATCCAAGAATCTACTCACATAATTGGATACTTTACATCAAACAAAATGCATACATTCTCAATAGCATATTCTACCCCTTATGCTTGAGTCTCTGCTAAGGATATGACTCCAATATTCACTTTTGATTCATTAAATATTCATTTCTGATTTGTTCTTTCATTGTTCATTACTAAAATAAACTATCTGATCTACTTAACCTAATTTGGTGAAATTCTTCTTCAAAAGAAGATTTCTTGGTACTATCATCAATACTGTTCATGTAGTCCTTATCAATCAACTGTCTTTATCATTGCTTATCAACCGTTCTTAGTACCTCAAGAAGATCAATTTCTATCATTTCTTACACTTTATAATATTTTAGTTGCCAAACTCAATAAAGTAGTAAACATAATTATTGTCGCATATGCTTAGGTGGGTATCATCAAAGTCATCCCATTTTGTCCATAGATTTATCTCCAACAATTCATCAATTTATATCTTACACAAATGATACTTTGATCTCTATTGATCCTAGACAATATTTCTCTCTTTATCCTCGCCCATGATTGGGTTATCCTTGCATTAACACATACTAACATCAATTTTACTCCAATTTTCCAGAATTTAACTCTTTAAGTATTACATTATGTCATAATGATTCAACTACCATATTGGGTGCATTATCTCTTCTCAATTATAACAACAATTCTCCTTTTTCACTTGTCCTCAATCGTGGGGGCTATGCAACGATTGTGCCCACCTTCTTTTTCCTCGAATTCATCACTCATTGTAACATCATCGACAATCTCAATCTATCCCCGATTGATCATTATAAATACTTTCATGTGTTACTCTAGTTCCTCTTAGACTTGAAACTATGGGAACTATGACTAACAAATATCCAATAAGTCATAGATTGCTTCCTATATCATCTAATACATATGTGCTCAATATTCTCACTTATTATGGTGATACCATTATTAGATATGTACTCACAATAACAATTTAACTTAATCTTTTTAACTTCTATATATGTCGCTATCATTCATCTCATCTTCCAGTTATCCTTTATTACATCTTACATATTTATAATCGCAATCAACTCAAAATTATAGATGTATAATCATCATAAAATTTTGATCTCAATTCCACTAACACATTATTATAGTGAATCATAACTCTTGTCATATTAATCAAACAACCATTTTAGTTCTAAGTTAATTCTCATAAGATCATAATAAATTTTTTGTTTTCGTCCAACTTTGCTTATACACTTTAAATCTTGTCATTTCTACCATATCCCTATTTTCCTTAATCAATCCACGACAATATATTTACATCTATTTACATTCAAGGATATATCACCACGGTACATTATTGATGTCATATTTAATAGTGCATCCTCCAATACAAATACATTGAATCATTATCTGTCATATTTACCCATATACTATTTCTCATTTCTAATTATCCACAAACTTTCATTTTTCTCATATCATGTAAGAGCATCATTTTTCTCACTAATTATCTCAGCTCAAACTCTTAACAACTGCTCATGCGTGTGACTCATACACATGTGACTCAAATTAAGGATCAGTTGTTGCTGCATGCTAAGACATGTCAGTGAAGAGTGCATATAACTTGATACATATTTTCAAAAATGCCCATGTAAAATACTAAACCTAAGCTCTGATAATAGAAGATGATGGACACGTTTTTGGAGCCCAACTATCCGAAATATCATAAGACGTGAGCATATTATCTTGTAGGGTTGTTTTAACAAACTCTCATTAGCCATCATCAATTCATCTTCATTCTCATAACATCCCAAAAATTTTCCTATATGATTAATGGACAATTTCAGAGAGGACTTCGAGATCTGTAACTTTCATAAAGACATCAAAGAGAGATTTTTCAATCTAGAGGCTCAAAATCCTGAATTTTCGAAAGTGTATAGTGGATGTCCATTAAACGGACATACATCTCCACCTAACGGACATACATGGGCTCTGGGGTGTCTTCCAAACTCGTAAAGGTCCGTTTAACAAACATAAACTGGGATGGGGTAATTTTTAAACCCGACAAGGTCTGCTTAAGGGACCTAAAGTCTATCTAACAGACATAGGTGAAGCATATGCCCTTCTAAAGCATTCCCAATGATTCCTACATCTATTCTGACATCATATTCACTCATAATCTTCCCAAATTTAACTCTTTTAGTGCAATATCACTTCATATCGATCCAACTACCAAGTTTATTTCATTAAACTCTCTAATCTCTACTGAAATGATTAATCCCATACACCAAATTCTCATCATTTACTATAGTTATCCCGTAGACATCCTATGGAACATTACTAACTTATAATGAACATATTTCCCAACTCTGATATCCAAAAACTTTATACTTTATATCATTGGAAAGCTAGAAATATAATCTACAAATTCCAATTCAGCCTAGATCAATACAGATTTTCCCATGAAGTCAGAACACAAATTTTACCCCTATGATAACTTGAAAATGGAATGTACAAACTTTGAGAGTCATGAGCCAAAAACGCAATCATATTTCATTGTCATCAAAAGGTAAGCATTTTACAAAGCTTCAATAGGCTTTTCGAGCCACAATACAACATTTCGCAAAATCCCAAAATATAAAAGATACTTGAACAAATAATACTTTAAATGCGACTAAAGCCTCATGTTTACAAAGTCTAGCTTAAAATACAAAAATATGCCTAATCGAAGCGATGCCTTGAC
>JAOQMP010000002.1:24557499-24569953 GCA_027563575.1 Erythroxylum pedicellare
TGATTGATGGTAAGTAATATAAGATTTTAATTAGAAATTTAACAATTCTTAAGGATAAGACAATAAATAAAGTTTCACAAATATTTTATCAAAAAGCGAAGGAAATAATTATTTTTTTGGATTTCAAGTAACATGAGACCCAGTGGAAAAGGTAAAGGAGTTTCCTAAGTTTGGATTCCTAAGAAGGCTTCTTGCATGTTCAAAGATATCAATTAAAATAGACAAATATCTTCCCCAGGAGTTAGTTTATTGACACTTTTTCCAGTTTATTAACACTTTTTCTAACAATTTCTTGACTTTTACAAAAGTAGGAGAAGATACAATGAATGAATTTTTAGATGCAGTATGAATTATTGAATTAGATGAACTGCACGTACCATGTTTTCACTAAAGGATCAAATATTATAGAACAATTATGTTAATTTCTTCACAATCCTTTGAAAAATTAAATCCCAAAAAATTAAAAAACTGAATCAAATGGTATAAGGAACCCAAATTTAAACACGTGCATACCCAATTGAATGACTCTATCATCGCTATAATGAACAAAAATAGTTTCTGCAATTAAAGACTGTTCCAAAATAACCGAATTTTCTAATCCTACACAAACCATCATGACATTGCCACTACCTCCATTTCATGTATGTTCTCTTAAAGATTCGAGGAAGCTTTACGCAACACATATTATATACAATTGTACATTCATCTAATAGCTTCCTGAAAAAAATGAGATACAAATAATGAAGAACTAAAGTCAATTTAGATAATACTATAAACCTTGAAGAAGAAGATCAACCATTGAAGGCAAACGATGATCAGACTTTGATGAGCAAATTTGTTGTGCATCAATTTGTACTTTAAGAAGGAGAATTTTGCCAGATACCTTCCATTGGAACTCATTTATGCCATCATAAACTATCTATCATATCAATATTCAGCGATGAATTTATGTTAATAGTTTTATTCTGAAAAGTCAATAAAAGCAAAAGCAACTCATAGATATAATCAATATAGAAACAGAGTGTACAATTTAATAAGAAAATGAAAAATTATATAAAGATATATGCAATTAACGAAATATTCATAGAAGAAGCAAGGATCATCAAATTTTAATTTTTTATGCAGTCAAAAATCCCCTGCATAAGCACATTTTTTGTTTGCCACTCACCTTTAAAGATAAATAAAACCCAGAGCATATGCCACAGGTTAATAAGTGATCTAACATCTTTAAGAATAGAAGACTTCTTATTTGAATGTTCCAACATTCTAGCAATGTTAATTTTGTGATCTATTAATTGAGACAACTTTATATGATAAGGTTGAGAATGTTAACTATATATGTACTATATTTAGGAGATGCAGAATTGACGAGGGGCCTAAAGCCTCTATTTTAATGAAAAGAGTTGGGTCCCCGAGGCCCCTTATCAGATACGAAGAGAGCTACTTTCACATAATTCAAAATAGAAGGAACTATAGAAACAAGAAGACCAACCTTAAATAATCAATAAGATGTAGAAATCAAACAAAAAGTGTATGCAAGCAATCCAAGCAGATGAACTGATCAACTTTAGAGTAGTTAAACACAAATTTGCAAAGAGGGAAGACTCACCTAAAGAGTTGAATGAAGACTGAGGATTGAAGTTGTCTCTCCAACTACTAGCTGAAAATCTGGATTAAGCAAGAAGACACTAAGTTTGTACAAAAGAATAAAGTAATTTCATACCTGGAGGTTAGCTTTCACTGGTGATGGGAGTGATTTGTGACTCCCCCAAGAGAAAGCTAATGACTAGCTATTGCAGAACAACAACCGAAGGTAAAAAGAAGAAGAAAAGGTGAGAAGCAAGACAGAGGAACCCATACTTGGCAACTTAACTAGCTTGGAGAAGAAGATCGCCTTCGATGATTTAGCTGTAATTATAAAGCATCTGGAGATTTTTTTGGCTGGGGAGGATTTATTTACCTTATTTATAAAATGTCATTGTAGATAGATTACCTTGTCTGTTGCTTACAACAATGTTGTAATTTTTTTGTTACTTTGTTAGTAGCTATAAGTTACATTGTTGTTTTTGTTACTTTGTAAGTAAAATGTCTGTTGCTTGTAAAAATGATTCCTATTTCCCTAATTGTTTGTAGGCTCTATCCAAACAATTCATGTCCTATATTTAGGTAATTAGGTTTTCAATTTCAAAAAACTACGCGATTTTGTCCATCTTTGGCGATGAATACAAAAGTTGTCACAAAATGGTGAAACTTTTGCGAAAATTCTTCGCATTGAAGTTTATTCCTATATATTACACTCTATATATTATAGAAATTATATATAATATATAAATTCTATACAACATTATAGAATTTATATACAATAAATAGATAATTATGATTAAACAAAATAAAATAATAACCAAGATATGAGAAAATTTATCTATACGTTCATAAATCATTATACTAATTACAATTATTATCTACACATTCATATATCATTATATTAACTACCACATATAATTCTATTTACCGTAATATAATTAAAAATAATTGCAATATAGTTCAAAAAGAAAATTAATATTAAATATTAATATCATATTCTTAAACGTCAAAATTAATATTATTGAAAATGATTGTAAGTATTAAAAAAATTTAGCTAACAACAGTGTCATTTCAAAAATGTATAAAACTAAAAACACAAAATTAATTAATAGTGCATACATTTATACATTTTATTTATCTCTTTTAAAAGATGTGATTTGACAATTTTATGCGGTATCACAAAACTCTATTTATTATATATAAATTCTATACTATGTTATATACAAATATATATATATATATGAAAAGATTTGGCGACAATTTTATCAAATCCTTGCTTTAGCAACACTTACAGCAAAAATGTTGCCAATGGTCTACATTTGGTATCGTTTTTCTGAATATGTCACAAAATGTTTGATATAGTTTTTTAATATAACACAAAAATGTGTGTTACTTTAAACATGAAAATGAAGCCCGTCTTCCTCTTCATTGTTGGTCAACGTTTTCCTAACAAAATTTTCCATTGAAGAGCCTCCAACCTCTTCCAACTTAGTTGTTCCTCGTCCATTGTCTCTAGTTGTCCGTCTGCTAACTTATGATTAGTTTTTACGTTTTACTTTCATTGTCTGAGTTTTTGTGTTTGAGTTTTGTGTCCTGCAAGGAGTGTCTCGATTTTGTGTATTATTGTTTAGAAGATGGTGAATGCATATTGTTGTTTGGTCTAGAATAAGATGATTAAGGCTTAGATGGATTAGGAACTTTGTTTAAGGATAGCCTATAACGTGTTCAATGAAAGTTCTGTTAGAGACGATTTACTTTTGTTTGAATTGTTTGTGAAAAATTTGTAGAGAATTCAAAACAGATATGAGATTGATTTTAACAAGGATGATAGGTTTTTCTATGAAGTTGTATTCAATGAATAAAGTATAAATGATGTTAAAAAAATGAAGGAGAGAGGTGTAAGGTAAATTTTGAGAATAAAATTACTCGTGTAAAAGATGATATTTGTCTGGCAATTTATGCTTCAATGCTACTATTATTGTGCTATAACTTGGCTATAAACTAGAGGATTATTTAATTGATTGAATGAAATAACTGCAATTCTTATTTGCCTATTTATTGTTAATATTTTATAGTAAGTATAGAATATATGTTTACTCATTGTTGGTATTGGAATACATGCTAAAAGGAAGGCTACATCTTGGATTCCAAGATTTGGAGAGACAAAAACAATTGAAAGCAAGGAAGTGTAGTATCTCAATTACATAACATTAATCTATTTTGCAATTATATATATTTACGAGGAATGAATATGAATTCGATCCAACTAAATGTAATCAAGGAATGATGTTGGAGGATCAACAATAAGTGCATAAACTCACCTAAACCATCATCACTATATGTAAAATTGAGTGCCAGATCATCATCTTTATATTGATTAATTAAAAATATGAAAATAGAATAAATTATATTTTAAAAGTAAAGTTTTATCAACTTTTCAATACTAACTATAATTTAAGATTATATCAATCAAATATATAAACTTTTGATTTATTGTAATTTTATAGTAATATTGCTACATAATCATTCTTCATCAATATGTGATCTATGGTATAAGATCATATTATTATTAAATAAAAAACTAAATTGCTAAAAAAATTAAAACCTTAAAATTTTTTTAATAAGTTAGAAAGAGCATAAAAGGTATCTACCCCAAAGTCAATGAATAGCTTAGAGTACACCTTCTCTTTGATAGATAGGTTGATGAAAATTAAGAAACCCCAATTTCCAAAATCTGGGTAGTTGATTTTGAAGATGATAAGGCACATTAGCAAGAAACATAATGGTTGATATTTGGATAAAAATATATTTCTTAAAATAAGGTGGGTGTGTGTTTAATGTGTATTGTTGATGATTGAGTTATACTAATGCAAAATTTTGATGATTGAGTTATGTTAATGCTGATTGTTGATGATTTAGTTATACTAATACGGATTGTTGATGATTGAGTGATATTAATGCTTATTGTTAATGATTAAGTTATATTTACGCAGATTATTGGTGATTGGGTTGAGTTAATGAGGATTATTGATGATTGACTTATGTTAACGCGGATTGTTGATAGTTGACTTATGTTAATGTGGATTGTTAATGATTGAGTTATGTTAATGCAGATTGTTGATGACTAAGTCATGTTAATGGATTAATGCCAATGATTGAATATATGTTTGTAATGATGATTGGATGTATTGTAATGTTAATAAAATTTATGTTTGATTTTATAGATATCCAATATAATGGCACCAGGTAGAAAAAGGAAGGAAAGAAGCTAGCAGGTATCAAAATTGTGGAACAGCGGGATATGCAACTTGAACCAAATAAATCAGCTCCTAGCCAACAACAAAATTCGACCTCAGCCACCATTGAAGCGAGTCAGCAACAACCTCATTCTTTTTTAAACAACAACGAATCAACTAGTATTGAGGGATCTGTAAGTTTGTTAATCTTTAAAACCTAAAAATAGACTTATGCTCAAATATATATTTACATGTTTAATGCATATTTTCTTATCATTATTGATTTGTTGTTAGGTTTTAATGTCAATATTAAAAAAAGATGTACAGGTATAACTAGAGGTTGCGAATTGTAATGAATGAAGGTTATAATAACTAACAGGTTGTCAATACATATTGTTACTTGGCAAGGTCGTCCTATAGACAAGATCCAATATATAAAATTATCAAGTGTGTTGAGAATTATCATGAGAACAGAAATACCTTACCTTACCTTAAGCATGCTAAGGACTTAAAGGAAGATAACTTAAAAATGATTTGGATAAATTTGTAGAAAAAATTCAATTTATTTAAGTATATGCAATATTGTTTCACTTATTTTAAGATTGATTACAATTTTACTTATTATTTACATATGAAATTGAATGTTGTCGATATCGAGAACCCTAATGTTTCAAATTATGTGACTTCATTGTTGAAACAAAGGACTAGGGATCACAGTTATAGGTTGCATCAGTTTTATAAATCATTTCCCTCTGATACGAAGGTAAGGAACATGTTTCAAACTAAATGTTTCAAGAAAATTGGAATAATTTGTGTGATTACTGGGCCTCTCCTAGAGTTCAAGTTTATTTTCTTTCCCTTCATATTTGCTTCCATTAATCTTGTTAGATGATTTAATGACTACCTAATTTTTTTCTTTATTTAGGAAAAATGTGAGAAGGTAAAGGTAAATAGAGAAAAAATGAAAATACCATACAATTAAGAGTCCAAATCATTTGTAGCATTGGAAATGAATATATAAGAACTTTGTTTACAAGTTATAATTATATCAATTAACATTAAATTATTTATTGTGTCTTGTATTTTTCTTTCATAAAATAAAGTAAGAAGGAACTACATGAATAAGAGTGTGATAGGATCACATTGTACAAATCACTCACTATAAGGAAGGTCAAGGGTGGATGTCAGGATAAGCGAAAAATAGTTATTTAAGTATAAAAGTTTGTTTATATTTTAAGTTTATTTATTTACTTAGTACTAAATAATAATATTTGCATTGAATATTGGTTTTGTCTTTTAATTTTAGAATAAGATATCGGAGTTGTTACAGAAATCAATGTAAGAAAGCAATGAAGTCAATGTAGAAGAAATTTGTAATACTGTGCTTGATACATTTTCTGGTTATATCAAAGGTCTTTGATACATTTTCTGGTTATATCAAAGGTCTTGGCTTTAGTTTTATGCCAAATGTTTTAACCTCATCAAAATCCGTATATGTTCACCATCTTGAAGAGGAAAATAAGTCACTTAAGGCTGAATTACAACATAATTGAAAAAAGTTGGCCAAGTATGATAATGACTTAAAAAAAACTTGGCCCGGATTATTAAAGCAGTGAAGATGAAAGTGAAAGATATTAATTACATATGTTATACTTTTTTCTCTTAATTCTTGTTTGTATTATAATTGCGGAAATGACTAAAATACCTTGATACAATTGTGAATAAAAATTAAAGTGGCTCATTCTCTTCTGAAAATAATACATGATTTTTTTTATTGGAAGTTTAGGTTTGACTTCAATGAGAAAATGTCATCTCCAAGGACATGTCAGTTAAAGTAAATTCTTCTTTTTGATGAATCAAACAAGCGTAGCCAAACTCTTTGGCATCATCGCTAAAAGTCTTTTGCTATGAAAGCAAAGTATTGCCAAAAACTTTTTTCGATGATCAGCCCAAAAAGTCGCCTATAGCTTTCAGTGATGGAGATTTCGCGATATTATGGGTGACAAAAATAAATCACTGTCAATCCTTTTTAGAGACGATTTTCTTACCTCTACTACGATTTTTTTTCATAGCCAAAGGTGAACTTTGTTGTAGTGATATAACCAACACTTTCTCCAACATTGTCAAGTCAGCGTCGATGTTTATCAATGGTTTGATAGCTTCGAACAATTATTCATCAAATTCTTTTGCCCGCATATATAGTTATAAATTAAACATAAGGTAATTATTCCAGTGTAATCCATCGTAAACTAACAGTTTCCGCAAGCCTTTGGATTTACTGTTTAGATTTGTTCGTCCAGGTTGTCAGAGAAAATGACAAGCTACCAGCACAAAAATGTGGGTACCTAAAAGACATCAATTTTGGAAGTTTACTATCCGAGTCGATGCTTCTGCGGGCAACAGTGATTTCAGGGGGTTTGGTATTGTGAGCTGTCATAAGAATATATATCCAAATCAAAACCATAAGACATCTATAGCTAAAGTTTGGTACTCATATTCTCATTTTTGTAGTATTATGATCGACATGCAAGTTATGTGTACAATATTACTTGGTAGTCTCTGCAGAAACGTAATAGAGCTTGTAACGGGTGTGGATCAGATACCACATAGAAATTCTTCAGCTCCTCTGAAACCTTCCTGTAGATGCTGGCCTTGGAATAACATTATCTGAACAATGGAAATGATGAGCCTCTTTAGTCCAAAGCTCCCACCAGGCTTCAGATTCCATCCTACAGATCAAGAGCTTATTGCATCTTATCTGAAGAACAAAATTTCATTCCCCTCGCACCCTCTCGTCTCTATCATTGCTGATATAGATCTTTATAAGTTCAATCCATGGGAGCTTCCAGGTAAGGAATGCTCGTTATCTTTTTACCTGCACATTATGTGTACTATAGAGTTGATACGTTTGATACATAAACTTATGTACTTACAACAATGCCTTGTTTTTCTTTGTCCCGTCAGCTAAGTCTTTGTTTGGTGAAAGTGAGTGGTACTTCTTCACTCCAAGAGATAGAAAGTATCCAAATGGTGTCCGGGCAAACAGAGCCGCCGGTTTGGGATACTGGAAAGCTACCGGAACCGATAAACCGATTCTTGATCCATTTGGTTCACAGTGTATTGGTGTGAAGAAGGCTCTGGTCTTCTACAAAGGACGCCCTTCCAAAAGTGTTAAAACTGACTGGATCATGCATGAGTATAGGCTTCTTCCTAATGCATGCCATGAACGAAGCCCGGAGACATCAATGCAGGTAAGTTGTACTCTGCTTGCAAATAAATAATAAAAAACATATTATAAGTCAATATCCTAGATCACGTTCAGAATCTGTGCTGCTAAATTCATTTTCCTTTCTTTGGTCAATCGCCTTGTTCAGTTGGACAATTGGGTACTATGCCAAGTTCGTCACAAGAGAAATGTCCTCCAGCAAGGAAAAGACTACGGTGGCAGTCTGGGCGTGAACCCTCCAATATTGGAAGACAGAGAGAACAACAAGTACAACAAATTGTTGGAGGATGAGTTTCAAGGCAGTCCTAGGGGTCGTCGAAAGAGGGCATACATAGATGAACAGGGTGAGATGTACTTGACCTGCCAAGGAGGGTCTTCTAGACAAATTATTACAGATATAGGTCCTTTTGGTCACATTCCTAATGTTTCTCCACTCAAAGATGCACTTGAACATATAAAAAGAAGACTGTTTTCTGAGAATGTGGAGGCAGAATTCCCATCAACTCAAAATGAAGCACTAGATTCATCTGCCAACAATGTTGAGGACAAGGCTGACTCTTTCTGGAACCCCTTCTGTTAGACTCATTCCCAATCTATTCTGAGGATTCTTGAATCCTTCACTGTTTCCCCTTTAATTAATCGAGTAGCATTAGGGAAGCTAAAACTTCTATTAAAACGACGGTGGATCAATAAATTTTGTTCATCATAATAAGAGGTCATCATTATGTGAGATCCACGGATCCTTCACACTAGACCTCATGAAACTACCACGTCATTTGGTGCAAAAATGACAGTACTAGAAATCTACCATTTTTTGTAGGGAAAAACTTCAGCTCCACTTTAATTGTAATCAGTTTGCGAGGCATGCATCGCATTAGAGCAAAATGGTTTCATCTGACAAATCTGTTCTGCTCATATGACAAATCTGTTGATGATTTAGTTACGGTATATTTCTCAAATTTTAGTTTCGTCAAGAGTTGGTTTTATACTTTTAACATACCTATCTCTAATTGTGAGATTGGACGTTTGCATTAGTGATTGGAAAGCGACATATATTACTACTATTATTATTCGACAGCTCCTAGGAATCAGGACTCGATAGCTTTATATAGAAAGAAACTGTACATCTTGGCAGAAGTAGGGACAAAACAGTGGAAAGGCTTAAAACCTGCAAAAAGAAACAAAAGGGCAGTGATTAGGCTACAAGTGTTACCGGGTTCAAAGAATATTTACTCATCTCAGTTTCCAGAGTCACCCGCAAGGGGAAAAAGATAATATAGCTAGCAGCCACAGGAAAAAGCAAGAAATATGAAGCCGCGATAACAGCAGTAGTAGAACGGTAAAAGCTATCTTCTATGAAGCACGGACACGGCAAAATGGAGCCGTGTCCATGTGTCGGACACCCACTGACACGCGGTGGATACATGCCCGACACGTGTCCGTACGTGTCGGAATTATAAAATAATTTTGACCGGCTAGGACACAACTCGAACACGTTTAGAGACCGCTCGAACACGGCTTAATGGAATATATGCTCCATGTTTTTTGAGGGAGGCTTATAAAGTATCGAATATGTATGAACTATCCAGTTGTTGGAAGTCTTGAAATACATCAATCAATATATATCATATTATGAATTCTAAATTTTTTTCTAAATTCTAAATTTTATAATATATATATATGCCGTGTCCGTGTCCACCAAATTTTAGAAGTCGATGTGTCCTTGTGTCCGTGTCCATGTCGTGTCACGTGTCCGTGTCCGTATCCGTGCTTCTTAGGCTATCTTCAACACTTCAACCATGAATGATCAACATTTTTGTTGTGATCTAATATGCGGAAAGAAAACTGACATTAAAACAAACCAAAAGCGTCAAAAGTTTGGAAATACCAATGTTTGCACTATTGCAGGAGCATACTTCTGCATCAGCTCTTTTGTTTGTCAACATACGCGCAAAAACTGTATATTATTTGCATATTCGCTGAATAAAATCAAATTTCATATGATGTTCAGCAATAACTTTTTAACGGCCACCGACCTTAATTACCTTCTGATGATGAGACTCGTTCACTTCGGACAATAGAAGAGAGATGGTGTGCGAAAACTCCCGGATCACTGTTTATACGCTGGCTAAGGCCTACTCTCCCTGTTCAACAGAAGATTTTGTAAGGAATTATACTGTTGTAGATGCATTATTGGAGAAAACATACGAAAGAAAAAAGCATTAATTTGGATCTCTTATTTTTATTGCTTTTGTTAGATAATTTACTGTTGTTGTTTTATAATAATTTCTTTATTAGGAACCTATAGGAATCATAGGTTCAGTAGTAATCCTATTACATAAAGAAACCTACCTAAAGTAGGAAACTTGCCTAAAGTAGGAATTCTGTTATCGTAAGGAGACTTGCCTATTTAAAGGCAATTAGAATTAATAAAGAGGTAAGTTAAAATTTAATCAAAACAAGAGATCCGAGTTCTCTCTTTACTATCGAACTCTAAGGTTTCAACCTCCCTTTGAAGAGCTGAATTTCTACTTAAGATAGGTCAAGAAAAAAATCACATAATCTCCCTGTGACTCGATCCCAAACACGAGATTATAACAATTTGGTATCAAAACCAAACACGATGGGCGACGAAATCAGAGACCTTTTGCAAGAAGAAAGAGCCCTTACCGACTCCAAGCTTTCAGCCATGGAACAACGTCTTGGGGAGAAAATTGCGCAGATTCTTTCAAGAACAACTATCTAGCATAAGACTCAGTATCAATAAAAACATTGTCAATGGAAGCAAAGACAGCAATGTGGCTACCTCAATGACAGACCTACCAGCTGTCATCGCTACCAAGGGAGGCCCTATATAGCCTATTCTACAAACCATCAACCCACAGTGCCCAGATATGCAAAATTGGATTTTCCAACATATGATGGCATGAAAGACCCCTTAATCTGGGCTCACTGCTGTGAGCACTTCTTTGAGAATCAGAATACACCTGAGTTAGAAAAGGTGGGACTAGTGGGTTTTCATCTCTTGAGAGAAGCACAATTATGGTTTTATTAGTTGAAGAGGGCAAAAAAATCAAGGACTTGGACATAATTTCATAAATGTTGCTTCCAAAGGTTTGGACAACCTAAAAGTAGTAAACAGTAGGTGAATTGGTCACTCTTTGACAAACTGGAACTATTGAACTCTATTAACGTCATTTTCAAGAAAAGCTAGCTAGAGTTGATGAGCTCATTATGGAAAGTTTGCATGTGGGATTTTTTATGGCGGGATTGGATGATTCCATTAGATTGAATGTTCAATTGCTTAAACCACCAGATTTAGCAGCTACTATGAACTTGGCTAGAGCTTATGAACAGAAGCTTAAGCTGCAAAAAGTCACTAATACCCCAAGGACAACATGGTAGTCTCCTCTAATAAGCTCTAGTAGTTCGGTAATTATGCCATCAAGAAGTTCCAAAGTGTCATCTATAACGATTGATAAATCATCAAGCAATCAAGCTCCCTTTTTTAAGTGGTTGACACGAGTAGAGATGGCATAGAGGAGATCAAAAGGGCTGTGCTATAATTGTGATGAACCATATTTAGCTACTCACCAATGCAAACGACTTTTCTGGTTAGAGTTAGCAGATACAGATGATGATCCACTTAAAGTAAACTCAGATACTACCCCTGAAATTTCTTTAAATGCCATTAATGGACATCGCATGGCAGAACTATGCAGCTGTAAGCTATCATAAAAGGGCAACCGGTGCTTGGCTTGATTGATTCAGGTAGTACTCATAACTTTTTAAGCTCAAAAGTAGCTCCAAGTTTAGCACTTTGTGTTCATTCCTTGCCAAACACAAAAGTCTCTGTTGCCAATGGAGAGAGAGTTCAGAGTTTGGGAGTTTGTACATAGGTATCATTTTCTATTGCTGGCTATAACTTCTCTGCAAATTTTTATGTGATTCCTTTTGGTGGATTTGACATGGTTTTGGTTGTTAAATGGCTGGAAACATTAGGTCCTATATTGTGGGATTTTCCTGCATTTACTATGACTTTTTTGATGGAAGGGACACCTATTTTATTTCAGGGACAGTACTGACCATGTGATCATGTCTTACACAGGATGGTTACGGTCAACTCAGAAGATCAGATGCTAGAAGGCCTTTTAACTGAATTTGGGGACTTGTTCTAAGAGCCAATCGGTTTACCACCCATAAGGGAACGTGATCACCGCATATATTTGCTGCTCGAGATAGCCCCTGTAGTTGTTTGTCCATACCGATACCCCATAGACAAAAAGATAAGATTGAAAGACAAAGCAACCAAATGCTCTAACAAAGGTTTATTCGTCCCAGTAAATCCCCATTTTCTTCTCCAGTCTTGTTGGTTCCCAAACAAGATGTCTCTTGGAGGCTTTGTATT
>JAOQMP010000002.1:24579079-24594367 GCA_027563575.1 Erythroxylum pedicellare
ATTATTATTTTAAAAACAAAATTTAAAAATTCACAATAATTATAAAAGTTGAAATAAATAAAATAACTAATTAAAAACTTTTTAAAAAGGGGGAAGAAGAGATAAGAGGGAGGGAGGGAAATTTAAAAAAATTTCGAAACTTTTGCAAAAAATTTCCCCTATTTTAAAAATCTCCGGTATCGGCCGGTATTTAGATTTTGAATTTTTTGCTTAGAAGTTTAAATCGACAATCTTCAGGTTCATATTTTTCCTTATTTAACGATTTCAATTTTTATTATGTTTGTAGAGATATAATTGAAAACATAACTCAAAATTAAGTTACATTTTATAAAATACTGTTACATACCAAACACTATAATAAGAATTCACCCAACTTTTCTATTAGAATTCTTATATTCATCTTTACTTTCCATAGATTTACTTTCCAAGAAATCATATTCCAAATTTACTTTCCTTTCTCGTCAACCAAATGGCGCTTTGTTATTTCATAGATTCTTTTTTTCTTTGTGGAGACAAATGGTTTTGATGGGCTGAGTCGGCCGACATTGGAAGGATTATTGGTATGAGCCAGCTATTTTATAACCAAAGGCGGAGTTAGCTAGAAATGGTGAACCGATTCCCAGTTTTGGCTTTTATCTTCTATGGTTTCTGCTAAAAATAGAAAATGAAAAGGAAAGGAACAAGTTTTTTTCTTTTTTTACAGTCCTATTATATGCTGTCTAAATGTCCTATTAATCATTTCCATTTCTTTTTTCAGCATTCAAATAAAGTAGAAACTGCATAACCCTAATGTCTATATTGTATTTATTAAAATTATTCATACTTTATTAAAGATAAACAAGCCACTCCATAATCTTCTTTTTTTAATTCTAGGCCCTTTTTTTTAGTGCCGATGGTTATCGTATCAAGTTATCGAAGATTAACATCTGAAAATATTGACAAACATAAATGCAAAGTAATATAGGCTTACATGTCCCATCAACTTGCCGACCATCCATCAAGGACTGATTGGATTTACATGCAAATCAAAAGCAGCCCCAGAATACGACTTGTAGATCCGTGTTGTGGATTTACAGCTGGGTTACTGACGCAACTACTGATAGTAATGAGTCAATTCCACATCGATTAGACAGAGAAAAGTGTTTTGAAACAAACAAAAAATAATTATAGGAATAAATTTAATCATTGATTTCTTGGAAGGAGACGGTCAAGATCATGAATGCCCTTCAGCAGCACGCGACGGCCACTGCACAAGTCCATCAAAACAAACAAGAAAGTACGAGGTTTGTGTTATGTAAGTAGTATTCAGATATAATGTCAAAAAAAAAAAAAGTTGTATTCAGATATGGCAATGCCATATACTTCCTGGAATAAGCTGCACAGAAGCCCTTTTTCCTTGGAACTTTCCACTGCAGGCAGGCTTACATATACAAAGTGCTTTTCTTTAAAAGGCAAAGTTATTACCAAAATGATCGCGTAAGCTGACGAGTAAAAGGGTGATCATATATATAATGGAGGTAAAACTGTCAAAGCGTTTAAGAAAAAGTAAATTAGCGTGTGGTTCTACCAAAAGTGTCAACTGCGGCTCAAGGATTGGTCGATAGTAATGGCTGAGGATCTCATTCAAGACCCATCAATAGTGCAACATTTTTGGGGCCGACAATTTAAGACTCTGTCCAATCCAATACGAAAATGACGAAGAAAGCCATAAATTGAAACCATATCATGTACACTTCATGTTTTCGCATCAAGGCTTTAGCTTAGTTTGCCAAGCAACCAATGAGTACCAGTTTCCAAGTTCGTTCAATTAATAACGTTATTAGGATTATACAATATATATTAAACGAGTATTAGTTGATTAAAAATTAATTTAACATATTAAATTAAATCAGAATTATAAAATTATTATATTATAAATTCTGTGGATGATTTACGGTACAAAATATAAAATATTTAATTTTAATAATTTTGATTAGTGATGCAATTCAAAATTTTGGCATGCTTAATAAAACTTCCAATTGATGATAAACTATCGCAATGGCAAAAGGTAAATAAGTTTCTGTTATTAATTTCTAATAAATTGATGCTTCTTTATGTAATTTATCCAAATAAAAATGTACAAACGTTGAAATCGTTTTTCCATGTAGTGAGCCTCCATTAAATGCCTACATTTAAATAATAAAACGAGACATGATATTAGAATCTACTTTTATTTTTATTTTGTTTCAAACGTATTTTAACCTTCAGCCAGGCTTGGTTTTGGGCAAAGGCAGGAAGGATATCTGTCTAGGGCCTTGTTTCATTTTATTGCTTATGAAAACCCCCTCTTGATATTTATAAAAAATAAAAAATAAAAAGGGGTTTTTTAAAAAATTTTATATTAGGAATTGCTAATGACTTTTTCTGTGTAGTCCTTGCTCACTTCAATGCAGTTAATGACCCAACGTTAGTGAAAGATTGTTTACTCAGAGAGCTTCTGTAGGACTTGATGACATTTAGCCCCGTAGAAACCAAAATTAAAAGGTACATTTTAATAATGCGCATTCATGAAATATTCCCTAATTAAATCTTCATTATGAAAACTTATTTCTGATTTGTTACATTCAGAAGGTACTCAAAAGAGATAAACCATTGTAAACTATATCACAAAGCAAAAATCAAGTAGGTACTTCAATATAATGTTAGGATGATTTCTCCAAAGACTGTTTCTTCATGTGCCATTGTGAATCCTCAACCATAAATAACACCCAAAGCTTCGTCAAATGCTATCACTAACTGACAGTGGACAGAATGAAAATGTCCAGTCCAATCCTCCCACCAGGTTTTAGGTTTCACCCCACAGACCAAGAGCTCATCGTTTATTATTTGGAAAAGAAAATAGCGTCTTCTTCAAGCCCTGAAGTTTCCATAATAGCAGATGTCAATATCTACAAGTTCAATCCCTGGGAACTTCCTGGTATGCATGCATCATCTTTTTCTGCATCCAATGTTGATTTAGTATAAGTTTGTGATTCTCTTTAGTGTGGTTCTCCTTATTCATGGTAATTTCCATTTTTTTTCCCACTAAGGGATGTCCTTGTTTGGAGGGCATGAGTGGTTTTTCTTCAGCCCAAGAGACAGAAAATATCCAAACGGTTCTCGTCCGAATAGGGCCGCTGCTTCTGGTTACTGGAAGGCCACCGGCACTGACAAACCGATCCTAACCTCCAGTGGATCTCAGTGCTTGGGTGTGAAGAAAGCTTTGGTGTTCTACAAAGGTCGTCCTCCAAAAGGTATTAAGACCAACTGGATGATGCTGGAGTACAGACTTCTTGATGACACCCATCAGCTTCACAGGCTAAGGGGCTCAATGCGAGTAAGCGCTACCCTTTATTGGTTTCAGGTTTAATGTACACAATTTCTTATATTGAAATACCATTTTATTTAATAATTTAAATCCTGTTTGTATAGATTCTTCTGCCACTTCTAACAAGACAGAACTGAAGTTTTATGTTTTGAATCTTTCAGTTGGATGACTGGGTATTGTGTCGGGTTCGTCAGAAGAGCAGTTCCCCGCAACAAAAGGAAGAAAATTATGACAGCAGCTCAGGAAGTTCTTCCCCATTTGCGCTTGGGTGTTTGCAGAACCAGCAGTATGCAATGGTAAAGGAGAACAGTAATCCGCTTAAAGACTATGATTACGATATTCAAGCTTCTCTCATGGCTAACTTAGAAAGTGAACGGGCCGGTGAACAAGGACAAGTAAATTTCCAAGAGGACTCTCCTGGTTACTCTGTCACGACTGTGGAAGACAACTCTCAGCCCCCAACCGTTATCTTCAAAGAGGCACTGGAGTCTCTGACAAAGGTGATCTCTACTGGAACTTTTGAAGAGCTTGTGCCGCCACCAAAGAAGAGGCCGTATACCTCCCACATATCAAATTCGAGCAATGCAGACAATGCGACCATTTTCCAAGTTTCTTCTCCTGGGATGACAGGATCGTTTTCGAGAGGCTTTTCAGAGTTCATGATATGAATTTTTTATAGACACAGAGAGAAAGATGACTATCTCCAATACGAAATTCTGTCCACCTCAGAAATAAGAAAAAGTGACTCCCAATACCATATGAAGTTTAAATTTCTTATTCATTTCATATGGCGTCCCAGCAGCTGACACGATGAATAATACCGTTTCAGTGTGGTGTATTTTTATGATTTTACTTTATTAACATTCTTGTGTACTTCTTCCAAGATTAGATGAAAGTAAAACGTTCAAACGTTTCTGTCTCTCTAATCGTCATTCGTCTTAGGTATTTTATTGTACAATCATAAACATATATAAACTGCCATTCTCCAACTTAATCATCTTCAGTAAACTACAAATATGCATGTTTTGACAGTGATAACAGAAATCAATCTAAATGACGCCATAAATATAACCTTCTTTACTCGAAACCACACAATATCCAGTGACAGAAGCAGTCGAAGTAAACAAGAAACCATGCATCTACATCTCACACGATTTTTCATTCTCATCTGTCAAGTTATGATTGTCTGGTTGTTCAGAAACTCAACTTGTGTTCTGATGAATCATAGCTGAAACTATTACAGACGTGTTTGAGTTCGAGGCTTAGGAAGCCAGCTTTCCTTATATTGCTCTTCATTTGTTGCTGTTAAGAAAACCCAAATACTTACTATTTCTGACTTTTGTAACGGTATATGTCGCTGCTTCTTACCTTTTAGTTCTCACTAAATTGCCTGATAGTCAATGCTAAATATGGATCCTTTACTAGGAAGAAAATCTGGCGATACACTTTAAAAATCAATTTGGTACTGCCCGAACACATAAGACAATGCTCCACATTCAAATAAGATATTCGCTTTAAAACTCATTTAATATCTAATTAGTATCTACAATTTGCATGAAAGACAACAATGTCCACATAATTAGTACGCGCAAAGCGAACAATAAATTAGTCCCGTATCTTACCAATCATCATATATGCCACGAATCTAACGCCAACTTTGATTTGATATAGAGGTCGCATATATACCCATCATTCCTATTTGTCTTCTTTTGTAAAAGAAACAACGGAAGGAACAAAAGGCGAATGCAGGATGGTAAATCTTAATTTGTCAGCTAATGGTATCTCTTTAATATCCACTGGAGGAGCATTTATATTTTTATGGATGTCATATATGTGTTTTTATAGGTGATAGCATAGAAATTATTTGCTCACCGTGTAACAAGACATAACAAACAAAATGACAGGAGAACACCTGAAGAATTTCAAACCCATCAAACTCATGCGATCTACGTAGCTAGTCATGAGCTTCGCTTGAATGGTTGGGAACTTCTCTTAGCCAATTTATCTACATTCTAGCAACAAAGTAACCACTTTATTTTATTATTTTGAGTTTCGAGTATTGTAATTAACGACCTTTTATTTTATATTTTAGTTTTGTCTTGGAAGGTGGCAAATGTGTTTAAGACGATCCTATTAGAGCTCGTTCAACTTCATAAATAGCATTGTAGAGTTAGCTTTTATTTGTACTTACAAATAATGCAAGAAAATAAGTTCAATATAATTGCAAGACTATATTGTTTGTACGAGGATAAGTAGTATGAAAATAATAGTTTTCTTATTAACGGAAAATGATTCAGTACTAGTTATTAAAAAAATTGTATCAGTACCATAGTATTGATTATTATGATTATCAATAATTATTTCTGTGGGTCTTCTTTTCCCTAAGATTACTAGTACCTATTGTTATGAATTAGTTTCATTTATAATAATTAAGCAATTTTATATAAATAATAGACTATAAACCTCTCACATAGTTCGATGCTAATAAGTATCTTAATACATACATAACTATGCCTAAAAAGTCTTAGTCTTGCTCAATCAATTTGCAACATTCACCGAAGACTTCGAGGTTAAAATGCATTTCCGACACAACTACTTTGCAAAATATTGACTTTGCTCAAAAAAGAGGTTGATGGGTTAGAACTTCGAAATTCTTAAATTGATATTCATGATGTCTTTATTTTGTTTTGCATACTTTTGAAGATCAAGTAGATTTTTATGTCTATTATAGTCCTTTTCAAACATGGTGCATTCCCACCGGTGAACTAATTAGCATCACATGCTTGTGTTTGAGCTTACAAATAGTATATTTTCTTTCTATTGCATTATGTATCAAAACTCATATTGCCTTATTTTTTGATATGATTACTTTAATATATTCAAAATATAACAATATTTTTTAAGGATATTTTTCGAAATTGAAGATTTATATTCCAAAAGTAAGCATGCATTAGCCTTACAAAAGTTCAATCAAGAGATTAAATTTGAAGTAAATCTCATTGACAACCTATACCATTCAAGAAAACTTAAAGAGAGACGTTACCAATTTATCAATCTACATATTGCAGTTCTTTGGCCATTGTTTAGCTTAGTCCCCATCTAATTGCAAGAGTTTTAGAGAAATTTGCGTAGTTGAAGTTGGTCTACAACAACTCCTTTATCTTGTATAATGTGTTGGATTTGAATGTATCAAAGTCAGTTTGTTTCCTTTTGAATCTACTAAAATTTCTCTCCTTCCATACTTCATAAGTTATTATGCTCAATGCTAGCTTTAGGAGCAATTTGTCATCTTTAGGTAGTGAAGCTTTAGATATTTTCACAACTGTATTGTTTCATATTGTTTCTTTGCTTGAGAAGTTACAAGCTTTTTGAATAATTCCCCATAATTCATTGGCAAATGTGTTTTGGAAGTATAGATGATCTTTGGCTTTTAGTACCATGTTGCATAGACTGCATTGCAAGTTATTATTCAAGCTGGCCTTTACCTTATCAACAAGCTTAGGTTATTGAGCGTTATGAGCCACAAGATGAAGTTCATTCTTGGGATATGACCTTTAAACCACATTACCTTATGCTAAGGCACATTGGGATGTTTTCACTCAAATGGTTTGTTAGCAAACTTATTGGTGAATTATCATAGATTATGTCTAGTCCAAATCATCTCATCTTTTTTCTCTCTCTTCGACTTGTAACTCGGTAATGCCTCTATCAAGCATTCAAAACCTTATGCCCAATGTCCTAATTATTGTTCTTAGTAAGCTCCTCAACTTTGGAATTGGGCTTTAGCATATGCCTAAATTGGAAAATGTTAGGTATTAGGTATAGTGATTCCTTTTTACTCCAATTATCAAACTAGAAGCTAGTTTTTTTTCATTGCTTATCAAACTCTTAATCTTCTTACAAACATTACTCCTAAGTTTTAATATTTGATGGAAGGTCCATGATATGTTTTGATTTTTTTGGAACTTAAAAATTTGTCTCTTTTTAAGTGGTAGGTATGCATCTTTTTTAGCCACAAGTTCTCTTTATCAGTAAGCAATTTTTAGACTCTCTTAGGTGCAAATGTTTTGCTAGAGGTCTTAATGGATTTAAAGTTAAGTCGCGCTTACACTAATTGTTTACATTTCTCATTCCATGCAACCTTGGAGCCTAAATTCTTATATCCATCTCCATTCCACAACAAATTTCTTATTAGTCTTTTAATGTCTTTAATAAGCTTCTTAGATAGCACCAGATGTTGTATTCAATAGGTATACATATTGCATAAGATAGAATTTATGAGTTGCAATCTTCCAGCATAAGAGAGACTTTTGTTACATCATTCATTAATTCGTCTTTCTATTATCTCAAGAACTCCTTGCAATCTCAATAAGAAAGTCTAGCAATAGTTATTGGAACTCTTAAGTAGGTAAAGAGAGGTACCTAAAATTGAAAGCATAAATGGATAGTATAATGAATCTTTTTATTTTTAACTTCTATCATTAACAATTTATTAAATTTATGAAAGGGATTTAAGACGGTTGAGACTAATTCTATGTCTACTTTGCAAAACATTAATAGGTCATCAATAAATGTTAGGTTAAAAAGCTTCAATTTCACATATTTTCCTATGGTATTTGAAATTTATATTCTCTTGGATGTTAATGGCTATAAGTTTAAGTCATGTATCCAAATAAATTATGTAAAGGTACAGGGACAAGGGATCACCTTGTCTTACCTCTTTTTTACTTTGAACTCATTATATTTGTTCTCTATTTGCCATTACATGAAAAGCAGTAGCGGTTATACATAGTTTTATCTAGTTCAAGAACTTTATAGGATTACAAAGGCTTTTAGAGAGTGAAAAAGGAAGTCTTAATTTACTAAGTCAAAAGCCTTTTTAAAGTCAATTTTCAGGACATATAGTTTCCATGTCCCCTTCCTTTAATATCCCTATAATAGCTCCTACACAAAGAGGACATTATCCCCTATATTCCTGCTCCTATTGTATGCTCTTTGCTTCTTGCTTGTGAAAGAGCCAGTTACCCATTTCAGTTTTTATACCAAGATGCTTGAGATTATTTTATATAGAGTATTGCAACATGAAATTGGTCTAAATCCCTTCAATTTGCTCAGGTCAAGAATCTTAGGGACCAAGCATATATGAATCTAATTTATCTAATTTAGCACGATCCTAATGTTAAAAAACTCTAGTATTGCCTTATATATATGAAACTTAGACAATTTCTACGTTTTTCTATATAAATAAACATTAAAGCCATCCAAATTAAGTGTTTTATGTGGATTCATATTACTTAATGGTTGGTCTATTTCTTTAATTTCAATTCCCTTTTTGTTTGTTAGACTAGATGTAACAACTCCCTTTATAGTTTAGATCCTTAACTCCCCTTAGATATGCTTTAAGACCTGAACAAGGTGACTTGATTCATAGTCCTCCTTCAGTTTTAGTGTTAAATAAAGTGCAATTGAAGTCACCTATTAGGAACTAGGGATCTTAGATACTCGACAACATATTACAAAGATACTACTAAATTGACTTTCTTTGGAAAGCTAGGTTAGCTATATATATGAAGCTTATAAGAAGATTCTTACTTGAATGTCTCAAGGTAATCAAATTATATATGGCTTAAGAATTAGACCTGTAGCACTATATCACAATATATTTAGAGTTGTAGCCTTTAATCACCCTTTCATTGTATTGGAATGCATCATTGGTAATGATTCTCTAATTGTTCTTAATAATGCAAAGCCTCTTTAATTTTAGTCTCTAAATGGTTTTGTTGCTTTAAGGTAATCATTGACAACTTGTTACTTATTTGGGTCACTAAACCTTTAACATTCTAGGTTATAATAGACATCCGTTTAACCTCTTTTCATACCTAATCTTCTAACTACAAGAGTGTAAGCATCATTAGAACTCCTTAGTTCTTTAGTAATAGGGCTAACTCCATCATTAGCGCTTGATGTTTTTATATCAAGATCTGAATATTCTGCTCAGTGTTATCACTTGTTTGAAGGTTAGGAATGATAATTACTAAATCTATAAGGGACTCTTTAGGGTTTGGATCCACTCGTTCCAAGGGCTAAATCTATAAGTTTGATTGAGGTTGATTCTCCTTTATGCTTGGTTCCTTAATAGAATTCATTTCCTTTCCATTTAGCTTCAAGTGATCTGCTATTTCAAACTTCCTTATAGTTGATCTCCATTCAGTTGGTTTCTTTATCTAAATCTTCCATAAATATATAACTAAAAATTTTCTTTCCCCAAGGTTGCCAAAAGGGTTCGTGCTTTTTAGCTAGCGCTTTCAAAAGCTTTCTGTCGAACTGGCTTCTTTATAGAGGCATATTAAGATCATTTGCCTCCACCATTGGTTGTTTTTAATCTAAATCTCGTAAGAATGCTCTTGGTCTTCATTAAACTAGATCAGGATCAATTGTAATTGAATGAGTTTCAAACCTGTCCTATTCGCTTGTATAACCTTCCCAACCGTGATTTTTTCTAGACATTTTACCTCCTGCCCTGATTGACAAATTCTAGGTCTCCCAATCATCCCTAAACTTCCCTCGGCCTTCAGTCCAAGCTGTATGGGGTAGAAGATTGATATTTGCAAAGTTGATCATCCCTCTCGAAAATGAAGATTTGAAGTGATCTCAATTTAATGAAGCCAAGAAAAGGCCCACATCAAAGTCGTCTACCATTCCGGACGAATTGTTGTTTGCCTTTGTAATGAGACTTGGGAGGGACAGCTCCTATGGCAACAAATCCCAATACAGTCTAGAAACTCCTTATCATTTCAACTTATATGCAAATTTTTGCATAACTATTCTAACATATAATTATTATATTCTCGTCCATAAATAATGATTTGCTTATAGATCTAGCTAAGTCCATAAACAATGGTTTGCCTATAGATTTAGCTAAGTAAGTTAGCCCTATGGTCCTCCAATATTCTAAAGGCACATTATGGAATTGTGCCCAAACGAGAATATATTTAAGCTTTGCTCGATCAAGTTCCATACTTGGCTTTCAACTTTGGAGAATAAAGGGTTTAACATTGCAATGCCGGGGATAAGTTTTAATCACCTTGCTAGCTTGAGATTTTGAATTAAAAGTGAACAAGAAAAAATCTATGTTAATTTTCATGATGCATTAGGAAATTAAAAGTACAATCCTATAACATGTCTAGTGAAAGAATTAATAAACAATTTTCTTGATTTTTAAAAATTAATGAGAATAATATCTAGATATTATAAGATATATCTAGATTCTTTTAATTTACACGATAAAATAAAAGAATATTTTAGTGCATGAAATGAATATTAAAGAAAAAATTAAGTCAAGTTTTCACATTAAATAAGGGATTTTCGATACTTTTCATATATGGATGGCAATATGGCCCAGTGGCCAACATATGTTCGTTGGGCTAGACCTGGTTTGATCGGGCCTTGGCCTTGGCCCTGGGGAAGGCAAATTAGTCACGCCTTATGCTAGGCTCGAGCTCATACAAAATGATGTTGTTTTACACTTCTATTAAACTTAGAGAAAAATGACGCTATTTTGCTAGGTTTATTTCTCTTCTTTTTCACCTCTATCACTTCTCTCATTTTGCTTTAGGTTTATTTCTTTTCCTCTTCACCTTTTCACTTCTCTCTCTATTCTCTCCCTCTCTCACTGTCGTCATCACTTGTCAGCCCTCATATATACTTATATGTTGATTGTTTTATATGGATGAGAATATTCCTTTAGTGGAGACTTGTAAACTAGTACCAGAGATATAAATGGAAACTTTTAATCCTGTAACAAGTGAAGATAGAAGTCCAACTCAAAGTTAATTAAAAAGTGAAATTTGAAATCACTTCAATAAGACTAGATTAATGGATGAAGTTGAAAAAGTCGAATGTAAATATTGTCAGAAGATGGTTGGAAGTTCAAAAGGTGGAACCTCTTATTTAAAAGGACATGTGGATTCATGTCGTAGAAAAAAGAGGTATTAGGAGGTTAAACATTTTTTTACCCTTAACCTTATGAAAGGTAAGAATAAAATGACTACAACATATTAAGGTTTTTTATAGCTTCTATGGTAATTGGTGATGAACATCCACTATCTATAGTTGATACCCAAGGATTTAGGATGTTTTGCAACTGACTATAACTAAGATTCAAGGTTCAAAGTCAGAATACATTGAAGAAAGACATTATGAAAGTATAGGAGGATAATAAGAAAGAAATTTTAAGAATATTGTCGAGTTTAAGGCTTTCATGTTATTCAGTTGTAGATTTAAGTTGTCAATCTTCTCTTACATGTCTATTATTAGGTCAATGTCTATAGCTCCCTTTTGCTTTTGGAGGGCTGTATGTTGTCTACTAATGTCCATTGTCCAAAGACAATTGTTACTTGTCATTTCCTCCAACAAATCGTTCACTTCTTCAACTATCTTCCTCATTAAAGATCCACCAGATGCTACATCTATAGTACCTCTCATGGATGGAGTGACTCCATTGTTGAAGGTTTGCAATAGGAATTCCTTTTGTAAATTGTGGTGAGGGCACCTCCTTTGCAAATCCTTATATCATTCCCATACCTCATAAAGTGATTCCCCATCACTTTGATGGAAATTCATGATTTCCTTTATCAGTTTCATAGTCTTCATGAAGGGAAAGTACTCATCCAGGATCTCACGCACTAGTTGCTCCTAAATTGTGACATTTGCAGGGCTTAGGGAATGATAACATGCATTGGCTCTGTCCCTTAGGGTGAAAGGAAAGAGCCTCATCATAGTGACATCTTTCAACATTTGATGATATCAGAAAGTATCACATATTCCTGTAAGTTAACTATATGAGGGTTAGGATCTTCATCAGTCAATTCGTAGAATTGCATCTTTGTTTGCAACATGTTTAAAAAGGTTAGCTCAATCTTAAATAAGGGTGCTTATATCGGTAGTTGAGTCATGCCTTGATTCACAATGTTTAACCCCAGTCTTATGAAATCCATAAGGATTCGAGGTTGGTTTCCTTGATTTCCTCCTTGATTTAATTTGCTTGCCATTGGTTCTTCTATTTCTTCTTCGCATCTTGCCTTTCAGATTGCTCGCTCTAAACGGGCGATGTCAAGTTCTAATTTTTCGACAATCCTACTTAAACTTTGAGTAACTTTTGTGTTCATACAATTGTAGGGACACAAGAGAAATGAAAATTCCTTAAACTAAAAGAGTTTAATTAATCCTAACTAAGTGCCGACAACTACTGCACAAACTTGTTGAGTAAGTTTTACAATTATAAAACCCTCAATATTTTGTAAGTGCACGAATTGTAAGCTTAGTGTATGAGGTGTCAATCCCACAAGGAATTAGTGAACTAATTGAATCCTAATTTGTCTAAAGCCTAAAAGTGTGATTAAAATTGAAATGAAAATGAGAAGAAAAATAAGCAATTGAATATGGATTGATTGAAAGTGAAATTGTAAAATTAACATACAAGAAATCAAAATTGAGCACAACTAATTAACAATTGAAAATTCACACAAGGAAGATTAACTAATTATGAGACAAGGGGATTTATCCTATCATCTAATGTTAATCACTTTTGAGTTAATTCGGTATCGGTCTTAGAAAGTCCAAAGGTGATTATTATCTCTCGAGTTATAATTATTTATCCCTATATCAAATTGAATTGAATTATGGAATTTGTAATCTCTCATTTAAGAAATAGCCACACATCCAATTAGATCTTAAGCACTCTAATTGAGAATCGAGTCCTTATATGAGATCTCTCTTTGTATAAATTACCGATTTAATTGTTTGTGTTATCTATTAGATTGTTTAACTCTCATTATCCAATTTGATAATTTTGTTATTGATTTACTCTCTCAATTTATTACCAAAGCATGCAAATACAATAAACATTTACAATACCCATCTTCTTATCATCAAAATCAATTAAATCAACATGGATTCAAGAAAAAAATTCCTAAAAGAGTTTATAACATCCTTAAACCTAAATTCATCATCATCACATCTATTTTGTACATCAAAATGAAAGAAATAACAAGATGGATGAGAAATATAACTTAGAGTGGACTGCAATGGCAGCAACAGCAACAACTCCCTCTTCCTCTCTCCTCTTCTCTCTTATTCTCCCTTCTTCCTTAGCTTCTTTCCCAATGTAGCAAATGGAGGCTCTCTCCTTTTTAGGGTTTCTTTCATTTCCTTTTATATCTTTTTTCCATTTCGGGTAAAAAATAGGTTTTACCCAGGCCCAAATATCTAAAATAACCCTCACAAAGTTGAGTTCAGAAGTAGCCCCCGAGTTTATTATCGCACTTGCCACATTTATGGCACTTGAAATTTGGCTTCTGTTATGACATGGCCTGGTCCTGCTTGGCTTTTGACACAATTATGGCTAATCAGTCACAATTGTGGCCTGTGCTGGTTGCTTTTGTCACAATTGTGACTAACATGCCATGATCATGGCCTTGGCTCATACTCCATGCTTTCTTCAAATATTCTCTAGTCTTCTTTACCTAGTGATAGACGCTTAATTGATTATGAAATTATTCCATAACACTTAGTGATTATTGACATGAAACTGCTCAAGATACTCACTTTGACTCATATGTGATTTTAGGCATAATGCAGAAGTAAAAATGTTAAAGTTAGTCGAAAGTACGATATTTGGGTCTTTTTATGAAGATTAATTTTCACTTGTCTTCATGAAGTAAGGAAAAAAATTAAAAGAAAAATGCAAAGAATGTGAGCTGCATGGATTATGCATGCAATTATGTGAATTAACAGTTGGAAATTAAATGAAGATAAGAGGCTACTGGAAGCACGGACCAAAATGGCGCAGCAAGGAAGAAAACGCTGCAACAGGTGGATAGCCAAGGAAGCAAAATAACACAGCAACGTTGGGAGCATAAACTAGATGACAACGCAGCAACCAAAACATAGGGTCAATAAAGGAGACACGCTATCATTAGGCAAGAGCAAAACACGCACAATAGCATAAGGGAATCAATGGAAGTGTGAAGGATGAATAGTGGGTGGATCAACAATTAAATGAGAAATAGGAAGCAGTTCAAGCCAAAACAATGACATATAACCAAGGGACGAAGGAATACAGTAACTGAATGTTAAAACATAACAGCGTCTGTGTTTACGCAAACCATATCTTCATTTCATGCAAACATTATGCATGAAACACAGATGTTGTTAAAAGGGGACATTAACAACATGCTTGGAACAAGAAATAAAGAACAGTACCAAGAGCAATAGCTGCAGAAGAGAGCTAAAGGTGGTCTTTGGCTGGGACAATTTTCTTGGGTGCTGAAGCATTTTCTTGAGAGACCCATAGAGGGTTAAACATTCTGACGATGATTCGGAGGTGATATCGACCTCAACGGTCCGGGTTAAGCATTTTTTTTTTACTATTTTATGTTATCATATGTTAATTGACTTGGGTTTTGTTTATGGATAATCGTGTTATTGTTATAGTCTAATTATTTATTTATGAACCCATTGAGTATTGTGAAAAGATGATTTTAATGTGATCATTGAATCTTGTATTTGCAAACCCATTGCTAGAATTTTGATATAAATCGTAACTGTTATGTTGAAATTCATATATAGCGACTAATGATTTGTAATCATTAGGGATAACATAAACTAGGTTAAATGACGCATTGTTCAAGCTAGTGTGTACCCTATCAGTAGTGCTTTGTTTATTAAGTATTATGAGCTAAAAGATGAAAGCCATTATTGGACTACGACCTTTAAACCACATAAACTTATGCTATGGCTCTTTGGGATGTTTTTGCTCAAATAGTTTGTAAGTAGACTTGTTGCTGAATAATCCTAGCTTATGTTTAGTCCAAACCATCTTGTCTTTTATCTGTCTCATCAATTTGTAACTAGGTACAGCCTCCCTTAGGAATTCAAAACCC
>JAOQMP010000002.1:24601744-24614911 GCA_027563575.1 Erythroxylum pedicellare
CGTCTTAAGAGATGCATTGTCTGTAAAGATGTATCGTCTGTAATGACGTTATATCATCTGTGATGAAGTTATTCATCTTAAGAGATGTATCGTCTGTAAAGATGTATCATTTGTAAAGATGTGTCGCCTGTGATGACGTCATTCATCTTAAGAGATGCATCATCTATGATGACGTCATTCGTCTTAAGAATTGTATCGTCTGTAAAGACATTTTGTCTTAGGTTGACTTTTGCTTTGTCTTAAGTTGACCATCTGTAACGTGTTAGGTTGAATTTTGCTTTGTCTTAATTTGACCATCTGTATCATCTTAGGTTGACTTTTCCTTCGTCTTAAATTGACCGTCTGTATCGTGTTAGGTTGACTTTTGCTTTGTCTTAAGTTAACCATTTGTCTTAAGTTGACCATCTGAATCGTCTACTTTGCCATTCATTTGTCTTTTCGCTTTATATGTCTTTCTGCTTCGTCTGTCTTTTGTTTCGTTTGTCATTTTGCTTTGTCTGCTTTTTGGCTTTGTGACCTAAACTCCTCCTTCTGTACACTATTCATCTGATGCTATCGTCTGCTCCATTTTTGACCCTTCAGATGATAGAATCTACCTTCGAGGTCTTCATGGAAATTGTAGACCTCGAAGCCTGCTTCTTTCAAACCGTCCTAAGATGGTATTAATATGATATCCCCAAATGACTTTTTTGATAATTGCCTCAAGATAGGTACAATAAGATTGAGATTTTCCTAAATAAATCTGCCCTGAAATAGGAGAAAGGTGTTATTTTGATGTTTGTCCTGGTGTGGGTTCACCACCCCTGTGTAGCACGCGTTCAGATGTCACTTAGGATGTCAGAAATGTGAACTACGAGGGCGGGGTCCCAGCATATCATGTATACATGTAGAAACTAATATTAAAATGAAATGTAAGTTAATCGTTAGTATTTACTTTGAAGTAGTAAGATGCCACCTTGTAGGAGGACACAGGGAGTTTTGTAAGGATCGGTTGCACCTGACTCTCTGACAAGAGAGGAGAACACTGATGAGTTAGTAGCCCCAAGAAATGCTAAGGCTTTTGTAAGGCACGGTAGTGGCCCCTCTTGGGTAAAGATGTAGGAGTTGTCTGTTCTGTAGGAACAAGTACCTTCCTTAGATCTGAGAATGTTTCAAGCCTTCGCTCAGGCATTTGTTCAGGCCATGGGCTAGTTGCCGCAATCTTTTACTCCAACCCAGCTAAGAGGGGAAAGCATTTTGACAAGCTGAGGAAGTATGGGGCAGTGGACTTTTATGGGACCACTAATCCAAAAGAGGCTAAGTCTTGGTTGAGGAAGATAGAAAGGATATTGGAGCAGATGGATTATGAGGATGATGAGAAAGTTGTGTATGCTGCAAGTTTGTTACAGGGAGATGCTTTGCATTGGTGGGAAGGTATCCCAGGGAGTCAGATGAAACCATCGATGTTGACATGGAAGGACTTCCTAGCTGCCTATAAGAAGAAGTATCTGTCTAAGGTTTATATTCAGCAGAAGTAGAGGAAATTTTTGAGTCTCACCTAGAGGGAGATGAAGGCAAGCGAGGATGAACACCAATTTACGCAACTGTCTTAGTAAGTAGCTGAGATGATGATGAGTGAGGCAGCTAAATGTTGTAGGTTTCAATCAGGACTACATTTAGCCATTAGAGAAAAAGTGGTGGAGTAGAATTTTTGTGATTTTCAGAAGCTGGTTGAAGCAGCGCTAAGGGTTAAGAATGTGGAGAACATTAAGAATCCATTGAATAGAAAGAGAAAGGGAAGAGAACAGTTCAAGAAGGGAGGTTGTGCTCCTAGGTCGAAGAGGAGTGCCAAGACCTTCCCTATATAGTCTGAGGAGAGGAGCAGTGGTGCAAATAGATCTAGACAAATAAGAACCGTTTCTCAGTAGGCCTTAATAGATGGAGGCAGTAGAAGGGGAAAGGGAGATAAGTCCCCCAAATGTGATCATTGTGGGAAACTCCATAGAGGAGAGTGCTACCGATTAACAGGAGCTTGCTTCAACTATGGGGGAAAAGGGCACATGGCTAGAGAGTACCCTCAGTATGCAAGACAAGAGAAAACTCATATGCAAGTTTCAAAAAGGGCTAAGACTGGGGGACAGAAGACCGCAATTGAAGTGGGCAGTTCTGATGTGACCAGAAAAGTGAACCTTCTAGAAGACCGAGGGGGCAAGCACCAACTAGAGTATTTTCAATGACACGAGAGGATGTAGAACCACTCCAGAAGTTATGACTAGGACGGTTACATTATTTTATGATAATATTGTTGTTTTGATTGATCCAGGTTCTACCCATTCGTTTATTTCATCAAGTAGAACTGTGTATGGTAGAGAACTGAGCCCATTGGATACTTCTTTGATGGTTAGTACTCTAATCGGCCAATTTATTATTATTAGTCAAATTTATAGAGATTGTAAAGTTTATATTGGTAGGGAATACTTAGTGGTGGACCTAATGCCACTGAATATGGGGAGATTAGATGTGATACTGGGCATGGATACGTGAGAAAAGTATAATGCCCATCTGGATTGCAAACAGAAGACAGTGGAGTTCGAATTGGATGAAGGTAAAACAGTAGTGTTTATGGGGGACAGGAAAGCAAGTCCGCTTAGAATTATTTCGACTCTGACAGTAGAGAAGACAATAAAGAAAGGGTTTGAAGCATTTTTGGCCTATGTGGTAGACATGAAGGCAAATAAAGGAAAGTTAGAAGAAATTCCTATGGTCAAGGACTTCCTGGATGTCTTTCTCGAGGAATTACTAGGACTACCGCCACTTAGGAAAATTGAGTTTCCTATCGAGCTTTTTCCAGGTACTGCACTGATCTTAATTCTGCCTCATAGAATGACACCGACATAATTGAAGGAGCTTAAAGAGTAGTTAGAAGAATTGTTGGAGAAAGGGTACATTAGGCCTAGCTCTTCGCCTTGGGAAGCTCCAGTCCTTTTTGTGAAGAAGAAAGATGGATCGTTGAGCATATGTGTGGACTACCGAAAGCTCAATCATGTCACTATCAAAAACAGATGTCCGCTCCCATGCATAGATGATTTGTTTGACCAATTGAAAAGGGCAAGGGTCTTTTTTAAGATAGATTTGAGATCAGGTTACCACCAGTTGAGAATAAAGGAGTCTGATGTGTCAAAACTTGCTTTTAAAACACAGTATGGGCATTTTGAGTTCTTATTTATGCCCTTCGGATTAACGAATGCCCCTGTAACTTTCACAGACTTAATGAATAGAGTCTTTAAGTTTTTCTTAAACCAATTTGTCATAGTCTTTATTGATGACATATTAGTTTATTCCAAGAGTGACATGGAGCATGAAGAGTATTTGAGGATTACCTTTGAGACATTGAGAAAGAAGTAGTTATATGCTAAAATCAATAAATGTGAATTTTGGCTAAGGGAAGTAGTGTTTCTCGGACATGTAATTTCGGAGCAAGGTCTATATGTGGATCCGAGAAAAATAGAAGCTGTGGTGAAATGGGAAGCACCTAAGAATATAACAGAAGTGAGGAGTTTCTTAGGTTTAACTGGGTATTACAGAAGATTTGTCGAGGGCTTTTCTATGATAGCGGGCCCACTTGCCAAATTGACAAGGAAGAATTAGAAATTTGTGTGGACAGAGGAGTGCTAGAACAGTTTTGAGGAATTGAAAAATAGGCTCACTACTGCACCGATTTTGACTTTGCCTTCTAGTAGTGGTGGATATATAATATATAGTGATGCCTCAAGGAAGGGATTAGGGTGTGTGTAGATGCAAGGAGATAAAGTGATTGCCTAAGCTTCTAGGCAATTAAAACCTTATGAGATGAATTATCCTCCACATGATTTGGAGTTAGTTGCTGTAATCTTTGTGTTGAAAATATGGAGACACTACTTATATAGAGTCACCACTGGGTGTTTATAGACCACAAGAGTCTTAAGTATCTGATGAGCCAGAAGATTTGAATTTGAGATTGAGAAGATGGTTAGAGCTACTTAAGGATTATGACTTGATGATAGACTACCACCAGGGGAAAGGTAATGTAATAGTGGACGTACTGAGTAGAAAATCGACTATGGCACATTGAGGACGTTGTATCCTCCTTTGTTGAAGGAATTAGCCAAACTCAGGGTGAAATTGAGACAAGACGAATTTGGTTATGTATTGGCTAATTTTAGAGTAAGGCCAATGTTAAATGAGAAGAATAAGGAATTGCAGGAGCAAAATGAGTATCTGAGCAAGCTTAAAGAAGAGATTAAAAATGGTAAACCTTCTGAAATAGAGGTAAGGGAAGATGGATTGATGGTGGTAGGTAACAGACTATGTATTCCTGATATGCAAGAGTTTAAAGACGAGATTTTTGATGAGGCACACAATGCTCCCTATACAATGCACCTGAGGAGTATAAGAATGTATAGAGGCTTCAAAGAGTATTTTTGGTGGAAAGGAATGAAGAAAGATGTTGCAGAATATGCTAGAAAATGCTTAGTGTGTCAGCAAGTTAAAGCAGAACATTAAGCACCTATCGGTAAGCTTAAACCTTTGTCGATTCTAGAATGGAAGTGGAAGAAGATTACAATGGATTTTTTGATGGGATTCCAAGAACTAGCATGAAGTATGATGCACTATGGGTGATTGTTGATAGGCTAACCAAGTCAGCGCATTTCATGCCAATTAGATAAGTGGATTCTTTCAATGCCTGGGTCAAGAAATATATGGATGAAATAATTAGACTACATGGGATTCTAAATTCGATAGTCTCAGATAGAGATCCCAGGTGTACCTCTAGGTTCTGGGAAAGCTTACAAAAGGCTTTGGGAACAAAGTTACATTTTAGCACAGCTTTCCATCATAGATTAATGGACAATTGGAGATAACAATCTAGAAATTGGAGGCAATGTTAAGAGCTTATGTTATGGATTTCAAAGGCTCATGGGATGATGATCTGTCTTTAATTGAATTCGCCTATAGTAATGCCTACCACTCAGGAATTCAAATGGCACCTTATAAGGCTTTGTACGGTAGGAGGTGTAGAACTCTTATTTGTTGGGATGAGGAAGGTGAAAAGAGGCTTTTAGGGCCTGAGTTGGTGCAAGTCACAATTGACAAGATTAAATTAGTGAAAGAGAGACTCAAAACAGCTCAAGACAGATTGAAAAGTTATGCAAATGCATATAGAAAGGAGATGGAATTTGAAATTGGAGACAAAGTGTTTCTTAGGGCCTCTCTATGGAAAGGAGTCTTAAGATTTGGTAAGAAGGGTAAGCCCAGTCCCAGATACATAGGCCCTTGTGAGATCATTGAGAAGATTGGGCCTTTAGCTTATAAGTTAGCTTTGCCATCGGAATTGTCTAAGATTCACGATGTCTTCCATATATCGATGTTGAGAAAGCACTGTTCTTATCCTTCGCACATAGTTCAACCTTTAGAGGTTCAGTTAAGGGAGGATTTGAATGATGAGGAACAACCAGTGGAGATCCTATATTCGAAGGAAAAGGTTGTGAGAAACAAGATTGTAAAGTTAGTTAAAATCTTATAGAAGGACCATGCAAGAGAGGAGGCAACATGGGAGCCCTTGGAGGCCATGAAGGAGAAGTATCCACACCTCTTCAATGTCTCAAGTAAGAATTTTTAGGACGAAACTCTTTAAAAGGAGAGAATTGTTGGACCCCAAAATTTTTCTAAATTAATTATTATTTGTTTACTAATTTATTTATGATTTTTTTGCTTATTTTATTTTATTTTTAGAATTGAGTCATTAATTTAGTGGGCATAAATAAAGATTAGAAATTAGATGGAAAGATTAGAATTAAGTTAGAAATAATATGGTGTCTAAGAGAATTTTAGAGTTAGTAGATGAAAAAAAATGGAGGGTATGGAAGAACTAAATAAGTGAAGGGCAAAATGGGAAAAACAAGAATAAAATGTGTATTGAATTAATGAAGAGAGGAAGAGAATCAGGAGGATCCAAAGAGAGAAAAAGAAAACATGAAATAGAAGAAGAGAAAGAGGAGAGAGTCGTGAGAGAAGCTAGGGAAGAAGAAAGAACACGTGAGGAGAAGAAGATGGAAGAAGATTTGTTCAAGGTAAGCTTCATTTTTTCTTTTTGCTTTGTTAAAGAAGGAGTTAGAGAGAGAAAAAGGTTTTATGTTGAGAATAAAGGTTTGTGTTGGAAGAAGATGATTTAAGAGAGCTATTTAATTTTAGGGTTTTTAAGCTAGGGCTTTGGTTTTACTAACATGGACAAACTACGGGTAGGCTAGTTCAAGCTTGATTTTACCATTTTGTGATTTTGAAGCTTTATGAATTTTATTGAATTTGGATTGAATGGAAATTTGGTTTGTTTTAGGAAACTAAGAGAAGCCTATCCAAGAGAAGCCTATCCAAGAGCAAGAGGAAAGGCAAGCTTGACTTGGATTTTTATAAGCCAATTAGGTAGGAAATGTGTTTATGGTTATTGTGTAAATGGGCAATGTGCCTATGTGTGTGTATATGCTTGAATTGCTAAATTGTGAATTGTTGTGATGTGAAAATTGCATTATGATGTGTTTTATGTCATGCATTGAAAGATGTATGACATTTTGATATAATTGAATTGTGCTTATGATTATGATATGCCTAGGAATGTGCACGGAAATTTGCATAAATGAAAAGAAGAAAAAGTAAAAGAAACATGAGAATATGAAATTGTGATTGATTGAATTGATCATAAAATTGCTTGTATTTAGTTATAGCCTTCTCTTGGCTACCCGTTTGTGCCATATGAGATCTAAAGAATGGACTCATTTGTTCATGGTATAAACTTCGGTTTCGTCATTTCGTTCCACGGAACTCTCAAGCCATTTGTTGCACATTGCATCTTGGAATTATCAAGTATGATGCATTTGAGTGATTATGTTTTGATAACGAATTCTACGTGATATATGTTATATGATAACTTCTTTAAATTTGAGTTTTGAGCTATAATTGTGGATAATGGAATAGTTAGAGTAAAATGAGATATAGGTGTCTACAATATTGATATTTAAACATATGTATATATGTTTGAATGTGTGGCTCGTTGCCAATGGCTATAAACATATTAGCCACTAAGCTTTGTAGCTCAACACACTATTTCCTCCCCAAGTGTAGAGCGAGAATATTGTTGATCCTTGCAAGGCATTGGGAAAAACTCCAAGATAGTTAGCTTTTGTACTAAGCTAGTTCAATCACTTTTGGATAGCTTATTAAACACACCAAACATTGAGCATCCACTTGTAGTTGTATTAAGTTATTGATGTGTATGCTAAGATTTAATTAAAACTTTGTAAACTCTTATCTTTTGATGTTAATGAAATGTATATACATTATGTTTTGATCATGACTTTCTAAGTCTTTACATTGCATTTTCAATCCTTTTATATATGTAGAAATTGTGTTCTGAATTTAAGGGAAAAACTATATTAACTTAGGTTGAATTAGACAAAGTTGTCTCTTAAAAGTTGTAGATTATCTTTCTAGCTTTTCAATGATATAAAGTATGAAATTTTTGGATATCGGAGTTAAGGGATATGATCATTATAAGTTGGTAATACTGCATAGGATGTATATACGAAACAACAATAGTAAATGATGAGAATTTGTTGTATGTGATGAATCATTTGAGTAAAGATTAGAGAGTTTAATGAAATAAACTTGGTAGTTGAGTTTATATGAAGTGATATTGTACTAGAAGAGTTGAATATGGGAAGATTTTGAGTGAACTTGATGTTAGAATGGAGGTAGGAACCATTGGGAAGGCTTTGGAGGGGCTTATATTTCACCAATGTTCGTTAGATGGACTTTAGATCCATTAAATGGACCTTCTCAAGTATAAAACGCCCCAGCCCAGTCCATGTCCATTAAATGGACATTAAGTCCATTAAACGGACCTTCACGGGTCTGGAAGACACCCCAGAGGCCGTGTATGTATGTTAGGTGGAGGTGCATGTCCGTTTAAAGGACATACACTGTAAACTTTCGAAAATTTGTGATTTTGACCCACTAGATAGAAAAATCTCTCTTCGGAGTCTTCACAAAAGTTGTAGATCTCGAATTTTTCTTAGAAAATGTTTTATAACAACCTTAATCTGATATATCTAGTGAAAGTTGTGCCCATTGTACAAAAACAAGTACAATATGATTGAGGACATAATCATGTTTGATTCTTTTGTCCATAACTTCATCATCCGACCTCCAAATGAAGTGATTCTTGAACCAATAGACTCCTAACGCATTTTATACCTCTTTATAAAAATTAGTAGCCCTTGGTGTTGATTTGAAAAAGATTGATGGAAAGAAAGTGAGGGAATCAGTTGAAGGAGCTTGATTTGGTTATGAACATAATTTGGCTCTTTAATCATATCTTGAGCTATATTGTTCAAATAGGAAACTTTTAAGATGTTATAAGAATGAAGATGAACTGGTCTTGGCTAGGGAGATTCCATGGAAATAACCTTACAGGATAATACGCTCACGTCTTATGATTCCCAATAGAAAAATCATTGTTGACATCCATAGTTATAAGGAAATGAATGTCATTTGAATACCTAATAAAGCTTCTCTTTAATCTCCTTCAAAATATAAATACTGCCAACAAATGAGTTCCTAAAACCAAGGACAAATTTGATCACAATTTAGAAAGTGGGATATATTAAAACAATTACCATGAAATATTATAATCAATCAAGGTCATGAGCTATGCTAAAATAATTCAATAATCATTATTATCCTCAATAATTTGCATAATTATAAGTCTTCTCATAGCTTTCAACAAAAAATGACATTATTTATGTAAACGATATTTTATAATTGAAATCCAATTCTTCCTTTACAGTTTAAGCAATCAAGATGTTGACAAAGAAAATAGAACAATTTTATGTGCTTTGCTACCTACAAGTCATTGGGTAGATTCTCTTTCTTTAGCAAGACAAATTTTTTTATGGACTCGAGGGCTAGATTGCACCAGATGCAATGAAAGTTGTTAACAAAGGTATTCAAAAGTTGTATAGACCTAGCTTGAGACTGATTGGCCCCTTAGAATTCCATAAGCCTTATTTGGAGTATATTGACCATGAGAAACCTTATTCCTATAATTATAGAATTCCTCGAGAATAAGATCATCATTTAATACTAAGGAACTCTATTTTTTTATTTAAAAACAGTGATGTCACATTTTACTAGGACCCTATTAAAAATTCAGCAAAATTTTCCCTGTAAAATGGACATCCCCTTTTTTAATTCCTGCAAAAAAAAATACTTTTATATCCACCAGTAATCACAGCTTAATTTGGGTCTCCAAACTATATGTCTATTCTTAATTGAGTCCACACTTACATCGCAAAATCTATAATAATCCAATTAACAATTCAAGTATATCAATTTCTAACCCATACACCCTTATTTATAGTCAGTACATCAAGATATTCTCAATTCTAATCAACAATAACTCAATTTTATCAATTTCATTCATTTATATAAGAACATAACCCTTTCAAAATTTTTAGATACCTCGAGAATAAAATTATTTAGGTCTTAGTTGTTAAGATTTCTAAAAGTTAACAAGATTATTTAGGAAATTCCTGGGCATGAGAATTAGTGAGGAAGTCCAAGATTTAGGAGTTAAGATAGTTAAAATATGATTAATGTGTGCTTTCAAAAAACAATGGTGTATCGGTAGGCAATTAGTCAAGAATTGGCATTGATTACGAGATAGTTAAATGCTAAGTGGTTATAGGGGAACTATTAGGAGTGGTTAAATCTAAGAGGATTATATAATACACAAGCATCACAAAATAGGAGGTCGTATACATAATGCACTACTTAGTTAATTATCAAAGTTAAATTTCATCCAAAAATCATCATAATTTGTTTTGTTTCATACGTATGAAAAGTAAAAAGTTTAGTAATAAGCTTACCATTTATGGCAGTATAGCAATGAAGACATATGCTATTATGTAATGAATAGTTGTACTCTAATTGTATTGTCTACAACTAAAAAAGAGTATAAGGTTGTAGTTAAAACCACTAAAGAAGTACTATGACTTATAGGACAAATTCAGGAAATGGGTATATGATGTAATTCAAGTGCATTATGGTAGTCAAAGTGTCTTTTACTTGGCAAAGAACTAGGTGTATCATGCTATAGCCAAGCATATATAGTGTAAGGTTTCACAAGATTAGGGGGTTGATTATATTTGGTTAGATATTATTATTGAAGGTTCACACTGCTGATAATACGTTTGATATATTTACAAATCTATACCATAAATAAGTTCATTCATTATTTGGATGTCATCAATATATCTAAATGTTAGACATGACTATTATCTAACCTATTTGATGTATATCACCAACGTAGAAATTATTACATAAGACTCTTATAAATGGATATGTAATCTTAGAGTCTTGAGCTAGATATGACGCATTCTTATACAGAAATATAAAGTGAAGACTCAACTTGATACATAGAAAACTTAGAGTACACATTCTAAATTAAGAATATGTCTATACTCATGTTTCTTTCTAAAAACATTTAGAAGATTACATCTAAAAAATAGGTGTGTCCGTCCCTATATCCCTTTCTAAAAGCAAAACTAAAGATTACAAGATCATGTTTACACCTTTATTCTTTTCTTAAAAAATTAAGCAAATGCAGTGCTAGATGTGACTTAGAATACATTCATATTCTAGATGTAGCACCCCACTCTCGCAAGACTCGTACTCGACATCCTAAGTGATATCTAAGTCTATGTACTGCGAGAGTGGCATACTAGCATACTCAGTCAGTCAAACACTTGAAACTCAGTACAAATTTTTCAAAATTAAAACACGCATATGCAGAAATCAATAATCTAAATGGCCCATTTTAATCATAAACCTTTTCAATGACAGTAATACAATCATCAGAATTTTAATAGCCATTTGGGCTCATTACAAATATAAAATACTTGTAGTCATAATTTAATTACATTGCAAAATCATTTACAAACATATCCAATTTGGAAAGTTATTACAAAACATAAATGCTCGAATATAGATGTTACAATAATTGCATAATACTCTAATTGATACAAAATAAAGAAACCAAATGCAGACACGAATTGATCCCGAACTCAATCTCTTACTCAATTGCAGTGTATACTCCCGTTTGTTTAACAGGGTAACTCTTCAAAGCCTAAAAAATATTGCAAATTTTGGGTGAGTTTTGTGAACTCAATGAGGTAACCATCATCGATGGTTCACTCAATTCATGTAACACATCAATACATGTAGCGTGTAATTCACATATTTGCATTTAGCATAATTCATCACATGTCACAGTCTCACTTACAAGTAAGGTAATTTCGCATTTCAAACAATCAAACATACTTATTAAAATGTATATGAAATGCTTATACGACTCTTTTCCAATTATTACATTATTGTGATTGAGTGCCTAACTGTCCCATATCCATTATGGATACCAGGCTCATTTATAACTATCCCTTATCCGTTGGGAATATAGGGCTCATTTTACATAATGAGCCTTTGGCTCTTATACACTTTCTAAGCTTTAGGTTCTTTTTCACATTCTAAGCTTTAAGCTCTTTTTTGGCAGCAACTCCAGTCATAAACACCTTTATGTTTCACGCATTCATGTAGTGGAATGCACCACATTCACTGAACTTTTAGATTCACATTTAATTTCACATTCATCTTCGGACCGTGGTTCGACATTTAACATAATGCTGAGTATCACTGGTGCATTCATATGCATATTCAAAGTTTCCTCCGAAACTAGGTCCGACATTTAATAATCAAATCATGTATCACGTATTTCATCAAATTCACATACAAGTAGCACTTCAGTATCACATACATGCATCAAGTCTCATACCTTCATTGTCCGACATCAACATAAAATCAATCTGCATTCATATTATCATTTAAAACATATTTTTAAAGCAAACAATTAATTGAGAGAAACCGCCTAGGTTACTTACAGTACACTCTATATTAGCACTAGCTTCAATGATCTGGAAACTTTTGAATGCAGACGTTTATCCTGCACATCAAAATTATGCAATACACACAATGCACACACACATTAATATTTGCACAAATATAAGCATTCATTTATGCACACGTGTGTATATGAAATATATACAATGCATATTCATGACAATCCCAGGTATCGCGTTATCATTCATATCACGTAAACATTCGTATTCCCAAACTCATATAAGTACCATTAATACTTATGGTTTAATCCTCAATAAAATCATTAGAATCTAATTTCATAACCTAACAAATCATTTCAGATTTTTCTCCAAACACTAACTTTCAGGTATATTGTTCTTGATCATTTAGATAATGAAATTGAAGTAATTTAGGAACACTTTCTTTTTGAAATTTGTCCTTCTATCTCATAAGTTTCTAATGACACCAAAATCATTCAATTGGGTTCAGTAGTGTGAAAGTTATACTCCAAATATTTTCGGACTGCTTTTATTTTGAGACAGTGTCCTATACTTAACTTCCACCTAGAAATTTAAATTCTTAGAGTTCGATTCAGAATTTGATTTCTTAGATAATTTGTAGGCCTATGTCTCTAGTTTACTCCAAATAAAAAATTAGTCTATTTGGATAACTACAGAATAAGATATACCCAAAATACTAAAACATATTCAGTGTAGAGAAAAGTTCGCCCTCCTCCAGAGAGGAATTCTCACGAAATTTTCACAAGTTCGCCACGACGAAACCTAGAGTTAGTCACGGTGAACTTTACCAGAAAGAAATCCTAGCTAATCCTTCAAGTTCGCTACGGCGGACCTCCACAAACATATACCCAATTTTTCAACTTCAGTTCAGATTTTGAGACTCCTTTAGACAGAATTTGAATTCGACTTCTTCATGAAAAGTGTAGCCATATGTCTCTAGTTTACTCCAAATTAAGAATCATCTCATTTGGATAACTAGAGAAAAAGTTATGGTTAAAGAACTGAAGCATAATTAGATAAAAAATGTTATAACCAACGTTTTTTTCAGCACCCATTAAACACTATTCACTCACCCAATCCAACATGACGTCATTCCCTAATCTATTATCCATCAAAACACAAAAGCAAGACATGAATCTATCCCCATTTCTCATCCACGTTTCAT
>JAOQMP010000002.1:24632605-24645200 GCA_027563575.1 Erythroxylum pedicellare
TATATGAATGCATGCATATGTCACTACACGTTTAAACACTCCTAAACATGGCAATTTACCAATATACCCTTCCTATTAGTGAGGGGATGTTACAGAGAAGAATCATTGTTGTTCTAATCAAATTATTATTTGAAGGCCCTATTCTCTAAAGAATGAAGTTTTATATAATATTATTTATGTGAATTTCTTTTAATATTGTTACCCTTTTTAATTATTCCTGCCATACCTTTACCTAAACCTTGTTAAAAGACCTTTTGATTTTTATTTCTAGTTTACTTATTTGTGGTGGAGACGTGACTTTATTACAAGTTTATTAGTGGTGGAGAGTTTTTTACATTTTTCACCCTAAACATTTTAAGTACATTGAGTGAATCCTTTGTAAGGCTGTTGAATTTGTGCTTTTGATTTTAAATAGATTATCAATATGATTGCTATTGATATTAACTTATGGAAGTTGGTTATAGGATAACTAATGTCTAATTGTATGTTGATTTGATTGAGATGACAAGTTGATTGAGGTTAATAAGGGATAGGTGTTTTTAATTTTAACTATTTGGATTATGATTTTCTTGAGGACAAGCAAAATCTTAAGTGTGGGGATGTTCAATAAATGTTTAATAAACTATGTTTTTATGCCCATTTTTAGCATGTTTTGCTTATTATTTTAAAGCTTTATTTTGTCTCTAATACTTATTTCATTTATAATATGTTTTTAGGTCTCAATTGCCTTTACGGATTAAAGAAATTATGACAAAAAATATAATAAGTTGAGCTATTTTATAGGTACACAATTTTGTAAGGAACCTTGTAAGTCATTGTGAACATATAAAGCTTTGAAGATGTTGTTTTGCTAGTAAATCACATACATGACTGTGTCCCATGCCCATTTAAGCTTTTAGGTACACATAAATCTATAATTCTAAAGTGTTTTTAAGATAGACGGTCACTTATAATACCGTGTGACTAACCATGTATATACCAAAAACACCAATTTTGCACTATAAAATCAATTATGAACAAAATATACATGCATAACATTCATAACATTAGCATGATATGCACTCAGTTGACTTATTCCAGGGTATAAAAATGTTAAGTGATCATTATGTGAATTATGTTTTGATATGTCTTGAATTTTGGTATGATTGGATTTCAATTAGAAAATTTGGAATTAAATGTTATGGATTGGGAAATTGATGGATTAAAATGTACACTTAGACTAGGACAAATTCCAAATGGTAGAATAAATTGATACATGAAAATTTAGGATGATTTAGCCTATAATTAAGTGACATTTGGCATAGTTAAATTGGTATCAAATGGACTAGTAATTAAATGACAATTGGATCAATTAGTATATGACAAATGGACCAATTATTGTGTGACATATGGACTAATTATAATAAGACATATGGACTGATTAATTGGTGACTAATGGAAGCATAGGAAATGGGAAAATGTATTACATGCCTTAAAATATATGGTGAGTTTAGACGTTGACACCTAGCATATGATGTAGCCAGTTTCTGCAGCTGAATTTTGCTGTTTCTTTCCTTTGTTTCTTCACCAAAATTGCTCTAGATCTTTCTTTGTACTTTTTCTTGAACCTAGCCAATTTGTTGCATGAAACCCATACATATATCCTGCTCCAAATTGCCAGAAAACTAGCTGAATGTGATTATAAGTTTGCGTTGATTTTTTCTTGCTTGGGAGGACTAGTATAATCTAGATTTTTGAGCTGAATTGGAAGCCTAATAGGTAAGTAACAATCTAAGTTTTATGGCATGTCAAATGATATAAGAATAATGTTTGAATTGGACTGAAATGCATGTGATATTGGTGAAGAAGAATAGCTGGAATATGTTAGCTGTAGTGTTTTCACTAAACAAGCATCGGTATTTTGGCCATAACTTGATATATAGACATCGAAATGGGATTATTTTAAGTTTATATTAAACTAGAGACATATGGATTTTCAAGAAGGAATAGAATTTGAATTATGTTTCTAATAGTTTTAAATTTGGGCTTAAAGTTGAATTTCTAGATTCTATAACTGTTTGAAAATAGTGTGTAGTATTTTGGTTATAAATTTCATAACACTAAACCAAATTGAATGAAATTGGTGTCATTAGAAACTTAATACATAAAGGAACAATTGTTTATAAGAATATTTTGCCTAAATCCTTCTTTTCCTTGTTAAAATGGCCATACAAAATTATCCCGAAAGTCTGATTTAAAAAGAGCTGGAATGAAGCTTGAATAAGAGGTAATGCACAATCATGAACAAGCACAATCATGACAGAAAGGGGTCATAAAGCAATTACATGTTCGCGAAAGAGGAGGATCAATTAGAAGTGCATTATTGTGCACAAGCACGATCATGACAGTGGAGGTATCCTGTTGTTTGACAACTGTGAACACCATTCACTCTTTTGATCATAACTTCTTCTCCAGACCTCCGATTGACTTGAAATTTGGCCCACAAACTCCTCACACATTGGAATTCCTCTGCACCAAATTTCATTTTCATCTGAATTCATTAAGAATAGATTGTTAATTACCAAATGTTCAGGTCTGAAATTTTGGAGATGTTATAAGAATGAATGAGAGTCTGGACATTGTATAATCATATAATGGCAGAATAACATTGGTGAATCATTAATTGATGATACTATAATTTACTGAGGTGTTAACCTAAGATCAAATTATACATATATGAGTTTTAAAGTATGAATGATTATAAGATGTGAATTAAGGTACCTGGAATAGTCATTGAGCATGCATTGAACATAACATATGTATATATGTTCACAAATGAATAAGTATTTGATTGATCGACTTTGTAATGTGAATTATGTGTGAATTGTCTGATTTTAGATGCTCAAGTCAGACGCCAATCAGACATTACCAGATCATCTAGGTAATAGCATAAATTGGAGTGTACTATGAGTCAACCTAGATGATCTTCCTAGGATTGACTTATTCTGTTTAACTTCCAATTATTGAACTATTTGTGATTTGTTTGTAAATTCCAGACTTTAATGGTCCAAGGAGTTTGATATTTGGGAATGTATTGGAAGTGTTCTATTTGCATTTAAATTCTTAATGATATCTATATACTCAATAAAAGTTGAATACTGGACTTAGGTCTGATGAATATAAGATTATGTCTGTGCATTATAAGTAAATGCTATTCATGGAATATTCTGTTATTTGATGCATTTCATAAAATGCATGTTCAGATAAAGGCGTTCTGATCAGAATAGCCAGTCTGAAAGAGCTTTAAGCTCAGAATTCTGTACGTAAAGTTTTGCTCCGTGATTTCTATATCTGATTGAGCCCAATGGGTCAGGTATCTGTATCTGAAAGGCGCTCAGTCACAAAAAATAATAACAAATCTGGAGTCTCATATGCATCTGCATTTGTATACTTATGATTATGGAATATATGATCATGAAATCTTTTCTGAAATTGTGATGATAAAGTGATATGCCATGATAATATGATTGATTGGGTTATTCATGTTCTGAAAGAATGTTTATGAAAATGGTTAGTTGTGTGATATTTGTCTATTTGACCTAAGTGAGATCATCAATGATGGTTCACTCATTGAGTTTGCAAAACTCATCAAAATTTGCAATGTGGCATTTCAGGTACGAGACAGGAGACCTAGTTCCTAAGATTTATCTAGAGGAACATTTTGGATTAAAATATAGCTCAAAGGTCTATCAATTGACATCAGAGGAGTTATAGTTTGTATTTTGTAGTTTCTTTGTCACATAGAAATTTTGTAATGTTTCAATGAATACAATGCAAACTTTTGTCAATGAATGAAATGAAGTGTTGAGGTTTTTAAGTATTGTATATTCTTTATGAAGCCATTTAAGAGATTATGTTTGCTCTAACGTACCATTGTCATAGGATATGTACTTGAATATCCTCTGAATGTTCGGGTATATACTTTATGGTAGTGGGATGTTACATTACTTTAGAGATTCAGTAGAGAAGAATTTTTCATCTAAGTTTCAAACGGATTACATTAGAGAAAAAGGGGTTTTATATCTTATGGATTCTTTCCTTTTTAATTATTCTTCTGAACTTTTTGTGCCTAGGTAGGATGAACCATAATTTAGGATGGATATTGTGATTAAATCTTCTATTTAGTACAATTTGGTTTATTGATTCATTGCAATTTAATTATGCATTTTTATTCTTGAATTAATATGTTTAGGATATTAGTTTAATGTATGATTTCATATGATTAAGATTAATAAATATTTTTGTATGAATAGATTTATCATAATTAAAAGGAGTTACATGTAAAACTAAAGATAGATGATATAAATCCTTTAGATTAGAGTCAAACGTATTAGTAAAATTCATGAATCGAGTAATGTAATCTTATGGGTTTTAACTAGAAAGAGGTTTCAATTAATCAATTAAGGATTAGTTGTTAATGGTCTTTAGAAAGATATTAACATAAGATAGGAATTTTCACAGTCCAATGATCAATAATTGAATTGCATGATAAAGGGTTAATATTTAAGAAATCTTAAGGGGATTCATTACCTAAGTACTAGTTATTTATTATTAATGAATCTTAGTGATATCCGTATTCTGGTTTATTATTGTGTTGAATTTTAGTTTACGTTTAGGTTTAACTAAATCATCATCCTATTTTTTAGCTAGATAATAGAAAAGAGGTTATTATTAGTACTTGTAGTCCTAAACTCGACATGCACTGACACTATACTATAGTCCGATAGGTGCACTTGCCTATAAAATCTATAAAGTAGAGATCAGTGTTCATATCAATAATTTATGTAGGTAATGGTCTATAATTTCTATTCTAGTCATATTTAACAACTCTTGTAGTAATAAATCACCTTTCTTTGAAGAATTTTAAATATTATTATATTTTTCACAACAAATTGCACCTGATGTAATTTTTGTTATTATTTTATTCACAATTTGGCCATCCCTTTACCTTGTTTGTTATTGAGAAAACCAACTTTCTATACCCTACAGGCTATTATTAGCATTCAAAAAACATAAGATCTATTGATTTAGGATCCTCATTGCAAAGAAAACAGATATTAGGAATGTTTAGGAACTTTTTTAACATGTCCTACAAGCTCAATCTATTTCTGAAGGCTTTTAGGTTTGCTTGTTTGACCCAAACCAGCGTGTGCACTTCACTTTATCAGTGTAATCCCTAAGGAGATCCCTAGATATTGAGTCAAAGGCTTTATAAAAGTCAATTTTTATGTCATAATCTTTCTCTAATTTATTTCTATTATAGTTCTTCAAGAATTTGTATGCTAGAAGGATATTATCCTATTTTTGTCTTCCTTTAATAAAGGCTAGTTGAAAAAAATGTACATAGTGTGTTAAAATAATATTGAGCCTATTAGAGAGTAGATTGGCAATGACTTTATAGATCGTGTTGCAATATGAAATTAGCCTAAAGTCTTTCAAACTATTAGGGGAATGAACCTTGGGAATAAAACTTTAAAATGTTTTATTAAGCTCCTTTTAGAGTTTTCCATATTTGAAGAACTCCAACATAACATCTGTCACTAGATTCTTAATCAAAGGCCCTTATTTTTTGAATTAAAAATATGCATTAAGACCATCTGGCCCTGGTGCTTTATTCGGATAGAATTTAAAGAGGGCCTTCTTAATATCAAGAGCATTGAAAAGTTCCATCATAAATTCTACCTCTTGAGGGAAAATTTGTTCCTTTAAGATATAGAGTAAGGGGATAATAAATATGAGCTAGAATTATAAGAAGCATAAGCATAAGAGAATTAATTATAAGCTTTCAACTTCATTTCCTCTTAAGTATTGAGAAGAGCACCATTATTAAAGGTTAGGAAGACTATTTTATTGATATTTTTCTTATAATGAATGATTTAAAGGAGCTAGAGCACCTTTCACCTTCCCTAAGCCACAAGATTATGGATCTCTATTTAAGAAGATAATATTTGGCTTCTACTGTTTGATTATAAGATATAAAGCCTTATTTTCTAATGATTTAAGGTTGTTATTATCTAGATTTAGGTAAAGGAGATCTTAAATTTTTATGACTCTTTCCCTAGTCTAAGTAACAGCTTGAGAGGTGCTATACAAGTGAAGCTTATTGAGCTTTTTAAGTTTAAACTTTATCATTTGAATCTTTCTTTGATAGATGAACATTTATATCCTTGAATTTAAACACTGAGACCAACTTATATATCATTTTCAAACCCCTCAATATCTACAAGGTAATTATCAAAAATGAAAGGGAAATGTTGCCTTCTAACATCATCTGATATCCCGACCAAAATAAATACGTCATTCGAGAAAAGAGGGTTAGAGAAAGTAGCTTTTCTATTCTAAAATTCAAGTAATTATAAATTATTACAAGTGCTCTATCTAGTTTTTTTTAATGCCATCTACACTCCTACTTGTTCTATCAAGTGAAGAAACAACCATCCATTTGTAAATCTTCCATTTATAATTAAATAACACTATTCTTTAGGTCTTTATTATAGTTTCTCTATTTTTCATTTCCTTCAGCATTTTATGAGTGTAATATGTTATTGAGGTCTCCCACTATTAGCCATAGTAAGCTTATAAATGTACTAGATTTTCAAGATGTTCCATAATGAGTTCCTTTGAAAAGCATAGATAGAAGGATAAACATAAATGACTTGGAAGCTCAAACCTTCTTTTCTCAGCTTGACTAACAATTGAATACGCTACTCAAAATTGGAGGAGTTTAATATATTAACTTTTTAAGCATCAAAAGAAACCAAAATCCTTCCATTGAAGAGGTTCCTATAGTTAGTGAGGATTTTCCAACCTCTCTTCAAAAGCAAAAGGTTGTTTCATTTATTTTCTATTATCTTGTTTTGTAACAAATCAATTAGATATGATTTAACTATGTTGAGGTAATCAAGCAATGCTTTCTACTGTGTGGGGCTATTGAGCCCTCTAATATTCCATGTAAGCAAACATATTAAATAGAAGAAGATGAAGCCTTCTTTTTCCTACCTGATTTCCTTTTACAAACCTTTTTAAACTCATTGTTTTCCTATTAAATGTACTGTATGCTTTCTTGATGGATATTTCTTATTTACACTATTGAACTAAGGGTTAATATCTTCTCAATTGTTGGTGAAGCAACATTATTATGAAACTCTAGCACCATAGCCTCTTCCAAAGCATCCAAAAAATTACTTATAGTGTACTCCATATTGTGATAAGGAGCTTCAAGAATTCTAGGTATGCAATGTTAAGTACTATAATCATTATTTGCACTAATGTTCTCCCCATCATATATTATAATATTTAATTTATTGTTCTCCATCTAGGTATTTTTCAGGTGTATTATCCTTAATAGAATCCATTTAAATTAGATCCACATAATAACTTGTCTTGAACTTTTAACCTATAGGCTTCCAATACTCATTCTATTTAGTGGTTTTAAGTCTCCACGTGTAAGTAACAAAGACTTAGTCTTCAAACACATTTTCACCTTACATCGGGGAGTTTCCATTTAATTTCCACTAACCTTGTATAAGCGACTCTTACCATCACTATTTTATACTCATCAAGATATATTAGTTTACCAATAAAGCTTAATAGATAGCTTAGTCTATCTATAGCCCAATATTCCTCCCAATATTATTGGATGTTTATTTAAAGAGTGACTTGTTAATGATTTACATTTTTAAGTTGAATTCATGGCCTCCACTTATAGAGAAAGAGAATTCTAAAGTTAAATGCCAAGGGCTAGCTTTAATTAGTTTGTAAGCTTGGGAGGGTGAATCAAATATAAACCAAAATGAGTTATCCTTATTGATTAAGACTGCTCTTAACTCAAAGTTTTTCATTGCGAGCGTGGCCAAACATTTATAGCTGAATATAAAGGTCTCTAACCTAAGAATAACTGGATGAGTATTGCATTCCATTTCAATGCACCCCCGTAAGAATATAAATGGTAAGAGATGTTATATGGTTGCCATTATTTGACATGATAGGATAAAATTGGAGTTTATCATAAAACTTGAGACCACATTTTGCTAATAGGGCTAGCAAAAGGTTGAGCTTTAGTAGGACTGGTAGGACTAAGCAAGTCAGTTCCTTAAAGAAGTTTAAGGGATGGTTCCTATGCATTTTAGAAGGGATAGAAAATTTAAATGGCAGAAGTATAGTGAGGGGTGGAATAGGCGTGGTGGAAAGTTAATTGGCAGGAGGTGAAACTAGGGTTTATATGGGAATCTACAAAAGTGGAAAATGTTTTGGGGGCAAATCAAAAGACGACATATTACCTAAAATAGAAAAAAGAAGAAGAAATTGAGAAGGGAAAAAATTAGGCTAAATGTCTAAAAAGGAATAGGTCGAGACATTGGAGAAGAAGATAGAATAGGAATGACAGAAGAAGAGGGCACTCATCATGCTCCAAGGTGGAATTTGAGGAAGGTAGTAGAGAATGAAAAGGAGGAAGTAGGCAAGGATAAAATAAAGTTCAAAGGGACGAGAGTACAAAGGAATGATTGAACTGGGAGGACAAGAAATACCAAGAGAGAAAGGAACCAAAAGAATTATAAACAAGAGAAGGCAAGTTGTAGCAACCACCATGCAAAATCACACAAAAGGATCTAGAGAGAAGCTATATTAAAATTGTATTCAATGAAAATTTAAAATTAAAATAAAGAAACACTAATAAATATTGTAGTAATTTTTTTCTTATTGGAGGCATGCCTCTTTATTCACTATAACTTATGTCGTATATCTACTCTTCTTTAACAAATTTTTCGTTTTCCTAGAAATCCAAATATTCATTTATATCCCCCACTTTTCATTGCTCAAGTACTACTTGTTGTCATCACTACTCTGATTCTAAAATTATAGGTATAACTACTCTCTTTAACACTACGATTATTTAAACTTATTAACACCTAGATATTAACACTACGATTATTTAAACTTATTTTCCCATTAGCTTAAACCTGACAGTAGACATCTACTGATAATAAATAAAATATGGTAACTAGAGTTTTTATATAATTAATCTATAATATAGTGATGTATAGTCTAAGTATGATAATTGATAGAGTTGAATTGGGTTTGTTATTAATTCAATTCTTTCAAGAAGTGATTTAAGATTAATTTGAAATTTCGCCGATTGACTCTTTGAATTATTTAAAATAATATTATTTTATAATAAAATTTGAGTTATTCAAGTCCATCTATCAAATTGGAAAATAATTAAAAGTTTTACAACTTAAGTTACTAATTTTACAGCAAATCAAACTGTGTTGATATTACCATCTAAAGTGTGTCATGTATCTATACACTCACCGATCCATAGACGTCAATCAGCGACAATAAATCGTAACGCAAGAAATGAAAGGCCTAAAAAGGACTAGACGGAGAATAAGGAATCGACTCAAAACTCAAAATAAATGAAAAGCATGAATGGCTCTTATTCCCTTTCACTATTATTAGATCCCAACTCCACACGTTACATAAAGATTAATTTCACTGCTTTACTTTTTGTATTATATTGAACATTCTCTCCCCAGTCCCTTTCACTGTCAGTCCCCCACAGAAAACATTGAGCTCCAAATGGAAGTCAAATGACCTAACCATCCCAACTTTCTTTAATTCTTTCGTTTGGAATCAGCAACATGGTCAAACTTATTAGATTTTTCTTGTCAACCTAATCAACAGAAAGCTCAAATAATGATGTACCCCTTTAAAAAAATAACCTAATCTTGTTGTATTTGGTTTCAATTTCACATGAATCAAACACATACCTCAGCCTCCAAATTATTCAAGATTGCTGCTACTTGTACCATAGTAGGTCTGCTTTTCCTCGAATTACTCACACAAGCTGAAGCAACCTTTGCCAATCTGACAATTGGCTTCGTATAAGAAGGTATAACCAGTCTAGGGTCTAAAAGCTCACTAATCCGCATATCTTTGATCAATGGCAATGCCCACTTCACAAGCAACCCGTCCTCGTTTCTCCTCCCAGTCAAAAGCTCTAACAACATCACACCAAACCCATAAACATCGCTTTCCTTACAAGCACCAATCCCGCTCCCGATCCAATACTCGTCATCCACATATCCCACTAAATCCTTTTGCTCACTGTGTGCCAGAAAAGATAGACCATAATCAGAAATCTTCACACTCAACTTCTCATCTAACAAAATGTTCGACGCCTTCAAGCAACCATGTACAACGTTAGGTGCCATTCCTTCGTGCAAGTACTCAAGTCCACGTGCCGCACCGGCAGCGATCCTGATACGGCGGCTCCAATCCAGCGGCGAAGCTCCGTCGTCGTTTTCATGCAAATAGTAATCTAAACTCATCATGCCCACAAACTCTGAAATAATGATCCTCTCTCCAGGTGCTTGTGAATATCCTAATATAGATACTATATTAGGGTGTTGAACCAAAGACAAAGACTTGAGCATTGAAGAGAATCCTAAAGCAGCGTTGCTCAAGACACGAGACGGGTGTATTCTCTTAACAGCAACTGTGTCCCCTCTCGGCAGCACAGCCGCATATACAGTTCCTAAACGACCTTTACCAATAACTCTTCGATGGTTAAACCCGTCAGTGGCTACGTCAATGTCTGTCAGTGGATAAGCTTGTGCAGAAACCTTAACAGGAAGGGGGGTTTCCTGACATTCTACGGTTCGTTTTCTGCAGCGGAATATAAGGGTTAGGCATAGAATGATAAAAGAAATGGAAAGGATGGCGACGGTAAAATAATATGCAATTTGAACAGTAGAATTCATCACTCTGGTCTTGATTTCGTCTATGTACAGATAATGGTTTTGATTTGGTTGCTGTTGCTATGATCTCTCTGATGGCAGATGATTAAGAAAGTGAAGGAAAAAGATTAGCATTGGAGAAAGTGTTCAAGGCATTTAAGTGGAAATAAGCTTATATATGCTGTAGCTAATGGGAAATGTGGCAATCAATAATAATGATCTGTCGTTAGACCTAGGATGTGAAAGCTTTGAAAATCAGACTTATTTGGTAGGAAAGTTGGGACTCTATTTCTTTGGCTCTAGTTAAAGTTGGTTCACGGTTGGCCGCCCCCTGTACTTTTGTGAGAAAAGACAAATATAGTTCGTTGAATATCATGACAAAGCCCTTTGTTTTATATAGACTATTTATTTATTGTTGTTATTATTATTATTTCTTTGTAAAAAACAGTTTCTGACACATTTAGCTATTATTATCGCAACCATTTTACAGTCAAAGCTGATTCATAATCAAGATTACAAGGTTTACTCATAATTAACTAAAGGTATTGAACATATTCTTTAATGTAGTATTGTCTAAAAAAAAGGAAGCCCGATTGTTTAATCAATTCAGAGCTTTTGGCTATTAATTCATTAACTAGAAAACACTTATTCATGATCAGTTATTATCAATCCTGAGATAAACATTGACAAAATAGAGTCGATTTCTACATACGTTCATTCTTTTTGTTATTGGGGATGTTGAGGTGGAGAATGTAGTGATCAATTAAAAGTATTGCATGCCAGTTATTACTTCGTAGTTGACTTTAGTTACAACTTACAACAACCAGAAGAAGCATAATATTCTTATAACATTTTAAGTTAGTGTTAGTTTATGTCCTATGGCCAATCAATTAGTTTTAGTTTAGAGACAAAATAATTTAAAGACATTCTTTATCTTGTACATATTTAAATGTATATGATAAAGTCTATGGGAAAATTATATATTGCAAATGAAATTATAATTCTAAGATTCATATTACATTTATGTATTATCCCTAAATTGTTCCTTATTATTGTTCTATTAAGACTGGACATTAATAGAATATAAAAAAACTAGCACATCTTTTGTTTTTTCTTATGAAATAAGCAGTTAATCTCCTAGGATAAAATATAAAGATATGTAAATAAATATATGGGTGTTTGTTATAGAATAAGTTCACTGAACAGACTCGATATGAGAAATCCATTTAGAACATTACTTGTATGTATATAAAATTTTCATTGTGATGATTGTATAAATGATCTGTTGACTTGAGGTCTCCAAAGTTATCTTGTGTAAAAATTATTATGTTTTGATATTACTTATGATCTTTTGAAAATAAGTTACAAATGTTACTAAATGAATCGATAGCTAATAGTAAAAAAATAATATGATTGGACATAAAATAAAGTAGACATTAATTTCATACTCTATGTCTAATTGGAACATTGGTTGATGAAATGATTGAATTATTAAAAAAAAAGCAGGAAGAGGTTAGTCAAAACTATTTTGACATTCCTAGATATTTGTGTGGTCATGATGTGTTGCTAAGTGTCAATCTTGATCTATGATTATAAATTGTTTAATTGGAGAATTAAAGATAAATTAAAAGGAGTTTTTACTTATCTAATTATAGTTATGAATTAGAATTATAATTTATAATCATTGTCAACATATTTGAAAACCTAATTGGGCTTACATAAACAATGGGTTGAACATAGCAAAGTTATTTTAAGCGAGTTGGACTTGATTGTAAAGTTTGAGAAACTTTATGATTAAATATGAGATATTTAATAAA
>JAOQMP010000002.1:24668382-24697329 GCA_027563575.1 Erythroxylum pedicellare
GAATTCTTGCCAACTGCTTCTTTATTCTTTACGTCTTCTTTAATTTCTTTGTACGTCTCTGCATGGCTATGCATGGCTGTTGCTTTTGTCATAATTTCTGAGACACATCCTACAGATAATTTGCACTCTTGTCAGGGCCGAGCTATCTTCGACTTTCAGAAGAATAAGTATGAACCAAGATATAAACCTCTGTTTTCAAGTTCCACAGTAATCAGGATTAATTATTTTAGGAAAATAAAAAATATTTTACTACAATTTTTTTTTTTTAGAAGTGAGTCCCAAGTTATGTTGATAATGAAACGTGAAAATAATTGATATTTGCACGTTATTACGGATCAGGTGAGGTCGGTTGGAGAACCTTTCCTCTGGATACAGACAAGCACATGTATCTTCTATCATCCTGCCTTCAACAATAAATGTATCTAGTAGCTCACTCCCCGCCTTCTTTCCTTGTTTCTCCTTCAAGACGTTGCATTTACTTATTGCTAGAAACTAAATACATTGACATGACAAGTGGAAACAAACCCATTTGAAAGCTTCAACTGCCTCGCTGGAACTGGTTTTGGCAAGATTTGCATGGGTCAGCCCCATTGCCTAATTTATTTTACAGTCAGTCCACACCCACTCTAGGTTATAAATTGAATTTAAAAACCTGGCAGATGAAAATCTTCGATATCAAACAGTTTTACATTTTACAACTACTCCCATCACTTAAAAGCTCTCCCACAATTCTCACTTGATCCATGCTCTAAACCTTTGGAAGTTTCTGCTTCCTTCGCAACTAAATTCTGGGAATACATGCAATGCCCCTTTGCATGTCCACTTTTGCAGCAAAAACTCAACCCAAGGCTCAAGCTACACTTCCTTGATCGGAGGCGTTTTCGTAATAGTAAGGTGTCAACTTCCCGTCCTTTTTGACAGGCATAAGCTGCTTATCGGCACTAACTTCTTGCAACATCTTCACTACTCTCCTCATAGATGGACGGTTGATTGGGAGAGGACTCGTGCAAAGGAGACCAATATTCAGGACCTTGCACATCTCTTCCTTGAAACTAGGATCTAGTTTGGGGTCAAGAACATGGTCCACTACTCCTTTCTGATCTAACGTAGTACACACCCATTTGACCAAGTCCTTTTCGCCAAATTCTGGATCAATCGGACGCCTACCTGTTACCAACTCCAGAATAACCACCCCAAAGCTGTAAATGTCACTCTTCTCGTTCACTCGAAGTGTGTATGCATACTCTGCAAACGAGTGCAGAATCAATGAGTTATTCACATCCATCTTCAACCATTATATATAAATACATTAGTGTACAAACGTACAGAAGATTAATAAGAAATCTTTTAGAAACTAAGGCGTTGGTCACTGACCTGGAGCAATATAACCGCAAGAGCCTGCAATGACAGACATGGATTTAGGCTTTCCAGCAGAATCAACAGCCTTGGCCACACCAAAATCAGATACCCGGGCTCCGAACTTCCCATCTAATAAGATGTTGTTGGACTTGACATCTCGGTGGACAATCGCAGGAACACAATCATGATGCAAATAAGAAAGTCCCTCAGCAGCATCCATAATGATCTTGTACCTCATTGGCCAATCTAACAACCCTCCCTTATTACCATGCAACAAATCACCCAAGCTACCATTAGGCATATATTCATAAACCAAGAGCTTGCAGTCTCTAGTTGTGCAGCAACACCATAGCTTAACAATGTTCTTGTGCCTAATCTTCCCCAAAGTTGCAACCTCCGCCTCAAATCCATCATCCTCAACATGACCTTTCTCAACATCGCTCGGTTCACTCTCCTTTTTGGCTCCTCCCCAGAGCTTCTTAACCGCAACTGCCTCACCATTGCTGAGCACAACCTTGTAAACTTTCCCTGAAGATCCGCTTCCTATTACATTATCTTCATCTAGACAATCTAGAATCTCATATTCACTAAAACCCAATTTATGGAAAGACATCAGCGTCCACTTAGATTTGTCTATCGCTCTTGCCTTCTTGAACCTTCTGTACTTGAGATAGAACCACGAAACACCAACAACGAACACCAGTCCAGCAAACACAAAAATGGACCTCAGCAGCCAAGAATAACCTCTCCCTCTTCTATCACCTCTTCCGTCACACAAGCCTTCCATATCTCCACATAAACCAGGATTCCCCAAGAAGCTATTTTTGTACGTCTCCTTAGCATACAAAGCTGGAATTTCTCCGGATAGCTTATTATTCGACAAATTGAGCTGATTCAACTTCAAGCTCTGCAAGCTCAAAGGGATTTCCCCAGAAAAACCATTACTTGACAAATCAAGATAATTAAGCATAGACAAGTTGCCAATTCGTTCAGGAATCTTCCCCGAAAACTTGTTGTTGGCCAAATTCAGCTCATTCATTTTCTTCCACGAATCAATTCCATCTGGTAGATTCCCAGAAAGCATATTACCATGAAGATCCAGAGTTCCAAGCTGCTTCAGATTCACAATACTTCTAGGCAACGATCCACTGAAACTATTTTCAATCCCTGAAAACTTCAGAAGAGTTTCAACAAACCCAATCTCCTCTGGAATGTTACCAGTAAAATTGTTCCTACCTATAACCAACATGGACAAATTTGCTGCATTACCTATAGTCTTCGCAATTTGACCCGACAACGAATTGTTAACAAGCTCAAGAAGCGAAACATGCGGCAGACCCCAGAATCCAACCGGCACTTCTCCAGATAATTTGTTGAAACCCAACCGAACTCGAGTCAAGCTCCGACACGCTCCTAAACTCCCTGGTATTTGACCCGAAAACGAATTCTGAAGCATTAACAACTCTTCAAGCTCTCCTTTTTCGCACAAACTCTCCGGAATTTTCCCAGCAAACTGGTTGTGCGAAACGTCGACCAATCTCAGCGGCGAGTTTTTCCCTAGGTGCTGAGGTAACTCGCCGGTGAGCCTGTTCCCAAACAGCCTGAGGTCATACAAAGCCGGCGAGTCCGCAATGCTCGCCGGCAAGTTCCCTTCAAAATCATTATCATAAAGATTCAAACTTTCCAACGGTAACCGACACAACTCATCTGGAATTGGGCCACTGAGCTTATTCATGGAAGCGTCAAGAAGTCTCAATGCGGTCAGGTTTCCAATCCCGACGGGAAGGGCACCGGTCAACGAGTTGTTGTAAAGCTCAATCTGAACGATGCTGGTCAACTCAGTGAGCGAAGTCGGGATGGTACCTTCCAGTTTGTTACTCCCAAGGTCCAAGTCGGTGAGCTTTTTTAGCCGACCAAGCGAGTGAGGGATTTCACCAACAAGGTTGCAGTCAGTCAGCCAGAGTATCTCTAAATTCGTGAGGTTACCAAGTTCCGGCGGGATCCGACCTGGAGAAAACGGGTTATAAGACAAATTGAGCATTCTAAGACTGGAAATGCTGCCCAAAAAAGACGGTATAACCCCATCAAAGAGATTATACACAAGAGAGAAAACCTCAAGCTTCTGGAAGCGGCCATAGGACAGGGGAATGTGACCGGAGAAGTTGTTTCCAGTGAGGTCGAGGTACTTAAGGTCCGGGATGTCGGGGAGTGTATCAGGTAGGGGACCAGTGAGCAAGTTTTGGGCGAGATCAAGGTGCTGGAGAGTCCGACAAGAGGAGATGTCGGGAGGAAGAGTGGAGTTGAGGCTGTTGTTGTTGAAGGAAATGAAAGTGAGGTTCTTAAGGTTGCAGAGGAGGGTGGGGAACGGGCCGGAGAGGTTGGAGTCGGAGAGGTTGAGAGAGACAACGGAGGAGGAGGCCGGGTCGCAGAGAACGCCGGGCCAGGAGCAGGGGGTGTCGTCGCGGTCGGACCAGGAGGAGAGGGAGGAGTCGGGGTCGGAGAGGGAGAGTTTAAGTTGGTGAAGGTAGAGACCTTCTTGGTTCAGGGAAAGGGATGGTGAGGGGAAGAGTAGAATGAAGAAAAAGATGAGAAGCATTGTTGTTGTTGGGTTGGAATTGGACAATAGAGAGTAGAGAGGTGGGGAATGAGGGAGATGTGAAGTTTTTGAAGTGCGAGTGACAGTGAAGGGCTATAAGTAAAAACTTGGAACTAGAAGAAGAAGAAGAAGAGGAGGAGGGGTTAACTTAACTGCAGAGGAGAGAGTAGAGACAGAGGCACGGACAGACAGGGCATTTTGATCGAAGTGTAAGCTTACAATGATTTTTTGGATGTTTCTTAAAAGTATTTTTTAGCTCTATCTGATGTTCTGATGTTAAGATAAATGGAGATTAAAATGCACTGTTGCTCATACCAACAATAACACACCTTTTCAGACCAAAAAAAAAACAAAAAACAAAAAACAACGACAGCATCCATATCTTTCTTGATATTAAGGAAATTAAAAAGCAACAAGATAAAATGGTTTGTGCCGTCACATCTCACATCCACAACTGGGTGTGGGAGTAAATTTGATTCAAGTGAGGATTAGCAAAAGAGAATATATTCTCATCGTGGATTTCAGATTCTTAGTCATTCTTGTTCAGGTGGCAGTTCAAAGCTTTGGCGCCCGCAGTGTGAACTGTGATCTGTATCGGATACCGAGTGGGGATAGAGATAAGTACCAGACACTGGCTTTACTCTAGAGTCTAGAGTTAACTTTTTAATTTTATTATTAAAATTTAACCTGAATTTAATATTTAAAATAATACTTTCATTTCCGACTGGTCTACGTGTGTCATCCAATCAAAACGTTTCACCGTCAACGTCAATGCTCGAGCCATATGGTCCTAACATTTCATCGGGTTCTTTCCCTTTCTCGGTACAGAAGAACATTAAAGCAAAGTTGAAACTTCAAAGCCATATTATCGTTTGTTCGTTACTATTTAGTTTAGTGTATTATTTTAGACAAAGACACTACTAATCTTACATGGATTACATAGTATATTGTTTTTTGTTTATTTACAAAATCCGAAATACCTATGTGACACGTGTAAGAACGAGCCTTGATCAGAAGAAGGCGTTAGCTGGTATGTGGCTGCAAAATATTGCCTCCGTTGTTTCTTTAAACCTCATTAGGCAATATTAATAAAGAGTGTTTAGTTCACCTGAAATAAAATGGTTTTTTTAGGAATAAAATAGATGAGGAATAAAATAAAATAAATATTACTTAATTTAACTTATTTCTAAAAAATTTAATGGTAATGTATGCAAATATTTAATTTTAAATTTTAAATTTAAGATGATAAAAAAAATAATTAATAACAATATCAAAATATTTATTATAGTCTTCACATTATTATTATTATTATTATTATTATTATTATTGTTGTTGTTGTTGTTGTTGTTGTTGTTGTTGTTTTTATTACCAATAATAATAAGAAGAAGAAGAATAAGAAAAAAATTATTGACAATAATAATAATAGGGAAAAGATTCTATTTACCTATTTCTTGTTTCATTGAATTAAAAAAGATAGAAGAAAGGTATTTTTAACTGTTAATAAAAATGTAAGAATAATTAAATTTGATATTATTTATTCTGTGGATTATTTTTTAAACAAACAAAAAATAACAATTCATTTAAAATACATTACTAATATAATAACTATTTCACTCAACTAACGTTTCGTTAGTTATTACCCACTCGACTCTAGGTGAGGAACCAGACATACTTAAGAAATTAACCATATTTTTTAGTACAACCCTCTACAATTATAGATTAGTACAAAGTTGGTCTACCAAACAAGAAGACAATACACTAAACTAAATAGTAAATAAAACTCATTTCACACCTCAAAAGGGCAAAAAAAGAAAAAATAATTAAGGTGCTAAGTCGCTCAGGTTTGGTTGGGAACAATGTAAAATTCTTGTGTTGAAAATTTTAAGTGTAGTCGTCATGAGTTATAACTTAAGTAAGGGAAGTCTTATACTCAATTGCAACATAATTTATAAATTGTTGTACCTATCATACTTAAATCTTTTTGAGTGCATACGTATATGTAGACAAGTGTGAAGTGATTGTTTTCATTAAAAAAAAAAAAAGAGATTAAGTTACTGTTTTCAACGTGGCAGTCAAAACTCAAAAACCAAGTGCGGAAGTTACTTGACAGCTTCCTCAGTTTCCAAAATTCTACCTTGAACAATGGAACCTCCTTCCCCTCCACCAATCTCACAGCGTATGGAAATGTGCAAAAACAAAAGATGGTTTGGAAATGTTGAATCCTGGCGGGAGGGAAAATGGTAGAAGAGAATAATGTTTTAAAATTCAAATTCTGCAGTCAAGCAGAAGCAGTTGTAGTGTTATTTCGTAACAGGTGGTATGGATGCATCCGGTGTCAGATTTTTTCTACTCATTATTCTATTTCAACCTTATTTTCAATCTTATTTTATATACAAATAGATATAAAATAATGTCATTTTGAAGGTAGAAATAAGTTAGATACAACCCAACTTATGAGCTTATAAAGGACGCGGGCTATGCATATGGTAAGTATTAAATTTGACAAACGCCATTTCAATGAAAGTGTAATTATTAGAAATCCCTAAAACTTTTCTTTTGAAGGCACCCACTTACTCTGGTCTTAAGTGCTAACTTTGACCATTTCACGTCCAGATTTCAGAGACACCAACCAAGACTAGTCCTTAAACAATTGTACAAATGTAAAATTAATAATTTGTTGCATCTTTATTGTTGTTAAACAATATGTTAGAATAGACGTGATAAACTAGCTTAGGTCAAGTTTTTTTTTAAGTTAATTAAGATTATAGTTGAGTTCAAATTTGAGAGAGTGAATTAATTAAAAGTAAATGATCTCAAAATAACGTGTGGATTAAACTCTACATTCACTTAAGTGATGTAAACATTTTTATCAACAAAAAGTTTTCTAATGTGACACGTAAACATTTTCTAAGATAATATAATTACAATCAATTATGTTAAAGATAAAGATAATCAATAATTATATCCTTAAAAAAATCTATATTTCATTCGACTGAAAGAAAAAAAGAATTAAATTATAGGAACATTATAAGATCAATAATAGCTCGTGAATTCCCTCTAAACATAAAGTGGACGGGAGGTTCATATCACATCGGTCTAGAAGATCATATGGGACTAGCAACACTAAGCATCCATGTCTAGGAAGAACCTAAGAAGAATAGGCATTCGTCAGCTGCCCAGAAGATACAAACTAGGCGTCAACGCACGCCCTACCAGCACGTAGTCGAAGAAAGATTGGAGGCTTGTTGCGTCTGCTCCTCACAATTATAGTGGAAGAAAATGGTTGAAATCGAAAGATAAGTAGAGCCCCACTTACACATTCTAGACAACTTGGATTTGCTTTGGCAAGTTATTCAACCATTTCAGAAACAGAAAGACCGCATTGTCATGCTAAAGTTGTTTTTGCCTTTGCAAGGACCTGTTTTCAAATAAGTTTGTCGACCCCAACGCCATACTGGGCACGCTTGGATTGGCTTACAAGTAACAAGGTTTGGTTATTATCATCACCACTTCTCGTTATGCCTTGTCACATAGGCAGTGGAATATGTATATGATAATCAAACAATTTTGCGTTTAAAGGTTTACCAAGAGCATTGGCGCCAATTTAAAAGAAAAACGCTTGGCGCCTGGGGACAATTTACATCCACTGTCAGTTCTTGATTCAGAATCTTGTCTCCAAGGTATATACTTCCTATTTTTCATTAAAAAATTCTAAAAATTTTCACACGGGATTTCCTCTAATTAATTATTGCAAGTTGATATTTAAGTTATAAGAAAGCAATTTTTTTCAGTTGATATGTAAAGATTAAAGCTAATTTTGTTATGATTCAGTAATAAAATAAAATAAATTAATTTTCTCAAATTAAGAAAATGGATATCTGAAACAAAGCAGACACGTTGCATGAAGCATGTGGAGTCCATAATCGTAGATTTCTGAGGATGGCATTTAATTTCCCCGTACGTTTGATTAGGGTGACAACTAATTAGACACCCGCTGGACCCCATATTTCCACCAGTAATAACTCCTCAACCGTAATTCATACACATGGGTCCCTTTTACACTTTAATATACGTAACTGAAATTTCCCAATACATGACAAATGAAATAAGGTTGCAATAATGGAATACGGGCTTAATCTAATTGCAAATTTGTCTAATCTATCAACATTAATGAGCTGTCTTGTTAAACTAATAGCATAGGTAGTTCAAGACAGAATTGGAGCGATTCAGAACTATGCATGTTAGCCCTATTGAGTGTTGACAGATGAAGAGAGAGACATGGACGAGTGAACAAGTAGCGCGGTGAACAGGAGAAGTTCGGTATAATAATCTGCGGATAACTCATAAGAGGGAAAGGCAAGCTTAATGCGTGCAACTGCAAGGGCCACGCAGGTATGGAATGGCGTCGGATATTAAATGATTTCACTGTAACTAACGTACACTGCGATTGTGATGTTCCCCTGCTTTACCCTAGTTAACCTTTTTCACTAACATAAGGAAATCTGAGTCCAAAAAGGATAACTAAAGTCAACTTTGATAATAGATTAATCGATGTGTGCAACTGCAAGGGCCAGTTGTATGGCATCATAACTACATGGAGTTAAATTATGAATTAGCGTACTAGATAAGTAGTATATGTTACTCCGGAGGTGTCCAGAAGGGGTCTAAAAACACTTCATACTAATTTATTAAACACCTTCAACATAAAAAATACATATGCTTGATAATGTAAATAATAATTACAAAAATGTTTTGAAAATTTAGTACATAGTTTGTTAAACCAAAGGCATGAATTAATATATACAAAATATTATATGTATAACATAATTCAATACAAAAGCGTTATAATAAGGTAACAGTGTAGGAAACACAAATACTTGTGATTTTATATTAGTTAAATCCTCTTTGCTCTAAGTTCACTCCAAGTCCGCTTGGAACTTTAGAATCCATTATGTCAATTCTTGGATGGAAGAAGAGGAATCTATTACAAACAATCTTTTTCAAGGCTCACAACAAACTTTATACAACTTTAAATGTTTAGGACTCTCTATATCATAACTCTAAACTTCACAATTGCACAACAATTACAAAGCTCTCTTACATCAAAATTTTCTCATTATAAAAAACGCACAATTTAAGATATCACAATTAGAATTCACTTGTAATTCTTGTAAACTCTAATTGTTCTTATATCTCTTGTTGCATCTTATACCAATTGAAGTTATGTATACTTGTTCTTAGTCTCTTAACCATTGCTAGGGTTAAAATATTTTTCTATTGGACAAAACATAATTGTTTGTACCTAAGAAACTATCACACTTTGAGCTTATATTCTCTTGTCGGGCTCGTGACAAATTGTCACTCCAATAGTGAAACCTAAACTCTCAAGTTCACCATCGAGTCAAAGCTAATAAAATTCTTACAATATTACAAATAATCAAAAGTACCTATTAAAATATTCTCCTCTATGTCTATGATAATCAATTTTCCATAAGTCAACCTAAGGCATTACATAGTAATGTAACCAAAACCAAATGAGTAATTTGTCTAAAGAATAGTAAGACCCATCTAATAAACAACACAACTCAACCCTCTCTTATGTCTATGGATTCCGCTTCTAATGATTCCTAACCTAGAATATGCAAAGTTGGATAGTATCGCTAAATAAGAAAAAGAATTAAAAAATAAATTAGATAAAACTATCTTCAACTAACATTATATGAAAGGAAAATGTACCATTGTACCTAAATAGCACTATCAACCTTTCTGAAATACCTACTCAAGGACATAGATCATGTCAATGCAACATTTGAAGAATCAAATCAAACACATCTTTATAGTGTTAGCCAACACACATGCCTTAAACATAACCATGATAGGCACCAACTAATTTGCACATGGTCGTTCCTACTTTATTCTCACCCTTAACTATTTTTCTTGGATAATATATAAAACCATACCTGCCTCATTCTAGCACCAGTTATAGGCTTTAACCAACCTAATTACTCACTACACGTTACACACATTTATATCAAGTACCTTTTTAAAGCCTTAAATGATGTAACGACAAGATTCACTTATAAATATATACTTAACATAAATATAAGGCTCCAAACTATATATATGTATCTTCATTTCAATTTTGAATTTGTTATAGGTGTTATTAGACTCTATATGTTCACATATTATATACAATACACACAATTCACATAAACTCATCCCTTATAATTAACAAATAATGAAATCCTAATATCGCCAAATTTTTAGAATTAAGTTCATTTACCAATCTGTCCATAAAAAATTAAAAACATTTAATTAACACCTACTAAAATATTTAATATGCACAATTAATAAAATAATAAACCTAAAAGTCCTAATTGGCATATATTACTAACTTTTATATGAAAGGTAACTTAATTCTCTTTTATGTACTTGAAATATGCCTAAAAGTTACTTGAATATTGTGGATGTTGGTGTATTCCACTAAAATGACCTCTCTTCCCCCTCTAACATTTCTTTCCAGTTGTTATTATTGCTATTATATTTGTTTCTAGGTTTATTTTTTGTAAAAAAAGATGAATAAAGTCATCAAAATCGATTTTAGAAGTATGTTTTCATATATAATGATTAACCAATGTAAAATTGATTGACTAGTATATCGACCAATGTCTTCACAAATTTTTGTTATATACTTAAATCTTATTTTAACTTAGAATGGTCAACTAATAGGGTATATTGATTAAACGATACGCCCAAATCAATTATAAATATCTTTTTATGTATTATAAATAATTTTCTTATCTTTTTATAACCTTTTGAAAACCTTAATATGCTATTTCAAAAAAGAATTATGTTTAAACACTAGTTCATAGAGATGACCGTAAAGAAAAGAATTATTAAGATCAAGTTGATGAACATACCAATTATTAAAAAGAGTAAAAGTAAGTATAAGGTGAATTGTGGTAGGTTTGATAATAAGATTGAAGGTGTCAGTATAATCAATACACAAAACTTGATGATACCTTTTAATAACTAGGAAAACTTTGGAGTGGTGAATGCTACCATTAGGATTCTATTTTGTATGAAAAACCTATTTACAAGCTACAATATTAGCATTGGATGGTGGTGAAATAAGAATCTAGGTTAGGTCACGATGAAAAGCATTAAACTCATTAAGCATGATTTAGTATTAGTGGAAAATTTTATTGGCTTGAGTTAAGGAAGTGGAATCAGAAATATAAGGATTATAGGTAATAGTATAATAAGTGATAAAATCATATAAAGTATGAGGAATACAAGTGTTATAACATGAGTGAGTGATCACAGGATGTCCAATATGCCAAGGACCTTTTTTTCACTATCTTCTCAACTTCAACGTTGGCAAGTTATCCTCTAGAAATAACATCTTAACTAGCCCCTTGTTACATTATACTTTTTGAGCCCACCTTGACATAGTTGGGAAATGGAATCGACTTCCTAGGAAAAAAACTAACCAAGGATGATTATCAGGTGTTAGCTCCTGCTTTCAATATTTTAAACTTTAAATCTACCATTGTCTATCCTTCTTCTATATTAGGGGATAATAGTGCAACGAGAGCTCATGTGGATCACTAATAATATGTTCCAGCTTTTATAATTAGTCAAATTGGAAGGATGTGCATTTTCATTGGAGTTCACCTTTTGAGTTGAAGAGGAAGCATGAGAGATGGAGGATAATCAAAATTTTCAAAAACTGCTTAAGGAGTTGCCAGAATTGAAAAGTAGGAAGTGATACTAAAGATGGAAAGAAGTAGCTTTCTAGTAAGAAAATGTTAGAAAACAATTGGCTAAAAATAGTAAGGAGACCTAGGTGGGAAGTAAATGAAGAGAGAAAGGATAAAATAACCTTTGCAAAATGTAAAAGCAGAAGGCTTGCAACACCACTAAGCCATTAGAAGAGAAGCAATTTCTAATAGCTAGAAGGTAACCAAAGTGACAAATAAACTCACACTTAGGGAGATGACTAAGAATTATATCAAATCAGGAGGGAGCAAAAAGATACACTAGGGAAAGGTAAATATAACTGGTTAAGGTAGAACAGGGGAAGAAAAAGACAGATAAATGGGAAACACAATAAAGGAGAAGTAGATGAGTGGAAACACAACCAAGGAGAAAGCTAAACCTCTAGTGAAGGAAGGGCTAAGTTGAAACGACTAGTCATAGGAAAGGAGAAGGAACCTAGACAGAGAACATTCTTAAACTTAGATTCTTGAAGTTTGATGATCAAAATAAAGATAACTCTGGATTAAAAGGAATATCCAAGAAAGATAAGTAGTGTAGATTTTGGTGTAAGTTTTTCAAACTGAGAGGAACATAAAAGTGGAAAACAAGCACATCCAAAGGCACAAAAATGGGAGTAATTTGATTTGGTGAGAAAAAGTAACTCATAGGAGCACTTGTCGCGAAGAATAGAAATTATGATTTGTTATTTGCATATAATAATGGCTCTGTGTTTGTGTTTTTTGCTTTGATAACTAAGAGTATTGAATATTGTGATATATGTATGATATTTCTGCTAAATATATGATAACGTAAAAGAATTGAAATTTGTCAGTTCATATATAAGCTCTAATAATATGATAAAATGCATAAAATATAAATTCTTTTCTTGTATTTCTTATGACAAGGTTACAGTAGTTTTATATATCAATATGCCTGTCACTAAAATATAGATAGAATTATACAAAATATTTTGCAGATGTTATTAAAAGGTGATATACCAGGAGAATAAAAATAAAAAAGATCATTTTAAGTTGGTACAAAAATTTTTAAAACAACTTAAATTGTTCACATTATTCACTTTGCAAAACTCAACCAAAAAATAATGCATCAAAATTATAATTTTATTTTATATTTTTGTTCTTTTTTTAATTTTCTACCATCTCTGTTTAATTTAAAAGAAGCTCAGAAGATTGTTTTAACTTTTCTTCTTGTTTTTATGGATAATTTTATTATTTAGTGGCTTCTACTTTGTTAAGTTAGACATGCATCAATAGAAGTATTGATACTAAACATAATCTACGAAGTAGGTGGTGGAGTGTGAAAATATGTTATTAAATGATTTAAAAAAATTACTTCCATGTACCATGTAGTTTAATGTCATTTTTTTGGAACATAAATAATTTTATTAGATAATCAATGTTTGTACATATAAAATTTTGGATAGCCAAAATGACGTATCCATCTACTTTCAACTTATCCGGTAAGCATAAAATGGCACAACCTAGGTCTCTAGAAAGACTTTAGAAGACTCCATTTGCTCTCTAACTTGACAGGGACGTAATAGGGTGCGATATAATCACATTCCAAACTTTGGCTCTTGGACAATTCTATGTTGCATGGTTTTCTCTAGGTTGGCAATTAGTTTTAATTGATGATACCTCCATGCTCAACTTCTCTTTTGTTACTTAGATCAAACACGTACTCTATTCTTCGCAAGTTTTTCCATTTATTTGATTGATTCTTTGCCTTTGGATATTGTGGAAAATGGTTTGTTGCTTATTAGTTAAGCTTTTAGAACATAAGGATAGGATAATAGATTTCATCTGATCTTTCAGTGGATGGATATCATTAAGTCCATACCTTGGGTTTGGATAATCTGTCTCACTTAGTTTGCTAGTCTATTAGATACCTAGTGATCTGGGATGACTATATCCATTTCTTGAGTGTCAATATGTAGTTCGTGGTTGTGTTCTTTCCAGATAGTATATATAGTGCAAATAAACACCATTTTCTAAAGGCATCTGTCCTGTTTTTATTGGCCCATAATAATCAAAACCTAATCAAAGAGTTACTATATTTTATCAGTATTCCCATAAGATCATATTAGATGTTTGACTCTATTCTATATCACTCTAGAATGCTGGAATAGAAGAAATACATGATCTATAGTTTCTAGTCATTTTAGGCAAAGGGGGAATATAATGAATTCGAGCTTTTATTGTACTTGTCCTTAGTTTTAAGTCTTCTCAAAGCTAGAAGCCGTCAAGTAAAAGATGTTTTTGGAATTTTAAAGTTTTCCAAAATCAACTTGTACCAGTTAAAAGAGGGAGCATGGCTTCTTAAAGTTTAAAGGCTGAGAATTAGAAAATTATCCATTTATATTCCTCAACTATTTGAATTCATTCTGCCTATGATTTCTAGGATTATAAGTAGGAAGTAATGGAAGTAGAAGGGGGGCTCCCTTAAAACTACAGTTCCACTCATTCCAAGGATGATGGAGTTGACTCTGACATGAATATAGAGTCTCATTTAAGTGCTTAAAAATTTTGCTCTAGTGTATAAGGGGCTTCTAGTGGTCCAATTGTCAAACCATGACCAAGTTTCTTCTCTATTCTAAATTTTCTTCTAAATCAGGGGGTAGATTAATTTTATGAGCCTCAAAACTTGCATCATGGTCTAAGAGGAATCTTTATTGCTTCTCATCTGTCATAAATTAGCATGCTTAAGATAGTATTTATTAATTCACTTACACCATAATGACTCCTTATCTGTTAGGATTTTCCAAATTCTTTTAGCTATTATAACATTCCGTATCACCTGTAAATAAATTAATCTAAGCCCTCCTTCTTTCTTTGGTAGGCATAGAGAGTCCCATTTCACCTTAGCATTCCTTGAGTTATTTGTTATGCCAGACCATAGAAATTTTTTTATGCTCCTCTCTATATATTTGATTAGCCTCTTAGGTCGGTATATGTGAGTTGACCAGTGTGTACTTAGGTTACTAAGTACAGATGAGACTAGTTTGAGTCTTCTAGCAGTAGAATCTGTTTTGCCAACCATTTATTTTCTCTTCAAGTCTGTTAATAAGAATAGAGTAGTTAGCAAATTTAGGCTTTCTAGTGGTAATTGGAACACTCAGATATTTGAAAGGGGAGGGGGGGACTGTATAGCTACTCCAACAATATTTCTTAACAGATTGGTGTTAGAGATATCCTTAAAAACATATAGATAGCTTTTGTTATTGTTAATCTTTAATCTAGCCAGATTAGTGAAGCAATTCAAAGCTTTAATGAGTACATTTAGGGAGTAAGGGTCAATTCCACAAAATATAATATCATCTTCTACAAAAAGTAGATTAGTGAGTTTTAGGGCTTTAGTGTTATGATGGTATTTAAACTTACATTCTTCAGTTATGTAGTAATTGATCAGTCTTGAAAGAACTTCAATTACTAAAGTAAACAGATAAGGGGATAGAACTTCTGAAGTGTTTAGTAGGAATCCCATCTATAAGCATATTGTACAAGGGAGCATTTAGCAAAAATCCATCCAATAAAAACATTAGGATAATTGAAGACTCTTAGGCACTCTTGGATGAAGTTCCAATTAACTGTACCAAATATCTTATCATAATCAATCTTAAGAGCACAAATTTTGATGGATTCCCTTTTGTTGTAGTGTTCATGAGCTCTTAAACTAGCAAGATATTGTCACTAATAGTTCTCCCTTATATAAAATCCCCCTGATAAAGACTTATGATTTTTTCCAAAGTCTTCTTTAGTTTATTAGCAAAGATTTTGGCTATCATTTTATAGCTAATGTTGCAACAGTCAATAGGTCTGAAATCATTGAGAAATCCTAGGTTTTTTATTTTAAAGATGAGGCAAATATGAGTTTTATTAATCTATCTAAGCATTTTGGAGCTAATAAAAAACTCCATAGCATTCTCAATTAGTGATTTACAAGTGATGTTCTATGTATCTTGGAAAAAGAAATCTGGTCTAGGTGATTTATGAGGGTTTAAGCTGAAAAGAGTTTCTTTTATCTCATTTGTAGAGACTGGACTAATCAACCATTATTTTTCCTCCTGAAAGATAGATCCACTAATGAATTCTCCAAGTTGAATTCCAGTTGTATTTACATTCAAATCAACATTCATAATAAATTTGAAGTCATTAACTACTAACTCCCTAATCTTGTTGAGGTTTGTAATAGGGCTTCCTACCTCATCCAACAACATAAGCATTTTGTTTATGTTCCTTCTGGCCAGGATATCACTGCAAAAGAACTTGGTGTTAACGTCTCCTTCTTTAAGCCATAGGCTTCTAGCTTTTGGCTTAAATAAGGACTTGTGAGATCTCAAAGCTACATTGTATTCTTTAAGAGAATCATTTTCCTTCTTGAGGAGAGTAGAGTCAGCGAGGTTATTGTACAAATCTAGTTATCGTGAAGGTTTTCCCTTGTTTCCTTGAGGAGAGCATAAGTATTATGCTTATGAAGGTTTTTGAGACATTTCTTTAGCAAGATCAGTTTTATAACTAGTTAGAAAGACTTACATCCTCTGACTTCCTGGTTTTAAGTTCTTTTAACTATCTCTAAAAATTCGTTTCTTTCTGTTAGAAAATTGAAACTTTTGAACAGAGACCCATCTCTTTTTCTTAGAACTAGATTGAAATTTTCCATCATACTATGGTTTGAGCATATAACTGTACCAAAGTGGTAGAAAGAGGTTGTAAAGTAGTCCAACCAATCTTGATTGACCATGACTCATTTATCTATTATCCTATGTGCAAAAGTTACTAAAGAATCTAAGATCAATAACTTCAAATTGGAGTATAGCCTCACTTAATTCTCTTCCCATTCCATTATTCTTGATTTTAATCCCTTTATCTTTTGATGGAGATAAAACATAGTTAAGGTCCTCCATTAGAATCCAAGAACCTTTATATCTATTTTATGAGGGCTAGGTCATCCCAAAGTTTCCTTCTCATAAATTCAAAGTTTGTTGCATAATTAAAAATGATCTAAAGCTTGGAGATATTCCTTTCAATAACGATCTAGATGCATAAATTAATCCGAGGCTTTTAGTAAGTTGATTATTGCCCTATATAAGTCGTAGGACAAGATAATCCTTTCATTGTAGTGGTGAACATAGTTGGTAGTACCCAGTTACTGGCAAAAAGCTAAAACTAGGCTTTAAAAGTTCATTTTTTTTATATTTTGGTTTCTAATATAGACAAAATCAAAGCTTTCTTATTGGATAGAGTATCCTTTATGGAATAGTGTTTGAGAGGGTTATGCATCCCCCTCACATTCTAGACAAAAATGCTTATAATAGGGATATCTTGGGAGTCAAACGGAAGGTTCCTTAACTCTAATTTTCCCTTTTCTCCTAGCTAATTTTCTCCATGATGAGGGTCCAATGTCCTCTCCAATTGTCTCCCAAGGAAAAACAACATCCAGCCCTTCATATCTTCCTCCATCGGATTAGTATATCCTCCCTTAATGGATAAAATATTAGTATTGATATAAGTAGCCTCCAGGGAAATGTCTGTTGTCTCCTTGTTTTCTGTGCCATTATTAGATGGTTATTGGTCTTCATAGTTAGTTAGTGATCTGATCTTTCTTTTTCACCACCATTCATAATAGCTAATGCCTAATTGGAGCGAGGATCTATTTTTGCATCTATTTTACAAAGTTCAGCATATGATCTAGTTTGGAAGATTTTTCCCGTAAGTTTCCAAGGTTTGATGGAGTTTTTGTTTTTAAGATTCCAAGGATAGGAAAATAGTACGCTAGACTTAACTAACTCCTGCATTTCATTTAGTTTCATAACTAAGATGGAATCGAGTAAGTCTATACTTATATCGATCTCAACACAAATGCGTGCATAACATAATTTATCTATTTTTTTCAATCAAAGAATATACAACTTTTTTAGTGAACTAGCCAGAAAACTTAGACCTTTAGCTGTCCAATATTCTAGAGAAATATTGTGAAAGTTCACCTAAAGAGGGAATATGAAAATGTTCCTTCTATCAACCTCATTACTAGGTTTCTATTTTTGAAAGAACATTAGTTGTAAGCCATATGCCATGGCCTCATCTCATGGATCTCTTAAAAACATTATGTGGAGTTGAACTCAAAAATAAATGCATCATCCTCGGTGAAATAGTATTTTGACTAACCCTTTTCTACTCCATTTTCCTAGTGCCCAAGCTTGCACCATTGGAGTGACTAGCCTTTTAAAATAGAAGAAGCCTATTAAGGTAGAGGATTATGAAGACTCTCCAATTAGAAGGAGTTCTTTCAATGGGGAGACAACACCTTCAACTGTTACTTGCTCAAAATGGGTAAGTTTAACCTTATTAGGTTGAGAGTTAAGTTTGCTGCTCCAAAATTTGTTATTTTCTTGATTTATATCCTTTGTTTAAGGCAAGAAATCCTCATCTACATATTCTTCACATACTAAGTTTTTGATTTTTTTGCAAGTTGTTAATATCTAGTGGTGTGTCCAAGTACCAAATTCAGAGTAGCAGAGGTATCTTGACCCCTATCATGGGTCATCTATTTACTAAAAGACTCAGTGACATTGAGCATCTGGAGAGAATCTAGAAAAAGGGATAATCCAATGTGTCATTTTTTTCAGGGAATTCCGCAATTGTTTTTTCAGTAGAACAAAAAGTAAAACAAAATCATTCCTTTATGTTGAAAGAACGGAATTTGGAAAGTAATCCTTTGCTATGTTTACCATTGTCCAAAATTTTCAGGTGCAATAATGGAGTAATAACTTAATGAGCATCTATAAGAATGCTCAAAATTCCATGTATCTTATAGGCACGTGGTCTGCCAGATTTAGATGCCTAATCGCCAAACAAAAATAAGATGGAAGTTTGCAGGAACACATAACAGAAGATTCTGTCATTTCCGTACCTAGAGGAATAGATTGAACAATTAGCATGGTCCATTAAGCTCCATAACTCATCATTTAAGCCATACCTTTTAATGATAACGAAGTAGCTAAGACAAACCCCCAAATACCACAAAATGACATATCCTATCACTAATTAAGTTTCTTGTCTTGGACATCACATCACCCATAATTGGAACACGTAAACTATCAATCCACAGCTTTTCTTTGTTCTCTTCATATCATTCATCTACCACAGCAGTTAGATGTTGAGCGATCCGTTTAGTAACATAACACATTTTATGTTGTTGCGATTTACCAGAAAGTCCTTTACTGTATCGTGTTTTCCTTCTTCACTTTGCTTGTCTAGGATAACAGCGTTATTCCTGGCCACAGCAAAATAAGAATAAATGTATGTGAACGATTTCTGAAATATAAGTGAACCATTTCTTAAGACTCACCAATTATGTTTTAGACTACGGTCTAAACGATGCAAAGCTGGTTGTCCAACATACGAAAGCACCAAGTTAAAGCGTCGAGCGATTCGTGATTATTTAGTACGTGTTTCTTTAACTGGAAAAAAAAAAAAAGAAGGAAAAGATAGAATAGGCAATTAATGCAAGAGTTTCTTCAGCACCCATCTGCTCCCGCAAGATTAGGATCCGAATTTTTATTGGAACATACTCCGGATTTGTGGGACCATAATGCAAACCTATATTGCAAACTACGAGCCAAGTGTACGTGTATCCTATGGTTTAGTTATAATAAGTCCAATCAGAATACGTTAATGAATAGTAAAAAGGAAATGGAGGCTCCAGCACATTTGAGACTGTCCCAAAGCACAATCATGATTGTTCGCTTATGCTTCAGTCCTATGCCACCATCTCCCACTTCAGCAGTGAGCTTTAGCAGCTGTTGTGAGTAAAAAATTTACTCTACCTCTTCAGGCATGAGGTGCTTTCTCCTTTCTTTTGCTGTGAATGATTAGCAGGAGTAGCCAGAGTTCATAAAAGATTTATTTTTTATCTTCCGGGTCCGCTAATCAGCATTTAAGAATACGGTTGGGCAGAATATATGGATATGCTAAGATTTCAAAACATGAGATCATGTTGGATTGTTTATTTAAAGCATTGATTTGGAAAAAGAAACGAATGGAAAGCAAGCTCAGGCGTTACCCTTTTATATAAAAAAATTCAGAATTGATTACATTCCAAAGGCTACCTGTATACTTATGTAAAGATCGCAACTTTTTTGACCGGCCAACCGAATTTACTTAACGACCAACAAGAACAAGAGCATATGTTATGACAACTCATTGTGAGTAATAGTGATTAAAGGAGTCAATTTTGGAGGAAGGGAGATAAAACATAATAAAACGAAATAGAGTCACACCTAAGCATGCACATAATCATCTTCCCAGCAATCATTTGCAGATGAATACTAGATGAGACGCTCATGATATGGGATGGCTTGCTGCAATTATAGAAACAAGAACGGCTCGAATCTAGAGAAACTAGTTTTTATAAGAGAACCAAAAATGCTGTTGATTATGAAACGCCAATTTTACTATATATGGTTTTAAAGGAGGAGGAACGGAACTCCAAATATATTCTGTAAGACATGTATTTAAAATAAGTTCTGTGATATGCTCGTATTTGTGACAGAGATTGTTCTCAAGTGAAGAACCCAATTCTTTCTTGGTATCAAGGGAAGAAGCTAATTGAGAGAAAAGTCGGAAAGTGTCCCATTTTGTTATTCCTTTTTCAACTTTATGGCAAGATTTGATAGTTTTTATTTTCCTTGTAACTTAACAAGTGATGACAGCACTATAATGCCACAAACAAGTTGTTCAGCTTCTAGCAATTCTTTTTTTTTTTTTTCCTTATAAATTTTCTTGCACAGTCAAATGGGGTTGGGTAAAAGCAAGAAGAAAGAATCTTAGGCTGCTTCTTGTTTTCTCACTTATCCCCTCTGGCAGTTGCACGCATGCTCAGATGCTCTTGGATAGGTTTGTACTAATAAGTGTAAAAAGTTGCAGGCAACGACATTACGTGTGACTATAAATATACTGGTGAGAGGACAAATGCGCAGCATTCTACAACTGTGAGTTCATGATTTTGGCATTTATCAAAAAGTAAGGGCAATACGGTTAAAACAAAGAAAGCAAGATTTTACAAGCCTTTTTGTAAAGTTGAAAATGTTAAATTTTACACTAGGTCCAAAATTTGGTGCCATCTATCTCTTCTTGTATATAAAAAGTGAAAATAGTAACTCAAGACCATTTGCCTGGTAAAGTTGAGTTGCAACTAAGAGGTTCTTTGATGTCCAGTGCTTGTGTAAGAGTGAGATCACGGGTCGGTCATCATTGATTCTAAACCAATCAACCAGTAGTAGCTAGAAAGCAGATATTGACTACAAAGGTTCAGGCTATCAATAATTGAGAAAGTGGATAAATAGTTGTTGCACAGTATCGATATAATTGTGAACCCCCCGCGCCCTATCAACATGCTTGTTTGCGCCTTAGAATTTTTAGGTAAAAGACTATTTCACTTTCAAATGTAATGGATACATTTCTCTACCCACGCGTATGATTGGGAATTTGTAAACCAACAAGTCCACAGAAAATTCATGTCGATGGGGCCCATCTCCAATCCCAATTCCAGTGGTGATGTTTCTATATGATGGACAGCGACACAAGCTATGGATTACAATCTTACGGCTCGTGGGTACAAAGCTCTTGCGTTCTCTCTCATATTACTGATGCTGTTCTTACATTTGTAAAAATTAAGGGTGCTTGTAATTATGAGGAGTAAGCTGAATTATCACGTCTTTAAACTCAATCCAAAGATAGGGAATCCAACGATGTAGGGAATATTTCAACATCATTACTGCGAATCTACATTTATGTTAGGAGACACCAAGAGAAAATTAAAAAATAAAGGGACAATTGAACCTACTTGACAATATAAATACATAGAACACAAGAACATGATAGTTGGTAGTTGGTAGGCAAGGTAATCAAATATCATTTGGGCATTATTTTATTTCTTAAGCAACGATTCATCTATCTGTAACTTCTTTGCCGAAGACACATACCTAAACGTTAGGACCGTCTTATTGAAATATTGTAATCGAAATAGAAGATATGTTACTAGAAAACCACCTCAATGGTCCCCCGTCCCGTCCCGTTTCTCGTCCTTGGCAAGTTAAGAACCGTAATTCAGCCCAAGGACAACATTAATGTCTGGAAAGTGGACAACCGCGAAAGCAAATTTGAGTTTTGATGTACATATCATAAACTGGTTTAAAGTTAAATAACAAGAGATATTCTAGTTATATTTTACTAAATGTATAATTTTGATTAGTTGATGATAAATTTAATGTTCTCGGACAAATTGCTCTCTTTGGCAGAGTGAATGTGGTTTCAGGAGACCCTTAGGTCATTGGGTAAGAAATGGGCCGCGTATCCATATTATGTTAGAGCATCACCGGTTACTCGAGGGTGGGAATGCTTGGGGTTAATAATGAGTTGATGAAGCCTGAACTTGATCTCAAAGTCTAAAATTCAAATTCGATTGGGTTTTAAACTAAAATTTAAATTAAGTCTTCAAAGTTTGAATCTACTTTAGAGTTTAACCAAATATTTTTTAGTAATGGATCCATACATGGAAACATGAGATGACAATTTTGGCAAATGCTATGAGATGAAATTTGGTCATCTTTTGGCAGTTCTGGAGTAAACTTTATCTGGTACTTGTATCACCGACCAAGACCTCCTTTTCAATAATTTAAAGAAGGTAATTAATTGATATTAAGCCTTTTTGTTCATATCTTGTATTAAGACAAGACAACTATTCCTCCCCATTCCATAAAAAATATGTCTGAATTGGAGACAGATGGTCTTAATAAAACACTGTTGACAACGTCACACAGAGTTGACCACTTAACCGTTGATGGGGCTAGTTTTAACAACTAATTAGTTTAATTATTGGTAAACCAGAACAGCTGCTTTCAACAACATTATAACACGTTGCTCATTTTCATCAGAATAAGCTGCTTTTACTCTTTCGTTTTTTGGAAGGTACATTTCAAAATTAACCATTTGTTTTGTTACAGGCATGGAGATTTAATTCCTTTGGATGAATTAATCCGAAAATAGTTATTGGGTACAATAAACAACACACGACCATCCATTACTCTCTGGTCATGTTTTGATTGCCAAAGAAAACACCAATACAAAGAGGTGATATGAGTGAGACATTAGTGGGCTCACCGAACAAGATCTGGCGGTTAGCCCATCAAGTTGTTGCGTGCAAGGTGATCGTTTCGGTCACAACGCTTTCGGCTTTTGCTTTTCTATAAAGAAACCCTCATTTTATTTCTTAAAGCTACCTGCCTTCTTCATTCCTTATCTTAAATAATGCAACTTCAAACGTATGCATGAGGCAAAAGAAAACCCGTATCTAGTTCTACACTTCAATCCACCCCTGCAAACCTATATGTTTAAAATGCAACCTGCATTGACTATAATTACTACGGTATAATATTACTTTCAAGTCAGATTCACAATTTCGTTCTCTTCTTGATAATTTCTAGAACTAGATTCTTTTTTCCCATAATAATTTGAAGTGAAGTTTCTTTAAGGATGATTAAGAAAGCCCTTGAACGAACTCTCTTGACACAAACTAACTAAAAGTTGGACTGCAACCACAAAACTCTCCTGGATTTCTGGAGAAAAGCCTATTATGTTTCACAAATACCCCTTTCTGTTTCTTGCAAGTCATCACTAATCACCCTTTCCCTGCCTTTGCTTCCACTCAAGCCCCATGAGGTTCCATACAAAAACCAAACTTGTGCTTCAGAATACGAATGTTAGTCACAATACAAAGAAAGTCGTCCCAGGAGAAAGCAGAGTCTGCGAGTAATGGACATTAGAGTTGATGCTCGCAATTCTCACCATTACAATGAAGAAAAACTCCCTCTATTGCGAGAACTGGCCATACCTAATACCGGAGACAGAAACGTGATTCAGAGAGCCATCAGTCAAACGTTTCAGAGCACAGCTCATTTGGCCAATCTCTTGCCTACAGGAACAGTTCTTGCTTTCCAATTGCTTGCACCTATATTCTCAAACCAAGGGAACTGTGACCCTGTTGACAGGTCAATGACCGCGGGGCTTACAGCTCTTTGCGGAATTTCATGCTTCTTGGCAAGTTTCACCGATAGTATCAGAAACAGTAATGGAAACGTATGTTACGGTTTTGCAACATTACGAGGTTTGTGGGTTATTGATGGATCAGCAACCATCCTACCAGAACTAGCAGCCAAGTACAGGCTCCGGTTTATAGATGTGATGCACGCATTCATGTCAATACTCGTATTCGGGGCGGTGGCTCTGTTTGATCAGAATGTGGTCAACTGTTTCTATCCCACACCTTCAACAGAGACTCGGGAGGTTCTATCAGCGTTGCCTGTTGGTATCGGTGTGATTTGTAGCATGTTATTTCTTGTGTTCCCCACACAACGCCACGGCCTTGGATTCTCCCTCTCTCCCAATTGAAAATTTGGCATTGGACAATCGTCAACCATGTCCATAACTCATCATTCTTTTCAATTTAATTAATATTATTTCATAAAATGATCATTAGTTCAGAATGCTAGTAGGTGTTTGGTTCTATTTTAACCAACAAAATTTTACCATTTAGATTAACAAGAATATCATAGAAGCGACAGCATTGTAAATGTAATTGTGATCTTAGTCCTTGGGCGTACAAGAATTGATGTTTTTATGCTTACCAATCCCTTTAACCCCCGAAGACTTATGTTACAAAATGAGGGTCATATGTCATCAATCACAAGTTTACACTTTCAAGAAATTATATGGCATGGCAACATACTCATCAGCATACACAACCCACTAAGAACTAGAAATATGTTAATATTAGGATCTGTTAACAAAAATATGTAAAAGCATGCATGTAAAGAGTTATAGTTTTGATTGAGTAAATGAAAACTTAAGTTCTTTTCTTTAACTCCTTTCCGGTCTTCTTTCTCTTCTCTTATCTATTCTGCTATTTTTGTTCAATCTCACCCCATCTAGAATCTTCTATAACTCTTCAGATTGTCAGTGTTCAAATTCCTTAAATTCCAATTTTTACCAAATTGACCCATAACCACAAATAACTCAATTACCTTCCTAAAATTCTTTGTTGCATTACAAGTGGTCTTGACACCATCAAATGGGCAAGAACTATGACAGAGAAGAACTATAAACAAGACTAAATATGCAAACAAAGTCATCAATACCAATATTCAGGCCAAAACAAAATATTCAAGATTAAAAATTGTTTTCAAGAAAAATATTCCTTGGGAGTGTCAGCAAGGGTCTAAAGTAGGATCTTCATGCCATGGATTTGTCCCATGTGGGTCATCGTAGCATGCATTTGGTCTCGAGTCAACCTGATGTCCTGCAACTGTTTTTAAAACATAAGTGCGTTGGCATCTTCAGAGGTAATGGGATTCTAATGCTCTTGAGAAGGTCCTATAACTTCTGTAACCTGTTCTGTCTTCTTGTCCACCCAGACATTGTCTTTTAGCTTGTATCCAATGAAAAGGAATTGAAGAATTGTATTTGACAGGCTCATACCATTCCCAATTGTCAAATGAAAAACCATAATGGGCAAGTATTTGAGTTAAAAGCATCTTATAAGGCAAACAACTATTAGTGTTCTTATGACTCCCTTTATCTAACATAAATCGAATAATCATAGTAGACAAATTCATTTGATTACATTTTAGTAGATTGTAGATAACATATGTGTCTAGGACACTACATATTTCAATAGAGCTTCTTTGTGGGAAAATTAATGCGGTAAAAAGCAATGCGGGGCATCTTTGTAGAAGATCCAACCATCTGCACTGGGGTTTTCCATCTTAGGTACTTTCAGTATGAAGATAGATGGATTGAACCTGGTCAGCAACATCCCATTTGTGATAGGGAAAATCAGTACGAGCAAAAGGGGCTACATCTAGCAAATTTCATAATATTTCTTCTGTTATCAGAATCTTACACTCACGAACCCATTAAACAATCAGCAATTTTCCATCAATAATATCTTTTCTTATGTGAGTGTAGAAAGATTTCACCAGCTCATTACACACAGTTTCATTCAAGGTAAGGAAATTATGCCAGCCAACTGAAAGGAAGTAGGGAAAGATAACAATACCAATATCTTCGAATAAAAAAGGACATAAAATACGCCCAGCAACCACCTTTCGTTTCTTGTAGTGCATTTTATATCTTACTTCAGCTTCCATTAACTGAAAGGTTTTAGGAGGTGTTGAAGGCTCTCCTTTCTCTTTTACATAAATGTTCTTTTTCTTGGATCTTTTAGCAAGAGCTTTGGGGAATTCTTTGAAGAGAGGTTCCTCTTGAGTAATAGGATCTTCTTCAGGTTTTTCAACAATAGGTGCTTTGCCTTTCCTTATTTCTTCTCTTCTTCTTTTTCGAGAAGCTTTTGCTTGCCTTAGTTCATTAGAGTTCTTTTTTGTTTCAACCACAGGCTCTTTCTCAGCTTGTATTGTGGAGATATTATTTCTTGTTTGTGGTTTCTGACCAGGCGAACAGGTTCCTCTTTAGAATCATCATTAGAAATGATCCATCGTTCCTGAAACAAATTTGGAACAATTGGACCATGTTGAGGAGTTGGTGAAGGTCGTGGTGAAGAAATTTGAGAGGTTGGAGTTGGCTCGTGTATTGGTGGTGGTGAAGGTCAAGGCGTGCACAATGGAGAATAAGATCTTATATCTAGAGAATGATAGTGGGTACTTACTTTCTCTGGTATAATAAGCGACTCCCTCTTACTAGAAGCTTTCTCTACATGAGTAGGCTCCTCTTCACTTGAAGAGTCATCTTCTTTTTCTTCTGACAAACTAGGGTTTGAGTTGTCAGAGATAGGTCTTTCTCCATTAGAGTTATTTTGAGAGTCATATCGCCGTTTAGTCTTTAATTTATGGTGTTAGGTAGATGAATTTGAAGTCATTTCTTCCAATGACGAAAAAGATGATACATTCTTCTTCTTCTTTCTTTCACAAGTGTAAGGGTTCCTTCCGTTTCTATGTGGCCTTCTCTAAAAATTGGGACTTTTTTAACGAAAAGGAAGTAATAGGTTTAGTATGAGTTTCTGCTGATTTTGGTATGGGTGATATGGACGGTTCAGAAACAAAAGTTTCAGAATCTTATTCATGACGTAGGGTTTTGCCATGGCTAGAAGTGGGTTTCCTTGGTTTCTTTTGAGCTTTGGATTTTGTTTATGTCATTTCAAAGAAAGATGCTAGAAATTTTTGTTTTGAGAGATTTAAGAAAGGAAGAGTTCGATTGCAGTAAGAAAGAAGGAGCTTCAAAGGATGATGAAGATAAGTTGAAGGAAGGAACTATTTCGTGATATGTCAAACAGTTTATAAGAGTGTGTTTCGTGTGAAGATGAAAGATCACACATGTTCCCAGAAGTGTAATCACTTCCTTATCTTTTATGAGTTGTGTACTGAAAAAAACTGACAGTTCTGTGCTTATGTTTTCAAAACCTGAAATTACATTGTTTAATAATTGCACCTTCTAGACAAGGTTACTCTTCCCTTTTTGAATTGATAGCAACCTTCAAAGTAACATTCTATAAGGAGCATATTAATATCTATAAAAGAAAGTAGCATAAAATCTTCTAACAAAATTTGATATATTATAATCTGTGCACTTTAAGCTCTTTCCTTAGTAAATAGAATCTATCTTTTGAAAGTGGTTTGGTAAAGATATTAGCTATTTAATTTTCAATATTAACATGCAATAATTCAATTGTTCCATCTAAGATATGATCTCTAACAAAGTGATGTTTGGCTTCTATATGCTTAGTTTTAGAATGATGCACATGATTTTTAGATAAATTAATTACACTTATGCTGTCACATAATATAGGAATATGACTAAAGTTTAGAGAGAAATCCTGGAGTTGATGTTTTGTCCACAAATCTGAGCAAAACAACTAGCGGTTGCTATATATTCTGCTTTAGTTATGGAAAGTGTTGTGTAATTTTGTTTCTTGCAGGACCAAAAGACTAAACATCCACCAAAGAATTGATAATGGCCACTTGTGCTTTTCCTGTCAATCTTATCACCTGTATAATTTGCATCATAGTAGCCAACCATGTTATATGAATTTATTTTTGGATATCATAGTTTAACGTCTTTGGTTCCAATAAGATAACCAAAAATCCTCTTGACTATTTGAAGATGACTTTCTTTAGGATTTGATTGAAAGCTTTCATAAAGACATACATTAAGCATAATATCTAGCCTTGAGCTTGTGAGATATAGAAGTGAACAATCATCTCTCTGTATTTTGTCTCATCAATAGCTTGCCTGCTTCATCCTTATCAAGCTTAGTTCCAGTATACATTGGAGTTCCTATAGGTTTGGCATTTTTAAATTGATATTTCTTGATAAGTTCTTTTGTGTACTTGTCGTGACTAATAAAAATTTCTTTTTCTGTTTGCTTAATTTGCAATCCAAGGAAGAAGGATAGTTCCCTCATCATACTCATCTCAAACTCCCCTTGCATTAAAGCTAAGAATTCTTCACAAAAAGATGGATTAGTAGTATCAAATATTATGTCATCAACATATATTTAAACTATGAGCAAGTCATTTTCCTTTTTTAATAAATAAGGTTTTATCTACCTTTCCTCTTTCAAAATTATTCTCAAACAAAAAGTTATTTAACCTGTCATACTATGCTCAAAGAGCTTGCTTTAGACCAAACAAAGCTTTTGTTAATTTCATTACATAATCTGGATGATCTACGTTCTCAAAACTTGGAGGTTGCTTAAAAAACACTTCTTTATTAATGTATCCATTGAAGAAAGAACTTTCGACATCCATTTGAAACAATTTAAAATTTCTATAGCGTACAAAAGAAAGTAAAATTATGGTAGACTCTAGTTTAGCAACAGGTGTATAACTCACATCAAAATCAATACCTTTTTGTTGTTTATAGCCTTAAGCTACAGGTCTAGCTTTATTTCTTACCATCTTACCATTTTCATCAAGTTTACTTCTAAATACCCAACGAGTTCCAATGACTGATTTATTTTGTGGATAACGTACCCAATTTCAAACCTAGTTCTTGTCAAATTGATTTAGTTCATCTTTCATAATTGCAATCTAGTTTTTATCAGCAAGCGACTTTTTAATTGTCTTTGGTTCTAGTTGTGAAACAAAGGCAACGTAATTGTTTTTGAGGGATGCTCTTGTTCTTATACCTTCTGAAGGGTCT
>JAOQMP010000002.1:24706943-24722443 GCA_027563575.1 Erythroxylum pedicellare
GTTCCATGTTAATGGGCCTAAATCATCTAATTAAGTATGAGCTATTATATTTGTAATTACGAATAAGAACTATATATAAACAAGTGGTTATAGTCCTCAAGAGAGCATAAAATTCTATTTTTCCATATCACATCATTAGAAAATGCAAAAAACCTAAACACATGTCTTGAAAGGTGAAAACCTAAAAAGAGTCACAACACCTTAATTATATCTATTCTAATGGGTTCAGGTATGCTTCTATTGATAATCTTATTTGATTGATACAAGTTTATATTATATATTATATATTAAAATTTGACAATATAAACCCAGATAAAACCAACTAGTTGCTCTAACTTGATGGATACAAATAAAATGCCCACATATGCTTTCTCCATGTCTGGCAAGTGAACATCTATTTATGTCTACAACATTGAAAAATGTGTTAACAATAACTACTATTTGTAAACATAACTACCTCTCCTTCATAATTTTTTGGTCCCAATAATTTTTGAATTTAGGTTATCGTTATAATCTCTAAGTATAGATGGCTTATCTACTTAAAACCAAAGCCAAAAGCATCAACCTAAACTTGATGAGAATAAGAGAAATTAATATATGGAGATTGTAGTAAAATAGTGCAAATAGTGTGGGCAAATAGCTTGTCCACATTGGCACAAGTATCCATAGTGGACAAGTAAGTTTAGTCTTACAAGAAAAGAAAAACTAATAAGTAATTGGTTACTTGTTGTAGTACCTAATTCTCTTTTCATTAGCATGAGTTGTTGAAGAGAGCGTGAATTTCACAACTTCTCTCTCTCACATATTTCACACTCTCAAACATTTAGTTTTCCGTCATATTTTTATCTCTTAAAGCCACCATACACCAGGCTTGGGATTTGGGGCGTGAATTAGTGTGAGTAACTCTGGTAGCTACTCACAACTTATAGAAAGGGCAAATTTGAGCTATATTGAAGTCATTGGAGCATAAGGTGGACTTGCAAAACACAATGTCCAAAGGACTTGTCATATTTCAGAGATAAGGTCTCACCACACCTTCCTTCATTGGTCTCAGAGCATGTATAGCTTGCTTTCATCCTTGAAATTGTGCCAAATGAGAATAGTATTCCATATATGCTAAAATTTGTTCATGCATGTGTAACATGCCCATCAATGGAAAATCTTTGTGTGCTTCGTTTTAGCTTGACATTTTGGCATGTATATGTTCCTATAATGTCAAAAACTTATGCCTAAACTTTGGTGAAAAACATATTTGAATTGAGTGAGATATTGCATGATGAGTTTTCAGTTCATGCATATGTTTCCCGAAAGTTTACACCCATTTCCCAACCTAATATAACACTGTTTTGCATGAGATATGTATATGGATATGTTATTTGTCACATTATCTTACTAATGGTACATTATATGCTAAAATCTGGGTTAAAATGAGTGAGAAATGATAGCCCAAATTAGGCATCGTGACCATGAAAGGCTAATTTCTAGAAATTTTGGGTTTAGTATGAATGTGTTTCTCGAAAGTTTAGGCCCATTTTTCGACTATTACAGTACTATTCTACATGAGATGCGTATATGGATATGTTCCTTGTCATATTATTTTTCCAACAATATATTATATGCTAAAATTAGAGTTAAAATGAGTGAGAAACAATAGCCCGAAGTGGGCATCATGGCCATGGAAAATCTGGGTTTAGTATGAATGTGTTCATCCGTGGTTCTACGCGCCATCAATGGGAGGTGCACTTCAACGACAACATAAATCCCATATTTGACCCCACTAACGTCGTCCACATTTACTGGTGAGTCCATAACCATGTCGAATGGGGCCCAAATGGCTACCTAAAGTGGTGCACGGTGACTACTCGTCGCACCCGAGAGTGGGCGTGTGGCATAATAGCTGTTGCAGCCACACAACCATTTCTCACACGTTCCCTGGCGGTGCTTAGGGTGCGTGAGACCACCCCCAAGGGCCATTTTGACCCAAATTTTGGCCAAAGATTCCTTTTGTGGTGGTCTTTGGATATGTGTGGCCAAAATTACCATTTTACCCTTCTATGCTTTATTAAAAATTTTCAAATTTTGAGTTATTTTCTAGCCTAATTTGAAATTATACTTAATTACAGAAGTGAAATAATTATTGGGCTAAATACAATTAGACGTTTAATACCATTTGTGTTATTAGTGATAATTACTAGCAAGTTTGCAAAATTTTTGAATCGATAATGTAAGTGGGAGTTGAGCTGACTCATTGAGATTAACATAGATAGATATATGTCTTAACTAAACCTGGGCAATGATGTAGAGAAATGGCAACTAAGAGTTTGATTATTGAGATAACCAAGGGAGAGAAATTTGATGGTAAAAACTATGACATCTGGCATAGGAAAGTTCAATACCTTCTCAGTGAGTATGAATGGCTCAACCATTTCACCACCAACATGAGCCCACCTAAGATTGGGAATTCAACCAAACATCCCTATAAGTGGCTCGACCATTTAACCACCAATATGATCCCACCTAAGACTGGGAATTTAACCCAAAATCGTCGTGACCGTAAAGCTTATGCCCTTTGCAAAAAAAGGATAAAAGTGTGCGCTTTACATTGTTAGCTTGCATGCACTACAACCTTATTAGGGAGTTTAAGAACTACCTGACTGCCATGGAGATATGGGAATAATTGTGCCTAAAATATAGAGGGACAACAGCCACAAGGCTTCGTGCCTTAACTCTTAGGTTCAATCAATACATGATGGACCCTAAGCATAGCACGACTGAACATAATAGGATGATGTCCTCCATGATTCGAGAAATGAAAGCAGCACGTTATGATCTAACAGATGAGCAGCAAGTTCTAGTTGTCATTAGGTCACTTCCCAAGTCCTCGTAGGGACAAGTGAAGTTGGTCCTTACTTATAATGAAGCCATTAAGACCTTTGATGACATTTCCCACCATTTGGCACTTGAGGCAGGCGAAAAAATGTAAACTACAATGTCGTAGCATTAGTTGCACAAAGTGGATTCAAGGGTGATGGCCCTAAGTGCAAGAAGGGAAAAACTAAGAACCTATGGGCTTGAGAAGGGCAAGTCGCTAAACGTCGTAAAGACAACCGCGGGGCAAGAAGGATAAATCCAAACTCATTTGCTTCAAATGTAGAAAGAAGGGACACTTTACTTAAGAAAATACTGAGCCTCATGAGGTTTGACCTTACTTAACTTCTTTTATACATGCCTTTTTTTGTACGCATACGTTTTTTGCTCATTCTCTCTATGATTGGATTGTAGATACGAGAGCGACAAAACACATGACCTGCAGCTATGTAGGATTTATAGATTATGATCGATTATCGACAGGTAAACATTATGTAATGATGGAGCGGAGGAGAGGGTGGTCCTTGATGTAGGAACCTACTAACATAGAACCTAAGTCTCAATCTCCATAATTGCATATAAGTCAATGCGGAAATGTTCCGCATAGACACTTTGAAATAGAAGTTGGGTCCTTCTTGAGCATTTATATTGATGCTGATGAGCCTTCTCCTTTTGAAGAAGCAATAAACTCACCATTTTTGAGTAAGTCATCATCATCACACCCAGTCCGAAGTCCCGTAGTGAAGTAGGGTCTAGAGAGGTCTGATAGTATGCAGCCTTACCCCTATATAATAGAGAGGCTATTTCCGGTAGACCCATATACAGATGTGAAAGGAAAATAATGATGCAGGTTAATAAAATAAATAAGTAAAAACTGACACGTAGAATATTTAAGTAAATAATTACAATAAAATACATAAGGACGTACCTGAAGGTTGACTGTATAATAGACCCTACTGCAAAAGAAAGCAAGAATAACATATAATAATAAATCACGAATAATAAAAATACTAAAAATGCTTAATACAAATAATAAAAATACAAATACAAATACTAATAATAATAATAATAATAATATAATAATAACCATTTTCGAGTAAGTGACTTGAAATAATGGAAGAAGAAATGGAATATATGGCTAACAACCATTTGTGGGACTTAGTTAATCTACCTGTTGTGTGCAAAACCATTGGAAACAAGTGGGTCTTGAAGGTTAAGTATAAGGTAGATGGATCAACTGATAAGTATAAGGCCCGATTAGTGGCAAAAGATTACACCCTAAAGGAGGGTGTGGACTATAATGAGACATTTTTCCTGTGGTGAGATTTGTGTCTATTCACTTTATCCGAGCTATTATTGCACATTTAAATTTGGATTTGTTCCAAATGGATGTGAAAACGATGTTTCTCAATGGAGAAATAAATGAAGAGATCTATATAAATCAACTTGTTAGGTTTTAGGCAAAGGGATAAGAGCACAAAGTGTGTCGCTTAAGACGTTCCATTTTTGGCCTAAAATAATCATCTAGGTAATGGTATCTTAGATTTCATTAAGCCATTACATTCGTAGGCTTTAAGATGATTGAAGAGGACCATTGTGTATACATAAAGAGACAAGAGAATGTGTTTCTTATACTCTCTTTGTATGTAGATGATATTTTGATAACTAAGAATGATATAAAGATGATCATTGACACTTAAAAGTGGTTGTCCTCTACTTTTAAGATGAAGGACTTGGGTGAAGCATATTATGTTTTCGAGGTTTAGATCTCGAGGGATTGTTCTAAGTGATTTCTAAGTTTATCTCAAGTAACCTATATTAATAAGGTCTTGGAACATTTCCATATGCATAACTACAAGCATGTTGACACTTCAATAGAGAAGGGGTTATACCTAAGTATGGATCAATGTCCTAAACAGAGGAAGAAAATTAGCAAATTGCTAAAGTGCCATACACAAACGTTGTCGGTAGTCTAATGTACACTATAGTGTGTACTCCACCTAACATATGTTTTGCAGTTGGGATGTTTGGTAAATATCAAAGTAATCTTGGACCTGCGCATTGGGCAGCGGTCAAAAGAATAGTTAGATATCTAAGAGAAACCACTAACATTGCTTCATGTTATCAGGGTGGGAGCCTCAAATTAGTTGAATATAATGATGCCAATGGATTTGTTGATCAAGACGAGTGAAAGTTTATATCAAGATATGCTTTTCATTCGTGGAGGAGGAGTTATTTCCTGGTGTAGCAAGAAACAACAACGCATATCATTGTCCATGATGGAGTCCAAGGATGGTGCATGTACCTTGGTGGTGCATGGGATAATATGGTTAAGGAGATTTTTTAGGAGCTTCAACATTATCGGGCATCTTCGTGAGGCCACAATTATCTATTATGATAACACAGCTGCAATTGTCTATGCAAAGGACCTAAAGTATCATGGAACAACAAAGCACATTGATTCTTGTTACCACTTCATCCGTGATATCATTGCACAAGGACATGTGGCCCTAAAGCATGTCTTTACGAGAGATATCATAGTTAATCCTTTTACCAAACTCATTGCTAGAGATGCTTTTCAAAAGAACATTAGGGGTTTAGGTTTATTGAGGATTTGATGTATCTGTACATTTTCTTATGCATTAATGAAATATGTTTTTTATTTTAATCTTGTATGATTTTGCATAGTAAATTAAGGTTTAATTGAAAATGGGACATATCCAAAAATTGTCACCAAGCTTGATGTTGCTCTCTCATACATGAACATCGCCTCAATGCCATGATAGCGACTGGGATGAGACAAAGTATCGCAAGGTACCAAATGATTGGCAATCTCTTTAATTACTGTTGAGTGATTAAGGATTTTGCATGTCGTCTTAGGTGAGTGCTAAGATGATACTTGTTCGGTTGAACATGGAAAGTGTATCTATGTAATTTGTATGAAACCGAATTTGAATTTGTGGTGGCTCAAGCCAGTCACTTTATGGAGTGATTGGACTGTGTTCTGTATGGTGCTATTTAAAGCGTGACAAACCCTTAGTGGGAGCTCCACTATAGCATGCATTTCATACTGCATGTGCTTGAGATGACCGAATAAAGAAGTGATGAATAGGTCCCTTCTTCATCACTGTGTAAGCCTTATAGACATCTAGTTCACTTTTATACCCTTTAGAACTTTAACCTATGTCATGAAGTGAAGAATTGGTGTTGTTACTTTAGCATATTATCCGAGGGCTAGGAATGATACGGTCTAGCGGAGTATAACTAAGAAAGCAGCCAAGACTTCATGGATTAACATGAGTGTCTAATGAAAAATCATTTTGATATCACACAAGATTTTTGTGACTCGTTGCCTAAGTGGTTACGAAGACATTAGTTGTCGATATGCATAAGTTATCTATATAGTAGCCGTAAGTACAAATACATTGTGGGATTTTGCATAGCTCTTTGTGAAAAGAGATATTAGAGATGCAAAATTTAGTGTGATTAAAAATGATTTGGGGTATAACGAGATCTTGAGTGACGTTACATTAGTTTGATGGTGACTCAATATAACAATCCTCACTGGTACCTTTCTAGTATGGTTGCACGCTCCACTTCCTATATGATAGTGAAAGTGAATATTTAAGGTTGAGAAATATAGCAATGGGCTGCTATGAACAAATTATTTGTTACCGCATAGGCATATATTGCTCTTTCTAAAGCATATGTTGCCAATGGAACATATATTGTCGTCAATGTGTACAAGTGAGAGATGTAGCAAAATAGTGCAAATAATGTGTCCACATTGATACAAATAAACCAAAGTGGACAAGTAAGCTTAGTCTTACAACAAAAGAAAAGCCAACAAGTAATTGGTTACTTGTAACAGTATCTAAATCTCTTTTTATCAGCATGAGTTGCTGAAGAGAGCCTGAATTTCGCCACTTCTCTCTCTCACTCATTTCACACTCTTAAACATTGAGTTCTTTCTCATATTTTATCTCTTAGAGCCACCATCCACTAAGCTTGGGATTTTGAATGTGAATTAGTGTGAGTAACTCTAGTAGCTGCTCACAACTTAGAGAAAGCACAAATTCGAGCTACATTAGAACCATTAGAGCACAAAGTAGACTTGCAAAGCAAGCATAAGGTCCAAAGAACTTGTCATATTTGAAAAGTCAGGTCTCACCATACCTTCCTTAAGAGATTACGAGATTAATGCAGCATTTGGGAATTTTCAACATCAAAATGAACAAAACTACCTACCTTCAAAACATTTTGGCTTTAGCTCCTAAAATTGAGCGAAAGACCATAACTTAGAGCAATCAATCAGACCTTTCAAAGCACACCCTGTTTTCGTCAAGCACTTGTCTACAGGAACTGTTCTTGTGTATTTAGGAATCCAAAGGACCGTTTCATACTAAATCAGGGATTGTCATAAGCTGAATCGCCAACTCCTCAAAACCTTCGCGAACCTTTCTCCTCTCCCAAAATCCACCCACCAAAGCGCTCCAGGTTTCCTGATCAGGAACACATCCGTCTATTGTCATCTCCTGAACAATTCGAGCAGCTTTGTGCATGTCTCCTTTATTACAAAAATGTTTCACTAGAGTAGTGAATGTGCAGTCGTCAACTGAGATGCCTCTAGTTCGCATGCTCAAATACAACTGAAAGGCCCTATTGGGATTGCCATTGTCACAGAGGCCCTGGACCACTGAATTATTAATCCTAACGTGAATAGTCCAGGTTAGACGATTTGGTGAGACCCCCCCAAGTACCATCTCGTCGAGGAAGTTTGCAGCCTCCCAGAACTTGCAAAGATCGCAGAAACCTTTAATAATCTTTCCATACAGTCCAGCATCTGGTTTCAACCCCTGAAGTTTCATTCTGTCAAGAATCTTTACGGCTTCTAAGAGTTTCCCTTCTCCACATAATCCATTGATTAGAGTACTGTAAGTTATCATATTAGGCTTATGCCGTTTGCTAACCATCATCTCGAATACCTCCATTGCCTTTGAAGAACAACCATGCTTACACAGACCATCCATTAACGAACTGTAAGTGAATACATTTGGCTCAATGCCTTTGGTCTTCATCTTTTCAAGCAACTCCATAGCTTCATCCACCTTATCAGATTGACAGAAACCATGTATCAAAGAAGTGTGGGTCACAACAGATGCCAAGCAACCCTGTATCTCCATCTCTTTAAACAACTCTCTGGCTTCAGAAATCTTCCCGAGTCTACAAAACCCATTAATCAATGTTCCATAAGTATACGCATCAGGATTACACCCGCGCCTGGGCATCTCCCGAAATATCCCAATCGCAGCATCCATGGTTCCACTGTTCTTACAAAGGCCTTTGATCAACACGTTAAGGGAGACAACACTAACTGGTATGCCCATTTTCTTCATATACCTATAAAATCGGATCGCAACCTTTAACTGGTTCTCCTCAACCAAAATGTCTAATACTGTAATGTAAGACTTTTCGGTAGGCTTGCATTCGAATTCGCCCATCATTTCAAAAAGCCTGATGACGTCTAGAGGCCTATGAACCCTGCCATATCCTAGGAAAATACAACGGAATATATCTTCCCTAATTCTACAATGCTCTTCCTTCATTCTACTAAGCAACTCCTCTGCCGGCCTAAACTGGTTGGCAGAGACCAACTTGGAGATCATGACGCCAAACGTGGTGTGATCATGCTTAAAACCATTACTGTACTCGGCCGTGGCAGAATCAAATAAGAGTTTAGCTTTTTGTAGGTCCCTTTCTGCTCGTATCAACTGCACAACCAGAGAAGGCGTGATTTTCTTCGGCCATTTAAACCAAATCTTAGTACCCATTAGCGTAAACTTCCTTTACAACAACAGCCGATAATCAAACCAGGTGAACCCAGACTTAGAAAAAATGGGGATGGCATGAAAGTTTTCTCTCAAGCATTTAATCGAACAAATGGCCTGCGCCATTAAGAAACAAACAAGCCACTGCAAGACGTTTTGAGGGGTTTTACCAATGGCCACCGGAACTCAAAATGATATCAGTTTAGAGAAGGAAGTAGGTTACCTTTGCCGTTGAGACCAAGAGTTCATGGGAGATGACAGTAGCTAGACTGGTGCGTCGTTAGCTGTGAGAGATCACCCGGTTCGGTTCGGGTGGCTTGAGTTGGGCCACATGTACTACAGAGGAAGTTGATCTAAAGTCCAGATCATCCTTTTATTACAAACAAGCCCAACACGAGTATGTAAATGCAACACGCGGGTCCCTTTTTATTTGGTCAAATTATGTTTTAAGTTTTGCGATTGTATATTATTAAATTTTTAACAACAAAGTTTAGATTCCAAAATAATCAGAATTAATCTGACGTGGCCTGTTAGTTGAAGGATAGATGGCTATGCAAAAGTTGTAAATACTATATGAGGTGTCAAACAATACAAGGGGGCATCTTGGCACCGCCGTAAAGATTTTTGGTTAGAACAAAAGGACAAAAGGGCTAATTAGCTTTTTACTTTTAACGGATATACAAAATAACCCCTAATGTTTTATGATGTTCAAATTGAATTTTAACGTTTATCAAACATTAAAACTAAAGCCTAATATTTGGAAAATGCTCAGATTGAACTCTAACTACTGACGACGTTAGGGCACTATCAATTATCTACTATCATGACCTGAAAATATCGTATGCAAATTTTTTATATTGTGGATGTGAGACCTACCAAATGCTGACGTAGTTATAGAGGTGGGTCTCGCATCCATATGAAACGCAGTGTCGCTAAGTGAGGAGGAGATGTTACGTTTCGAACCAAACTCTTCTCTCACATGCAACGTTTTTGGACAAACATCCACATGCACCGTTTTATTACAAGACCTCCTCCCTCACTCAGCGTTGAACAAGAATCCTCCAATCCAAAATATGCCATCTTCTTCATTTCCACAAAATCCCTCATCTCGCACTTCTCCCCTGTTCTTCTCTGTGTGTTCTTTCTCAAGCGATTACAGCGTAATTTTTATTATTGTTGTCACGCACACCAAGCAACTCAACTCACCTGCTCATCGGGTGTCTATATTTGGAGATTGACATTTTCATCGTGGTAGGTCCTTTATTGTTTGCCTTTTATGTTTTGTGTGGTCTCCTAAATCTACTTGTTTGTGTGCTTGTTGTCTGCCGCAGCTTATGCTTATTTGTTTATAATTGTATATTGTGGTCTCCTATGCTTGTTGTGGTATTGGATGTAAGCCATGGTCCCTTATGCTTGTTATGGTGTTAGATGTAAGTCGTGGTCCCCTACGGTTGTTAAAGTTGGTGTACCAATTTAGGCCTCACTAAATGCTAACAATGGTGTGCAAATAATAGTTTACTTTCATCAAGACACTTCCTACTTTTTAAGAATTCCATGATTGCATCCACTACCATTTCCTTAATCAGTGGCTAAGTTTTGTTGAAAAACTTAATGTAAAACACATTTGGACCATGAGCTTCATTAGGATTTAGAATTTTGAAATTGTTTTCAATCTCCTATATAATGACTGGTTTTGTTAGTAAATCACTTTCCTTAGGAAACATAAACTCCTTAATTATCTCAATGGTAATCTGAGTAGAATATACTGAGTTAGAAAGAGAATTCATCACCTCATTGAAGTAGTTAACAACTTCTTCTAGTAAAATTCTCTGCTTGTAAATCACCATATTGTGCTTATTAATGGACAAATTCCTATTCCTGCTTCTTTTAGTAATCATAGTATTATGGAAAAAGTGGAGTTTCTGTCTCCTTCTCGAAACACTGAATAGTAATCAATGAATGATATAAATTATTCTAAATTAGCCAAACTTTGATCAAGCTTTTTCCTAATAAAATTATCACCACTTTGATTGTTGGTCTAAGATAATATATTCCTACTTCCTGGAATATTAGTCATTTGATTGTCCATTGAGCATTGCCTCAGTTTAGGACAGGGCTAACAGAACCTCTTACTCCCTCTACCTTATTAATACATATGACTGAATTGAAGTCACCAATCATCATTTAGGGCTTATGAATATTGACCATTAATTTTACAAGTTGCTTCATAAAGAACTCCTTAGGAAATAGCAATTATGAGCATATACGAAAGTGATGTATAGAATCTTCAAGGTAGTTTTATCTAAAACATAGATGTGAATGAGCTGGTTAGAGGTGATAATGTCTTTAACTTCCAAAACTGACTCATCATATAAAGCAATGACCCTTCCATTAGAATGAGAGTCATAATTGGTGATAAGCCTCTAATTTGATTGTAAGAACTGTAATATGTTGCATTTATTCCTTGTAATTTTGGTCTCTAAAACACCTATTATATAGGGTTTATTTTGAAGGTTGAAATCCTTCAATAAAAGCTTATTATCTTGAGCATTAGCTCCTTTTATTTTCTAAGAGATAATTTTGTAGGGTGTTTCTTCCTTTTGTCTAACTTTCTCCAACAAATTGTCTCAAACTTAGCATCCTCATATAATCAAATTTATTATAATCATTTTTACTTTATAGGGAGATAGATTTCTCCTCAATATTGTGATTAAAGAAAGCAATATATTCATCATTTTTTTATATACTACATGTTAAGTATCAATGTAGTATGCATGATATATATGGTCACTTATGAACCTATTAATAGTCCTTTAAATCCAATATAAGTTTTCTTAAGTTCATTAAACACAATATCCTTTTATAATGCATGTAGTATCCATTATATTGTTGATAATATCATTTAAATGTATGCTTTTTGGTGGTACACTTACCTTTATAAATTTGTTGTGAACAGGTATATGATGGCTAAATATGGAAGCATAAGATTGTTTTATGGTGGAAAGTTTGTTATATAGCCAGAGTTGAAATATGTTGATAGGGAATCAAGTATTTTGGATAACGTAGACCTGGATTTTATTAGCTATAGGCAAATATGTGAGATGGGGAAGGAGTTAGGATACCTTCAAGTCAATAAGGCCTATTACAGAGAACCTGATTTTAAGTTTAGTGAGTCTTTAAAGTTGATTGACTCAAATGAAAGTTATCTAAGGCTTATCAAACTGATGAAAATTCACAAAAGGATTGATGTATATGTAACTCATATATTAGACACCTCATCATCTGTACCTAACATATTACTTATAACTGGAGGAGAGGATGGAGATGGAGAGGGTGAAGAGAAAAGTTGTGGAGGTATAGAAGGGTTGGTTTAGAAGTTGACGACAGAGTTGATGAAGAGGTGGATATGATGATGATAAGCATGACTATGGTTTTATATATGTTTAGATTCCTAATGACCATGAACCAGTTGAAATTAAGTTGATAGATTTTAGTAGTTCTATTGGTAGTGATCAATATCCTAGTGGAGAAGAGTCTAGTGAGGCGTTGCGAAGACCAAGTAATACTATTAGGCATAATCCAACTGATGCTGAACCAAATTGGAGATTGGGGATGGAGTTTGACTCTACAAAAGAACTTAAAGAGTCTGTTGTGAATTATATAGTGCGAACAAGCTACAATGTCAAGTTTGAGAAAAGTGAAAGACATAAGATGAGAGTGAGATGTATTGAGGGATGCCCATCGGAGTTGTATGCTATTTGTGATAAGAATGAAGGGTTCTTTAAAATGGTGATATATAATGATGAGCATTGGTGTTTTATGAATAACAAACAAAAATTGGTTTCCGCTAAACTCCTAATGAGACATTTTTGGAACAGAATACCTAAGAAGCCTAGTATCTCGATGGCAAAAATGGTCGAAAATGGTTGAAGAATGTTGAGAAAAGCTTAACATATCTATCAACTCGAGTTTATGTAGAGATGCCAACAGGAGATTGAGAAAAGAAAGGGAGAGTGATTATGTGAATGAGTATGCAAAACTACAAGAATACACTCATGAGTTAAGGAATAGTAATCCTCGATCAACAATTAAGTTAAAGCTAGCTAGAAATCAAGAAACTAGTTTGTTACAGGTATGCAAAATTAAGTTTTACATGTTATTGAAAATGATAATTAAAACATGTATTTGTTTATAAAGTTTATTCATTAATTCATGCATCTTTATCTCTTTTCTATAGTTTAAAAGATTATATATATACTATGATGCGATGAAAAGAGGATGGAGCCATTTGAGGCCCATCTTTGGTATTGATGGTTGTTTTTTGAAGGCTAAATTTCAAGGTCAACTATTAAGTGCACTTGGAAGGGATGGGAATGGATGTATGTATCTGTTGGCTTGGGCTGTTGTCAAGGTAGAGAACACTGATTCGTGGACCTAGTTTATGAGTTTGCTGGCTTCGGACTTAGAGTTGGGTAGTAGTGAAGGACTAACAATAATATTAGATATACAAAAGGTTTTTTTTTTTCATTCACTGATTAATGAGCCTATTATATTGTATCAACTATATATTAACTTAATGTATTATATTGTTATAGGGATTGATTAGAGCAGTGGAAGACACAATACCATATGCCACTCATCGTATGTGTGCAAGGCACATATACCATAATTGACATATGAATTTCAAAGGAAAAGACTTGCAAAAGCAATTTTGGAATTGTGTTTAGCCAATATACATAGAAGATTTTAATGAGCAGTTGAAAAAATTGGATAAAATCGCACCTAGATGTGCATCATCGTTTCTTGAATATTCGAATGAGAGATGGGCATGATATTACCAGTCATTTGAATCCAAATGACGAGTTGTTGATAACAACATGAGTGAAACATTCAATGGATGGATATTACTGGCTAGAGATAGGCCAATTATAAACATGCTATAAATAATTAGAATAATGATGATGAAGAGGTATGCGAAGATGAGCCAATTTGTACATGGATGAAAATTAAAAGTTGCATCCAAGGTTGTGAAGAAATTAGAAAAGAATAAGAAAGATGCTATGTAGTGGAGAATTGTCTGGCGGAGCGTATGAAATTACTAAAACTAATGCTAAGCATATTGTGAGGATTAGTAGAAACCAATCATGTAGATATCGGGAGTGGGAGCTATATGGATATCCTTGCAAGCATGCTTTAATTGTTATTCACCATTCGAAACAACAGCCAGAGGCATATTTGGATGAGTGATACAAGAAGTTTAAATTCATGGCAATGTATAAGCATGTCTTACAACCTATTAAAGGACCAATTTTCTGGCCTATAATTGATAATGAAGATTTAATAAACCCCCTAGCCAAAAGAGTCGTGCCTGGAAGACCTAAAACAGCTAGAAGGAGATGAGGAAATGAGCTTACTAAGTTGAGAAATTGAAGTAAATCTGATAAAAAGGGTTAAGTACAAAAATATGGAAAATGTGGCAATTCTGGTCACAATGCCAAAAAATGTAACAATCATTCATCAACTCAACCAGCTTAGCAATCTCCACATGTATGACAAATTCTTTGATTAGAATGTATTGCTACATATATCTAATGATCATTTCTGACATTATTTGATTCATATTTATTAGGTCATCCCTGATGTCTCCTCACAACCTAAACATGTTATTGTAACAAGCCAACAAAGCAATATTGTGAGTATATTTACTTAATCAACCATTATTGATTTCTTTCAAGATTGAATACTATTAACGACATGTTTATTTATAGGTTGGTAGCTCTTCACATAGTCATAAACGAAAGTTTGGAGAAGTTGATCCACATTCATTCAAACTGTCTTTCGAATCAAGAGGTTTAAGGTTCAAAGGACAACTTAGCATAACTTCTTAATAGTTACAAACTAAAGCAATGAGGTAAAGATCATCAATCAATCAACCAGTACATAATCAACCTTCTTAGTCAAGTGCAAACGAGGGAAGCAATTTGGTTGACTCGCAAACTTTACATTAATGTTGTCTATATGGATAGATAGATAGCATAACTTTTGAATATAAACGAATTGTGATGTAATCACTTTACTAATATTATCACTTTTATGTATACTCACAATTGGACATGTTGCTCCCATTGTTTATTTTTGATATCATTTTTGTATTTAATTGTCTATAATGAGGCCATATGAACAATTAATTATTCATAAGATTATAAAATATTAATTACGGTCATTAAAGCAACTTCATGAATAACAAAACAATAAAGAAAAAACATAGTGCAAAATATATCTGTTAAAATGAGAATTTTATTCTTCATAATTCAAGTTTTTTTAAAAATAGTACAATTTACTTCCATTTGTCTAGAACATACCATATTTTTAAACTTATCATAAGTACAAAAACACCTACTCAAATCTTAACTTATTTTTCTCTTTTGTCAGCAAAACAATGTCATCTTTCATTAGGTTTATTTACACCTCAATTTTGAACATCAGTTGTAATTCAATTATGCTTTGTTGGGCCTCCTGTTTTAAACTATCAACTTCTTTCTTCAAGTCATTAGTTACTTCAATAGCTCTGTCGCTAAATTTGTCATTGTATCACTTAAAATTCACATTTTGCAACCTGAAAGATCATTAATAATTGTTAGGCAAAAAATTAAACATATACATAAACAATTTTAACTTATCAACAAAAAATAAGCATGTTAGACCCCGTTTCCGGAGCCCAACAACCGGAGTCCTAAACCTTGTGCTTATTACCCTGGAGGGTTATTGCCATCATTCCACAAGGTTGGTGTGCCCACACCAGTC
>JAOQMP010000002.1:24768741-24788710 GCA_027563575.1 Erythroxylum pedicellare
TTGAATCTTTTCAAGATTCGATCAATGTAAACCTTTTGAGATAATCGAAGAATCCCATTAGTTCTATCTCGGAGAATCTGAATTCTAAGTACATAAGAGGCCTCACCAAAATATTTCATATAAAAATGGCTAAATAATAGTTGTTTTGTCTCAAATAATAGATCAGTATCAGTAGAAGCAAGTAGAATGTCATCAATATACAGTACCAAAAAAATGAAATTGCTCCTACTGAACTTCATATATGTACATTGATCAACTACATTCTCCTTGAAGCCATTTGCAGTGACAACCATATCAAACTTGAGATACCTCTGCCTTGATGCTTGTTTTAACCCATATATAGACTTCTTGATCTTACAAACCACGTGTTCTTTACCATTCATCTCGAAACCAACTGGTTGGGTCATATAAAAATCTTCATATAGATCTCCATTCAAGAAGGTGGTTCTCATATCCATTTGATTGAGTTCTAAACCAAAATAAGCAACTATAGCCATGATCATTTGTAGTGAAACTTTAGTAGATGGTGAGAAGGTTTATTTGAAATTAATCCCTTTTCTCTAGCTATACCTTTAGCCACAAGTTTAGCCTTATACCTTTCTACTTATCAACTTGAGTCATGTTTTATTTTGTAAACCCACTTGCACCTAATGGGTTTGCAGCCTTCAGGTAGTTTAACCAACTCCCAAACTCCATTTTGTGACATGGAACTGAACTCATCTTCTATTGCATTCATCTACAACGCAGACTGAGGACTATTCATGACTTCTTGATAATTGACTGGTTAAGTATTATCTCCCACATCAAACTCATATTCCTACAAATAGACAATATAGTCATCAGGAATGGTAGGTCTATTTGTTCTTTGTGATCTCTTGACAACAACTTCATCATCTCCAATATCAATGATTGCATTCTATGCTTGATTCTGAGGTTCATCCTGAGATTCTACTAGAATCAATTCCATTATAGGGTCATCAGTAGGAGTGGAAGCAATATGTACATGGATTAGAATATTTTCTTCCTTGAATACAATTTCTCTTGACCTTTGACTTGAACCAAATTCATCTTTAAAATAGACAACTCTATCTGATTCTATGATTCTGGTCGTGTGAGATGGGTAATAGAATCTAGAACTCCTTGATAAGACGGTGTAGTCTACAAAGTAGCCACAAATAGTTTTTAGATCAAGCTTCTTAGATTGTGGATTATAGGGCCTTACTTTTGCTTTACATCCCCGAACATGAAAATGGCACAAGCTTGGTTTCCTACTTGACCATAACTCATACGGAGTCTTTGGGACTAACTTGCTAGGTACTTGATTTAAGATATAAGCGGTTGTCTTCAATGCCTTACCCCATAAAAATTATGGTAAACTAGAATGAATCAACATACACCGCAATATAACAAGAAGTGAGTGATTTCTTCTTTCAGCGATTCCATTCTGCTAAGGTGTTCCTGGCATTGTATATTTTACTTCAATACCGCATTCTTACAAGTATCTAGCAAAAGGTCCTGGATTCCTTCCACTCTCATCATAATGCTTATGATACCTTCCACCTCTGTCAGAATTAACTACCTTGATTTTCTTCCCCTTTTGAAACTCAACATGTCTTGAAAATCTTAAACGCATCCAAAGATTCAGATTTTTCACGAATTAGCTCCACATGACCGTACCTAGAAAAATTTATCAATAAAAGTGATGAAGTATTTATAACCACCTATAGAAGGTGGAATAAATGGTCCATATATATTAGTATAACTCAACTTTAACAATTCTGAGCACCTGTTTGTTTTGCTTCTTCTAACCTTAGTGGTCAACTTCCTTTAATACAATCAACACAGGCAATGAAATCTGAAGAATCAAGATACTGAAGACACCATCTTTGACTAACCTCTCCATTCTGTCTCTAGAAATATGGCTAAATGATTGTGCCATAACATAGAAGATCTTAAATCCAACCTCATATGTTTGGAAGCAACAACAGTACTAAAAGAAGAGGAAGAAGCAATAGTAACAACATCATTCAACTCAAGTTTGTATAAATTTTCACATAAAATTTCATTTCCCACCAAAAGAGAGTCACGATACAAAGTCAATTTTTTAGTTCCAAAAAGAAGATTATAACCTAGACTATCCAAAATAGATACAAAAATCAAATTCCTCGTAATAGAGGGTAAATAAGTGACATCATATAACTTCAAAAGATGTCCTATATTCAACTGTAGTCTAACTGTCCCAAAATTTCAACTTGGACTTTGGTATTGTCTCCCATGTACACATGTTGCTCAGAACTAGTCGCCTTTATTGGACTTGTTAGTTTTTGCAAGGAATTCGTAACGTGAATTGTTGCTCTAGTATCGAACCACCAAGTATTTGAGGGCACATCAATAATATTAGACTCTAAACAAACCATCAAAAGACAATTACCTTTTTTTTCTAAGTGAGCTTTGAGCTTTCAGTAATCAGCTTTCTTGTGCCCAAAATTCTGACAAAAGTTGCACTTCCGTTTAAAAATTTTATTCTTCTGACCGACAGAAGATGAGCGCACCTGCCCACTTCCTTTAGGACTAACAACTTTCTTCTTAAAGGCTTTTAGTCACTTGAGCTATTAAAAGTGAACTTTCTCTTTTGAAAATTATTGTGGTTTGTCATCATAAAGATGCCTTTTGCCCTTCCCTATTTCATGTCATCCTCTTCCTTGACAAGAATAGTAGTCATCTCCTCAACAGTCCATTGGTCTTTTTTAGCATTATAACTTGATTTGATCGAATCAAATTTGGAAGGAAAAGTCCTCATTAAAATCCATACTATGTAATCCTCACCAACGTCCATATCCATATCCTTAAGCTTACGGTAACAACCCATAAGATTGTCGATGTGAGCCTTAATGTCACTTACACCATCGTAAATGATGTGATGAAGCATGTTCAAATACTCATTCTTCTCATTCTTTGAGAACTTCATGTACTTCTTAATGGCAGCAAGAAAATCCTTTGCACGATTAGCCTCAGGAATACTATCATGAATGAATTCATACATGTGATACCTTATAATCATTAAGTAGCATCGATTAAAGTATTCCCACTCCTCATAGGATTTCATATCCTTCTCAGTAGCATCATCAGCGGGTTTAGGTAGTGCATCAATTCTTAAGGCCAAGTCCATTCACATGATAGTCAAATTCATCATGAGAGATTCAACCCACTACTTATGGTTCATTCCATTCAGAATCAAGATGGCAGAGACTCTCGGATTGCTTAAAGCTGAATGAGAACTAAGAGCAATAACCATGATATGCATGTTAAAATATAATCATGCAATTTGTGCTCTTTTATCAAAATTAATTATATCATATATGTTATATATAACTCATTCACAGGTAAGAACAATTTATTAAATATTATAACCAAATCATCAATGCACTATCAAAAGGATAGAAAAATTGTGTGATACATAATATTTCAATAAAATTCTTAACCATATTAAGCATCCTACTAAGTAGTAATTATCGATAGGACAATTAATTACCCGTATGGATTTTAATGTTATTTTAGAGGAAAAACACAAAATGTAAACATATATTAATATTTAAAAGTTCCTCATCACAAATAGTTTCATATGCTCAATTTCACGACAAGTAAAAATAAACATTCACTATTGCCAACAAATAATCATATTTATGACATATTAAGATTAAAAACAATTAGAATTATCAAATAAAACACTGATTAATCTTATGCACAAACATATGAAAAAATAAAATTAAAAAATGGAGCAAAATGATGAAAAATGGTCCAAAACAACCTTTTACACCCCACTGTTCAAAACTTTTTTTATATAATTTTTATTTTATTTAAAAAATATTATTACTATTAACAGGGACTGGGATGACACCGTATAGGTCATCCCTGACCTTTAATCGGGCACACGGGTTGACCCACAGGTGTGGGGATCTAACCCACCTAAAACTTTGCCTCTGGCTATATATTTCCGACAAGATTTGAGAGATTTTCTTCCATTTTTCATGCTTTATGGATTTCCAATACCCATTTCAGCTAAAAGTACTCCAAATCCCAAAAGTTTCTAACCCATTTCGACCATTAATGAAAAACCCCAAAAACTTCAAAAATCTAACCCAAAAATGAGATTCATTTGCCCAAAACAAAGTTAAAAGTCAATAATAATAACCAACAATAGTTTCTATACCTTCAATGCATCATTTCAAAATCATTCATGCCAAAAAACCGATTTGAAAAAAACGAGTTTATACCCAAATACAAGCCTTAAAATCAAATAATGATAGATCTCTAATACCAATTGTTAATAATAAATGCAGTCATCAATAACCACAATACCAAGATTTACATTCTACTTAGAGCATTAACTATACAATAAATGAACATACCTTCAATGTTGGGCATAGAATCTTGATTCATTTTTTCCATTCAAGAGACCACAACCTATCAATATTCAACAAACGTGTGCAAAAGAGAGAGTTTATAGTAGAAGACCATTCTCGAACTTTCACCACACACATCCACAACAACCACACACATTCTCACCATATGTTATATTTATAACATGTTGTACCCTAATGGGTAAAATGAGGCTAATTGTGTCATTTTATAGATGTGATGAACTATGGTTTAATGGGTCAACCTATAGTTATTACAATACTACCATCTATCTCAAATACAATTAGTAAATTATTAACCGTCCCGTTATGATTATTAAACATACATTGAGCAATTCAATTAATGGATGTGTATATGGAATTAATGTTGTGATTACATTAGTCTATATACTTCTAACATAATTTACTACAACAAGCAAGATAAAAGTTAACTTAAATTAGCACTCCAGATGAAAGGTAAAGCTCAACAATTTAAGGTTCAAATTCCACGAAAAATGGTGGCAATAATACCCAACTTCAACTTAAGACATATTATTGATGTAAAAACACAATGAAAAAGGGGCGAGCGAATTGTAAGTTGCAAATTAAGGTAGTGAATTGTTTTGTAATATATTTAAAGACAAATGTGATTAAGGATTTATCATTTAGGGATTATGAGACAGAAATAGAGACATAGGGAGAAAGGAGAACTTTCAGTAGCTTATACATTTTTTATTAACAAATAACATTAATTTTTATTTAACAAAATGAAATTATTTTAAGACAAAGAATTTGGCTTGTTTGATGTGGCTGGGGTTAGAGCTTAAGTCTAAAATTTTGTAAGTTCTTAGCTCGAGCCTAACCCAAAGCTATAAATCTAGGATTTTCTCGTTGACTTTAGATCGAGTCAAACTAAGTCCAATTGTCATCCTTACCTAGAGTGAACATTAGGTTTTTGAAATGGAAAAGATAACTAAAAATGGGTTTTAGGACTTTAAGATTGAGATTGAATGCCTAAAGTCAGGTCTTATGGCTTGAAATTAAGATAGAGTGCCTAAAGTTGATTCTTAAAACTTAAAATTGGGATAAGATGCCCACAGTTAGATCTTAGATTTTGAAATAAACAAAATTATAAAGTTATATTTTAAAATTTAAGATGAATTTTTTTAAAAGATAAATAAATTCATTCATTAATCCATAAAAGGCATTTAAAATGAAATTGATATGCCTAAAATGAATTTTAGAGCTTTGAAATGGAGAAAAATGCTTAGAGTTGTGTTTTAGGACTTGAAACTAAGAAAAAAATTGTCTAGAGTTGTCTCTTAGAGATCAAAATGAAATTAACATACCTAGAATAAATTTTAGAGCTTGAAATTAATATAAAATTCATATAGTTGGGTCCTAGGATGTGAAATTGAGATAAAATTTCTAGAGTAAAATTTAAGGTTTGAAACTAGAGTTACATCTTAAGGCTTAGAATGGAGAAAAATGCCTAAAGGTATGACTTAAGGCTTGAAATGAAATTGATATTCCTCGAATGAATATTAGGGCTTTAAAAAATAAAATATTAGAGTTTGTGTTTAATATTCAGGGCATTGAATATATTTATATTTGATTTAGAAGTAGAAAATGCATAGAAATAGTGACTTGGCAATTAACACTTAAACTTGAGGTTTTGTCAACTTGTAGCTCGGGCTTAAGTTTGTGGGTTTGGACCTAGATGATTTTAGGTTATATTTTAGGCTTAATTTTCCTAGCTTTATTAATCTTACATTTTTTAATGATTGAATTATCCTTTATCACATTATGCAATTACTTAGAAATTCACAAAATAATAAGTTAAACAAGAAAAATATGGTTTTTATAGTTCATTTTAGGCTTAAGCCTATACTAAGGACTTAGGCATTCAGTAATAGGGCACAATTAATTAGAAAAAGCCTCATTTGGTTTATGGTCTTGAGAGCCAAAGGTGTAAATGATATTTTTATTACTTTTGAAAATACGATCCTAATTAATCTAACTACAGAAAGGAAAGATAAAATAGATAATTATAGACAACACATTAATTCATTTCATAACAAGGATAAGAGAACTAATTTGACAAACTTAAAGCCTAATGACCACTTTATATTTCTTTGGCTTCACCAATTTTTTCACTTGCTTTAATGATGTTTTAATCTGAATTTTTTTAATTATAGATTGTTAACTTTTAGTGCAAAAATAAAGAAAATACAAAATAATTAAGACAATAGACATAAGGGTTAATTACCAAGAAAAAGCCGAAAGTTTCGTAAAATTTTCAATGATAGCTCGAACTTTAAAAAGTAGCAATAAAATACCCAAACTTTCAATTTTTTCAATTCTAGCCCAAACTTCAAAAAGTGGCAATAAAATGCTCAAACTTTCAATTTTCTTCGATTCTAGCCTAATGTTATCTGTTGTTCTCCCTGAGCCCTCAACCATTTGTTTTCTATTTGTTCTTCTAACGTCTCAAACTACTCTCGTATTAGAGCATACTACACTAGTAAGCTCTTCATTTTTAGTTTGTTCTCTTGATGGCCTTAGTGTAAAGGCGTCAGAGCTACGTAATATGAAAATCAAAGGGTGAGGGGGTCGAAAGAACAAATTGAAAGCGAAGGAAAATTTGAAATCAAAGCGTAAGGTTGTCCGAGCTGCGTAATTTAATTTAGGTCAATTTTAAATAATGACGTCGTTTCATTAATCTTTATTTGTTGTGTTAATTTTGACTTACATATATTAATAGTTAAGGATTTTAAAACATGTAGCAAATCACGTCAGCAACCTTAACGGAAACATTGACGTTGACCTAAAATTGAAAAAAAAAACAAAAGTTTGAGTATTTTATTGCTACTTTTTAAAGTTCCTGGTTAGAATTGAAGAAAAAAAATGCAAGTTTAGACATTTTATTGTTACTTTTTAAAGTTCAAGTTATAATTGAAAAATTGACAAAAGATTGGACTTTTTTTGATAATTAACCCTAGGCATAATAAAGATGAATTGCTAAATTTATCATTATGAAAAATCAAAAAGAGGGGACTTATCATTATTATTTCCTTTTCAATTTAAGAAAATAAAAAAATAATCGAGACAATAGACATAATGAAGATGGATTGCTAAATTGAACATTTATAAAAAACCAAATGAGGGAACTTATCATTATTATTGCATTTTCAATTTCAGTATTTTTGTGTTATCTATAAACCAAGAATTTAAATCTTCGTTTCTCAATTTTTTATGTGAAGTATTTTGTTTGGTTTTCATGTCAAATTACCTTGTGTTATATATATATATATATTAAGTATTTTGTTTGGTTTTCATGTGAAATTGACTTGTTTGATGTGGTTTTCGATATTTTTTAGGTACTTGTGCATATTTGACCTTGAGATGAGATTTATGATGAGTTGGAGGCTATTTTAGGTAAAAATATGGAGAAAAAAATAATTTTTAGAGGAACAAAGTTTGACCCATACTTTTCTTTTAGCCTGTGCCGCATATGGATCAAGTATAACAAGCGACATGACCTAGAACATGACTTAGAGAAAAACCATGTGGTGTCAATGAAAATTTATATAGCAACATGACATGGGCCATGACCATACCACAGATAGTGTGCTAGTCAGAAGAGAAACAAGAGGATCTATAGTTAGAAGGTATGGTTGTGCTAGATCCATGTCTCTCTCTTATAGAGGAAATGGGAGTATCCACAACCTAGACCACGACTATGGCCCAAAACATGATTATAGGAATTAAAACATATCTAAAGTGCATAAATCCTAATTTTTAGAGACTTTATTACATTGCACATCTTTCTCTCTCCAAAGGTAAACAATATGGATTGTCCGTAATGGTTTACACTAAAAAAATGAAGCAAATGGTATTTTGTATTTATTTACAAGATTTGTGGCATTAAACATGGCCATCTCACCATATTTGACATAAAGTTGTCTGATTCCTCGCATCTGCCCAGAAAACATTCCTCAATCTTCCTCCATCATCACAATTAATTTTATATAAAAATATATCATCATTTTCTTTCATTGTAACGAACATCTTATACACCACTTTCACATTTCCTTAGTCCAACCTCAGTCATCTCAACATGTTTATATGATTGAGTCAATCCTTTCATGGACATTTCATGTTTTCACACCCACCCATACTTGTAATAATATATTGTACATTTGTTCATTACCTAATTCTATAATTATTGCTGAATTTTAGTATACATCTTACTTGGCTATTCACAACCTGATGTCACCTCATAAATCTTGCATTACTTGGAATCAAATTATGGTTGTGATATTTTCAAACTTTGCTATGGTCCGAATACCTTCAACCAGCTGACAACATACCTAATCATTATGCCCAGTTGTTCTAATTGATCTTCTTTTTATTATATTTAACAGTTATAATTTTTACAATTGACCTCAAATAAAATATTCTGCTTTTAAACTTTTTATTACCATCTTTTGTACCTTCCTTTATAGCAACAACAAACCTATAACACCTGGTCTACATTTGGTACAAATCAAACATTATTTAGAAATTTCAAACTTCGTCCTCATTTGTTGTACCACCTTGTCTTAATGTTCTTCCCTTGCATACATGAAGTAGTCATATTTAAACAACTCTTCTCATTCTCTATTTCATTGCTTGTCTCCACTACAACACTACACCACCATATTATATACCAAACAAAATGCTCACTACATCATGCACTAGATTATACAACACAAATAACCATTTCACATATTAAAAAAAAAACTCCACACCAATTAGATGGTGCAACGTTACGATATCAACTTTTACGCACAAATACTAGAACTTTGCTATTGCACTTAAAATAAGATGAGGAAAGCACGATGGGTGTATAAAGCCCAAGAAAGGCACGTCCAATCCAATTCCTCGCACTCAAACTTAAATCTCAAGTCCAATAATAAGGCTCAAAATCCACAACTAAAACAAGCAGCTCCTGCTCCTCCCCAACCGCAAGCATTCAAACAAAACATCAACAAACACACAGACCAATCACCAATCACCAATCACTAATCAAAAGTGAAGAAGGATGGACCTTTGGCTTTGGATCGAGGAATTTAGTTTTCTTAGGATGAGAAACAAAATTCAATCAAATCAAATCATAAATATATTAACGTTAATGTTATTAACTCCTTGACTTGAGAGCAATAGAAATCGGGTAAACAATTTAAGAACAATTCTCTTCTTCTCCTTCTCTCTCTATCTCTCGGCCCCCCCATTTTACAAACCCTAATTCCACTCCATTCCGGTTCTGAATCGGAGTCTATGGAGTCCAATTCCGGAGGAGAAACCCCCCAGAAACCCAACAAGGGCGTCGGAATTTCCAACGAAGGAACTAGTAAGCCTAAGCGCCAGATGAAGACTCCCTTCCAACTCGAAACCCTACAGAAGGCTTATGAAAGTCCGTGCGCTTACAATCTTTATTGCTTGTTTCTATGCCTTGTTATGTGAGGGAATGCCAATTCTATTAGTTTCTGTTGATTCTTAGGCCGATCTGCTTTTGTTTTTCTATTTCTTTTATGTTGGTTTCGGGATTTTTCTTTTTAAAGATTTCCTCTTCCTTAATTAATTCGTATGATTTTCATTTCTCCTCCTTGGCAAATTTTCACGCATTGTCATTGTGTATCTTTATCTAGGTATACGATATGTGGGTATGCGTGTGGTGTGTGTATAATCTTTTGGTTTGTTGATATGATTATTTCTTGATTGTTTGGACAGCGGAGACATACCCATCTGAGGCAATGAGGGCTGAATTATCTGAAAAGTTGGGCCTCACAGATAGGCAGTTGCAGATGTGGTTTTGCCATAGGAGGTTGAAGGACAAGAAGGAGACTCCTGCAAAGAAACCACGAAAAGCTGCACCTTTGATGGAGTCTCCAGTGGGTGAGCATAGGGCTGCATGCCCTGAGAATGGTAGTGATTATGGGTCAGGCTCGGGTTCGGGCTCGGGCTCGGGCTCAGGTTCGGGTTCAGGTTCTAGTCCATTTATGGAGCCAAGGAAGATGATAGTTGAGGATGCGCCAATAATGAGGAGTTACTATGAGTCATCACCACAGTCAGCAATGGAGCTTAGAGCTATTGCCTGTGTTGAGGCACAGTTGGGTGAGCCATTAAGGGAAGATGGGCCAATTCTTGGAATGGAGTTTGATCCATTGCCACCTGATGCTTTTGGGGCACCATTAGGTATATGCAGTTTTATTTACTCAACATCCTCTGGTAGTTGTTTATAGATGGATAACTCAGGTGTATTGGTATGCATGTTTTGTTCTTCCTAAGTTTTCTGCGTACACCTACTGGATATGAATTGGTGATCTCTCTGGTTGTTTTTACTTTACTAAATAGTTGGTCACTTTTGACTGGTCAATAATATAATGGTTTTGTCACAAAATGTTTTGATACCAGATGTACAACAGTGGGACTAATAACCTATAGGGATCTAAAATATTGTTCATTAACAAGAGCAAGAGAAGATCTTCCTTAATACTCGTGTCTTGGAATTTCTTGTTTCAATCTAAAAAAGTTGGACCACTAGTGGAGAATGCTTATATGTGAAGTGTATAGTTTGCTCTCTACATTATGCTCTATATAAAGATTTATTTGTTAACACTATGTTATCTCATTTACATGATCAATGGCAGAGCAGCAGAAGCGGTTGGGCTATCCCTACGAGGGTAAAGCATATGAGCGGCACGATTCTAAACCAAGCAAAGTTAGTTTATTTAATTTGCCACTTCCATCTTTGGCTTTGTATTTGTTTCTTTCCTGATGCGTCAAGCTTTTACTTCTGTAATGTTATATGGTTGAATCATCCCTTTATGTCCAATAGCTTGACCAAGAATTAGCTGTCATTGGCAAAAGTAGAATCTGAATCTGGATTATTCATTGAAGTTGGAAATAATTGAAAGTTTTGGGAGCCAGGGTAGGGAGTTTGGAGGATCATTCTTGAGCTTATATAACACTAGTGAAGTTAGTCCCATTTCTCTGATACCATAATTAGTTTTTAGTTCCATTTCTTTGGTACCATTATTAGTCTTCAGCTCCTTTCTTTTGCTGATAAGTCCTTGAGTTCTTTTTTTGATATCTATAATTTTAACCCCTATGATTATTTTCTTCATTGAACTTGTCATTTTGATGTAAGGTAGTTTTAGTATGGTAAGAGCTCTAGTAAAGTTGAGCCTGGAACAAAGAAATGATCTAAGAACCAAAAGATTCTGAATATGCAATAAAACACAAGTGTTCTTGTCCATTGAATTGGTTGATGCCAAATCTGCCCTGTCCAGGGTAGATCTACGAATACAGTGGGAATCTGTCTACCTACAACTCTCTTTGCTCCTTACCCAAAATTATCCTTCCAGCTCTAAAATTTTTATGATTAGAAGTTCCTTTTCCAACTACTTACTGTAGGTGTCTATTCAATAATATCATAGTCTAAATAGATGCTTTCTCTAGTTTTTATTTTTGCCATGCAGAGAATAATTTGTTTGTTTCTATTTTTAACTGTTCATAATTGACTTCTCATTAACTTACTGCCAATAGAGAAGAAGGTTATATCATCTCTAGTGCTATTCTTTGTAGTGAAACGATAGACTCATTGCTTTTTTTTTTTTAAAAAAAAAAACTTTGTTAGGCCTCTGCAAGAGCTCTTCTTGAATACCAGCTTCTCCAGGAACCATCCAATATTAAATCTGATGTGTATGGACAACCTTCTCAGTCTCCTTATGTGGCTTTGGCTGTTGATAATTTACGGGCTAGACCTTCACCATTTATACATGGAGATGAACCTTTATCCAGGGGACATGGTGTGCAGGGTCAAATATCTCGCCCTCGTTTGTTGCCTCAACAAGAACAGAATGAGCGTGTACTTTTATCACCTCATAGGGATGATGACAGTATCCTGCAGCGTGAATTGTATGCAAACCGTATCTTAGATGCCCATGCTATCACTAATCCGGTTGTGGGAGTAGACAACCTAGTTGTCTATCCTGATCGACAAGCCTTGCAAATTGATTCTGATCTGCGGATGGAAAGAAAACGTAAAGTATGTACTTAGAATTGATTATAGATCTTATTCTTTTCTTTGCTCGTTTTCCTTTTTTTTTTTAAAAATTTTGATTGCCAGTGTTAACTTTTATAATTTATCACTTCTAGAGTGATGAAGCTCGAATTGCTAGGGAAGTTGAAGCTCATGAGAATCGAATCCGCAAAGAACTTGAGAAACAAGATATTCTGAAGCGGAAGGTATATTCTTATTTCTATCAGATTCTACCTGGTGCATAGATCATCAATTGATCCTAACGTTTGGGTCTTTGTCCCTTAGAATGAAGAGAGAATGAGGAAAGAAATTGAGAAACAGGACCGCGAAAGGCGAAAGGAAGAAGAGAGGTTGTTGCGTGAAAGACAGCGGGAGGAAGAGAGACTTCTGCGTGAGCAGAGACGTGAACTTGAGAGAAGGGAAAAGTTTTTGCAGAAAGAGTATATAAGAGTCAGTGGAAAAACTGCTTAATGGCTGTATTACCCAGTTTTACTCCTGAAATTGAAAGTTTTGTTGACCTTCTATCTAATTTTGTTTGTTCTAAAGGCTGAGAAGAGGAGGCAAAAGGAAGAGCTTCGTAGGGAAAGAGAAGCAGAGAAGCGCAAAGCTGCTATTGAGAAGGCTACTGCACGCAAAATTGCAAAAGAATCTTTGGACCTTATAGAGGATGAACAACTGGAGCTAATGGAATTAGCTGCTACTAGCAAGGGATTGCCTTCCATAGTTCACCTTGATTATGATACTATGCAAAACGTTGACTTGTTCAGAGGTACTGGACTCTAATGACAGTTAGATAACATGAATTAGTTTTTTTTTTTCTTTCCCTAAAACACACTTTATGCTTGCAAAATCTATGCCAAATGGCCTGGCTTCAGTAACCTTGGTTTAGTTGTCCATAGACATCCTTAGTACTTGGGCAAAGTTGTAGTACTTCATTTTCCTCATGCTTCCATTTCATGCCAGTCGTATGAGAGATAATTGTGGCATTGTTCTAGGCCTTATTCTAAAGTGAAGAAATTTGCTAAATGATCAGAAAACAAATACTGCACAAGATATTCTGTAGTTTAGAGATACCACCAGTCTTTGTCGACATTTTTTCCCTTTCTTTTAAGGATCCTCTCTTATAATACTACTGTTTTAGAAGTCTTTACATGGAAATAAGCTTAGCAGAGAACATTTCTTTATGATTATCATGTGGGAGATATGGATACATCACAGTTTTTTAAAGAGTGAATCACGACAAACTTTTTGACAATTATCAGAATGGAAGTTTAATCTCTTAGTCAGAGTTCCCTTGTTTAACTTAATACCTACGTTAAAAGGCATGATAACCTAGCTTGATAATATGCAACTTTATTTGGGAAATGCAACTCCTTTGGAAGTTGATTCCTATCTTTCTTGTTTGGACTTTTGGGTGCTACCCTCACTAATATTTCTCTGCCAACACATCCTTTCTGCTTTTAGATTCTTTGAGCTCATTCCCGCCTGACTCTGTGAAACTGAGGAAGCCGTTTGCTATTCAACCATGGATGGACTCAGAAGAAAATGTTGGGAACCTGTTGATGGTATGAACTGAGACATCTTTATTTCTTTCTTTTCTGCCCCTTATTTTTTTGCTTGACTAGAGAGTGCTTCAGATAATTGAAGAAGTGCTCTGATGGACAAGCTTTAGTGCATATATTCTTAAGGGTTTGCCGAATCAAACCCATACTAACGTGCGCAATTGTTGGGGTAGGTTTGCTGAATCAAACTCATACTAACGTGTGCAATGGTTGGGATTTGGTTGTGCTACTATGTGAAAATTTTAAACTTTTCCTTGTCATTTTTGTTCATTGTATTAGTTTGAAGACACAAATAGTTAATGGGATAATGTTGGGTGTGAAAAGCTTCATTTGTCTTTTCCAGGTTTGGAGATTTTTTATAACTTTTGCGGACATTCTTGGCTTATGGCCTTTTACACTGGATGAGTTTGTTCAAGCTTTTCATGACTATGTGAGTTTTGTTTTACTTCTTTTCTCTTTTTATGATTCAAATTATTGCTTCTGGCAGTTGAGATTTTCATATTTTGGCTTTAGGATTCAAGGTTATTGGGCGAGATACATGTTACTTTGCTGAAATTAATAATAAAAGATATTGAAGATGTAGCCAGAACACCATCTTCTGGTTTAGGAACAAATCAATATACTGCAGCCAATCCTGAAGGTGGACATCCGCAGATTGTCCAAGGGGTAATCCCTGTAATACTGTAATTTTAATATTCCATCTTTTAGAGGTTCATATTGATTTATTTAATGAACATTTTCTATAATAAATCAGGCATATATGTGGGGCTTTGACATACGCAACTGGCAACGACACTTGAATCCACTTACGTGGCCTGAAATATTTCGACAATTGGCATTGTCTGCAGGATTTGGACCGCTCTTGAAGAAAAGGAGTTCAACATGGACATACTTTGGTGATAATGATGAGGTTTTAATATAATTGATCCCTGTCAAAGCATAGGAGTAACAAGAATATTATTGTGGTTATGAATAATAAAGCATGGAATTTGGTATGCAGGAACTTAAATTAGCTGGAACCTTAGATCTAAATTGAGGATATGAGTAGAGTTTTTCATGTAGCATTCCAAGTTACTATTATTTCCTTTCTGCCTACAATCGGGGGATTTATCAGATAAATGCCCTAATAGTTTTACTTAGTTTTAGAGAAAAAAAAGTTTGCAGTTTAGATTGATGGGTAATGTAATTTACTATTAACTGGGATTCATTTGAAACAAATTAATAGACACAAAAGCAGTTAGAATTTTGACTGATTTGAACCTCAATGTTTTATGGCTGACCTGTATTCTGATTGCTAATGATCTCTAGTTTTGGTAGTAAATTATATTTATCAAGATGTGCTGTGATGTCCAATTAGGGTAGAGGATGAAAATGCTGTTTGAGCTATTTAAGGCTTAGATACCATAGTTTTCTACTTGTCAAATATGTGTGTTTTGATTTGAGAATTCTTCTAGGATGGTTTAATTGTTATCCTAATCATTAAAAGTGATGAAAAAAGAGAGATTATTTAGTGTCTGCTATTGATTTGAACAAATATGGTAAGCACAGATTCCTACGATCTATCTTTGTTTTGAGTTTTCTGAATTCTTTATTTGTTGCAGGGTAAGAGTTGTGGAGATGTAATTTCAACTCTGCGCAATGGATCAGCAGCTGAAAGTGCATTTGCATTAATGCGAGAGAAGGGTTTATTACTTCCTCGCAGATCTAGGCATCGATTGACACCTGGAACTGTTAAATTTGCTGCTTTTCATGTTCTGTCACTTGAGGGAAGCAAGGGGTTAACGGTGCTTGAGCTTGCAGACAAGATACAGGTTACATTCATTCTCTTTCCTAAATATTAGTGCCCTTTTCCCTTGTTTTTAATTTGTTTGTGACTTTAGAAGGCATCCCTTGACCGATTTGCATTTCATGATTTCATCGTTGCACTATATAGAAATCTGGACTTCGGGACCTGACAACCAGCAAAACTCCAGAGGCATCTATATCTGTTGCATTGACAAGGGACCAAAAACTTTTTGAAAGAATTGCTCCTTCAACATATTGTGTTCGGGCTGCTTACAGGAAGGATCCTGAAGATGCTGAGGCAGTACTCTCTGCAGCCAGGAAGAAAATTCGTGTGTTTGAAAATGGGTTTTTGGGTGGAGAAGATGCTGATGATGTTGAGAGAGATGAAGACTCTGAAGTTGACGTTGATGAGGATCCTGAAGTAGATGATTTAGCTACTCCATTAAATGCCAACAGAAGCGCGGATCCTTCTAATGAAGTGAATACATATTCAGCTAGTGGAAAAGATAACGACTGTGGTGATGTTTCATTACCAACAGAATCTGAGAAAGAATTATTATCTTTCCCTTTGAATGTTCCCAAGGATGCCAAGACTCCAAGCATTGTTGAACAATGTGGCGCACGGGAAGATAGAAGGGTCAGTAATTTTGAGCAAGAAGATATTGAGATTGATGAAAGCAAGTCAGGTGAATCATGGGTTCAAGGACTCACAGAAGGGGATTATTCGCATCTCAGTGTTGAGGAGCGTCTTAATGCCCTTGTTGTCTTGGTTGGTATTGCAAATGAAGGGAATTCTATACGTGCTGTTCTCGAGGTTAACATTCTTTCTCATTTTATCATCTTTAAGTTCTTTTCCCCATTTTCTTTTGTCTTGATAGAAACTTTTTACAGGACCGTATGGAAGCCGCAAATGCAATTAAAAAGCAAATGTGGGCTGAGGCACAGTTGGATAGAAGTCGCCTGAAAGAAGATATTATCAATAAATTAGATCTTCCACCTTTTACTGGGGGCAAAATTGACATTCAAGTTACTAATTCTGCTGTTGAGGGCAGCCAAAGCCCATTGCCAGTTGGCTATAGAATTAACAAGGAGACGTCTCCGAGCACTGCTGATGACCAAAAGCCCCTGGTTGCATCGGAGAATACACAAAATCTACTAAATGGTACTCCAAATGAGAAGTCTCTGATTGTTCTAGATCCTTCCAGTAACCCGGATAACTTATCAATTCAGCAATATGGAAATACTTCAAAAAGGTCACGCTCGCAATTGAAAGCCTATATTACCCACATAGCAGAAGAAACATATATATATAGATCTTTGCCTCTAGGCCGAGATCGGAGACGTAATAGGTACTGGCAGTTTGTTGCATCTGCTTCACGAAATGATCCTTGTGCTGGTAGAATCTTTGTTGAACTGCATGATGGCAAGTGGAGAATCATCGACTCAGAAGAGGTAATATTTGTGTTGTTTAGTTCTAATGATTGGTAACAATTTCCTTAATTGAGATCACTAAATATTTTTTGCCTTTTTTTCTTTTTCTCTGGCTTGTAACATAAGTATTGGATCACAAGATTGTTGCTTTATTATTGTGCTGTGTGTCCTTTATCAACATAATACTTGATCCATTCTATGCAGGCCTTTGACACCCTTTTGTCATCTTTGGATGCTCGTGGGCTTAGGGAATCCCATCTGCGTATAATGTTGCAAAAGATTGAAACTTCCTTCAAAGAAAATGTCTGTAGGAACTTAAGATCTGAAAACACTGCATGTCGAAGTGGAACTACTGTTGAAAATGAAGTTGCTGAAACAGATTCTAGTCCAAATAGTTCAGCTGGTATTGACAGTCCTAGCAGTATTGTCTGTAATACAAGCGTAGATGCTCTGGATACTTCATCTTTGTTCAGAATTGAGCTTGGAAAAAATGAGATGGAGAAGAAGGGTGCTTTGAAAAGGTATCATGATTTCCAGAACTGGATGTGGAAAGAATGCTTTAGTCCTTCAACATTATGTGCCATGAAATGTGAAAACAAAAGGTGTCCTCTGCTGCTGGAAACTTGTGAATTTTGTCTAACCACTTATTTTTCAGAGGATCCCCACTGCTCTTGTCATCAGAATTCTAGGATTACTGACAAGACCTTTGGGTCTTTAGAACATAAAACTACATGGGGAGAGAGGCGATTGGGTTCTTCAGATGTAAATAGCTGCAGATCTTCTCTACCTCTGGGAATTAGTTTGCTGAAGGCCCTGTTGGCTATGGTTGAGGTGGAATACCTTCTATTTTGTATCCCTTTTCCTTTTTCTCAATTGTTGCATCATGATCCTGGTATGTTATATTTGGGGATCACATTGATGATTTATATGCACTTCTGAATTGGCAGGCTTCTGTTCCTCTAGAAGCTCTCCAGCCATTTTGGGTGGAGAATTACCGAAGGAGCTGGAGTATGAAGTTGAGTATCTCGTCTTCAGCAGAAGAAATACTACAGGTTTGTATCATAGCCCATAGTTTGATAATTTACCAGTTTAACATCAAGCAATATGATAATTTGGTTGCTCATACCATTAATATGTAGATATTGATCTAACTGTTCATCCCTCTCATGCTGTCATCGATCTAAATGATTGTTGACTGATCATGTATTGGCAGGAAAGTTATGCAATATGATAATTTGGTTGCTCATACCATTAATATGTAGATATTGATCTACTGTTCATCCTTCTCATGCTTTCATCGATCTAAATGATTGTTGACTGATCCTGTATTGACAGGAAAGTTATCATGGTGTAGACCTATGAGGACTGAAGTTGCTTTTCTTTGTGCACACTATCGGTTAACTACGCATTTAACTATGTAATTTCAGATTCTAACTGCATTGGAGAATTCCATAAAGCGCAATTTTCTGTCATCAAAGTTTGAGATGACAAAGGAACTGCTAAGCACTTCTGCTTCACCCAAAAATCCACTGTTTGATTCGGCTGCTCTGGAATCAGTTCCTGTGCTTCCATGGATACCAAAAACTTCTGCTGCTGTGGCTTTGAGGCTTTTTGAGCTAGATTACTCTGTTATTTACATGCCAGATGAGAAAACTGACCCCTTTGATGACAAACCTGTCAAAGTATGTTCTCAAGTCTTGCAATCTATTCGTTTTGCTTTCTGTTAATTTTATGTTTCCTTCAATTTTAATCTTCATGGTCTAGTTTTACTATTTGTTTCAAGCATATGTGGATGATAAATAAAATTCCAGAGGCGCTCTTTAGTTGTCTAGAAAACACTTCACATTATTAGTAATACTTTTCTTTACCCTTTTTGCTGGTGATGGCAATACTGTTTACATCTACAAACACCTTAAAACCTTGAAAGGAGAAATGTGTGGGTTGTACTTTTGGTTGGCTTGGGTATTGTTTGATATGTTGTTTGCTAAAGGGGGGTTTAAAGTTTTAAGGTGGTTGGCTAACTTAAGTTCCTTCTGCAGAAGTTTCCTTCTAGATACTCTCCTCTCAGGAGTAAAGAAGTTGAAATGAAAGTGTTGAAGCAAGAAGAACGATTTAAAGAAGAAAACTTCACCGATCTGCGTGGTAGACGCAGTAACTATCGTCGTGGAAGGACAAGCCGTGACCAAGCAGCTGGGACAAGGGTTCAAAAAAAGTCTCCTGCCTTAAAAGCTGGTACTGCCAGGTACAATGGTCGCGAGCTTGAAAGTTCGAATCAAGGATTAAGACAACAGGGAAGAAGAACTAATATGCAAGTATCCAGCCGAGGTCGTCGGACGGTTAGGAAAAGGAGAGGAGAGAAGATGGTTGCCGAGGAGGGATTGATTAGTTCTGTGAAGGACAAAATTAGCTCCAAGAAGTATAGTGGATCATTGAGAAACTTGGGTGAGGAAGAATGGGGTTTTGAAAAAGGCAGGATGGATATGGAAAGTATTGATAATAGCAACAGTCTTGAAGCAGCGGAATCTGATGACAATGTCGAGGCAGAGGAATATGAGCAAGTAAACTGGGAACAGGATTTAGAAGGTACCTCCAGTAGGTGGAATGGAAATTTGATGGATGTAAGCGATGATGATGCCATTGCTTCAGCCGATGAAAATGGCATTGAGGATCTTAGAGAAGATGATATTAGGGATGAAGATTCAGAG
>JAOQMP010000002.1:24797366-24821579 GCA_027563575.1 Erythroxylum pedicellare
ACTTTAGTGACTATTTTTAATTTATTCTTTAAACATTGTGATTATATTATTTTTGTCTAATTTATTTTTTAAATATTTTTATTTATTTATAACATAAACCTATAAATTTAAAATTTTCATATATATTAACTAATATAATATAATATAATAATTAAATTAAAGAAATTATTTTTTAAATAAAATTAAATGTATTTTTAGAAGTCCCGAGATTCTCTCGGGTTGCGAAACTGAAAACGCCGATGACGCTGCATGTGATTAGTTATTAGGCTTACAACGACCGCGAACATGGCCACGCTCAACTGTACACCTCCGTATCTTATGATTGACTTTGATTTGCTACAAGTGCAAGCAAGCAAAGAGCTCCTCAAGTGTCATAAAACTATTACCACTGGCTCCCCCCCCTCCCCATTCTCTTCTCTCTTTCCAAATACAAAATTCTTCAATGGCATTGCCTCTCCACATCCAACCAGTTGTAATTCCATTTTCATTTTCATCTCCTAGACCTAGAAACTCCTCTTCCAATTCCATCCTCTACAATGCCTCCCTTCCTCAGTCTCTTAGGCTCTCCTGCGCCGCTCAACCGCCGCCATTTTCTTCATCTGTCACTGTCCACGCCGACAATCCCTCCGATTCCGCCGCCATTGCCTTCGTCATCCGAGCCCGCAACCGAATCGGACTCCTCCAGGTGATCACTCAGGTCTTCAAGGTCCTCAACCTTCGCGTCGAGAAGGCCACCGTGGAATTCGAGGACGATTTCTTCACTAAAACGTTCTACGTCACAGATTCTCACGGCAAGAGGATCGCCGACCGCAAGAGCCTGGATATGATCCGAAAGGCTTTGATGGATTCGATTGACGACGGGACCGGAGCCCCGGAAGTCAAGGTGCGGCCCACGGGGAGAGGAGTGGTGGTACGTAGGGTGGGATTGGGTTCCGGCGCTAAGACGGAGAGAATGCTCGGGTTAATGGATCGGTTCTTGAAGAATGACCCGGCTAGCTTGCAAAAGGACATTTTGGACCATGTGGAGTATACTGTTGCTAGATCACGCTTTAGTTTCGATGACTTTGAAGCTTACCAGGTTTCCTCTTAATACAACACTTATAAAAAACACATTACCTTTTTTCTTTTCAAGTTTTGGCGGGAATAACTGGTTTATGAGAAAATCGATCAACTATTTTTTAAAAAAAGATCTTTTGAGCCATTGATGCACGCATGGACCCAGCCTGCTTGCTTGCTCTAATTTCGTATTAACTACATAGCTCTCCTTTTTCAGAAGTGGGACATTTTGGTTAAATTTGTATGTGTAGGCGCTGGCACATAGCGTACGAGACCGGTTGATTGAGCGTTGCCATGATACTCAGATTTACTTAAAGATGAAAGATCCCAAACGCATATATTTCCTCTCGCTCGAGTATCTTATGGGTACTGTTTTGTTTGAGTCTCTTTTCCAGCTTCTTCAGTTTCAAACTTATGACTTATCTGATGCTGCTGTATAGTTTGCTTGTTAATTGTAGGTTTGGTTTTGTTCCATTCTTTTTGAATTATTAATTAATAGCTGATGATTTTTTTTTCCCTTTCTATGTGTTTATAACCTAGTAATTGAAGCAATTAGGGAGGGCCTTAATTTTTTGCTACCTATTTAGGCCTTCTTTTTAAGACACTTATGTTGAATCACCTTTAATTAGTTCAGATTGGAATTCCAGGTCGTTCCTTGTCAAATAGTGTCATCAACCTTGGAGTTCGGGATCAGTATGCGGAGGCTTTATCACAGCTTGGTTTTGAGTTTGAAGTTGTGGCAGAGCAGGTTAGATTTGATTTATGGTAAATCTTTTTGTCTTCTTTTAAATCATTGTCCAGTGGGATTATAAAGGCATTTAATATAGGCATTTCATGTATTGCAGTTGTCTCAGATGAAAATTTGATTGCATCTATTTGTAAATATCTGTGTTTGGGACATCTATAAACACTACCTTTCATTTATTGGGTGTCAGCTTTTAACAACTCATGGAATATCTTAGATTCTCTTGGGGCCTATTCTGGAAAGTTATAGTTAGTATGTGAATTGGGTTTGTTAAAATTGACGGAGAAACTGTGAATTATAATCTCTGGGATCCTTCTTCCCAGAGTTTCTAACAGATTGCAGCAGTATCTTATTACAATTAGTCTGTATAAATCTGAAGATATATTAATTTACTGGAAAACTTGTACATGACTAGTAAGTAAGAACATGGAGAATGGAAACTGATTCTGTTTCTGCATTAGTTATTCCTTTCCCTTAAAAGTTGGAATTCCAGCATCACTAGAAATTGTCAATTTCATTTTTAAGTTTAAACATCTCTATAACCTTATCACTTATGCAAGGTCCTTGTTGTCTAAAAAATCTTTTCCAACAAGATTGATTTTGCTTTTTTTTTTTGAAAATTAAAGATTTCATTGATTAGAGATAATTACAGCTAGAATACAAAAGGATAATCCAAAAAGTCTAGATTACAAAGAGTAATGGTTCCTAGTAATTGTCTAACATAAACAGACTAAGACATAGCTGGAGATTCATGTAGCATCCTATATTCAGGTGTTTTTTCTTTTTCTATGATGTTTTAAGGAAGGAGATGCTGCTCTTGGAAATGGTGGCCTTGCACGTCTTTCAGCCTGTCAAATGGATTCTCTAGCAACATTGGATTATCCTGCCTGGGGGTACTTTTCTATCGTGTTTCCATCATGAGATTGTTATGCAATGGAAGAAATGTCGGATGTCTAAAATAAATTTATTCTATAAATCATACAAAGTGTCAAGGTTTATTTTCATCTTTGATAAACCATAAGAAAATACTATTTATTTTCTTGGGTAGAAAAGAATATACTCTTTGAAGTGCTTACTTGTCTATAAACTTTCCATTAGTAGTTATAAATAAGAGCCAGTAGCACCGAAGGGTACTTGATCTTCAGGGAAGCTAGACTGACGTAAAGGCTAACAATGACTTCATTGAGCATGCTTCTCTGTGAAATCAGTTCACGGAGCTACATTACTTGTATTATCATTTAACTTCCACTTTGCATTTTCAATTACAATAATGCAGATTTTAGTAGGAGATAGTATCACTACGTTAGTGGAGATAAACATTGGGGACTTTTGCTGCTAATGGCTATTGTCTATCTCCACAAATTTGATTTTACTGGGATGCTCCATGGAAATCCATGTCATAGCAATAGGATTTTGAGCCTAATTGTTAACTTCTTATACCAGTCCTGAAGTAGAAAACAGTTTATGCCTTAAAGCCCCAAAGGTTTTATTATTTTTGCTTTTTAATGTATAAATTAGGGGGTGTATGGAAATATGCTTTAGAATTCAAGGGAATGGGCTTTAAAGTAAATAGCAAAAGTTATTAAGTTTATAGATGTTCACACAATTTTAACCCTTTCTCGCAGTTGTGTATTAAAACTAAAACCAAATAAATGAGTACAAGGTCTTGAAAATTTTGTCTCAGTCTGATGTGGCAAAATGTATGATTACAACATCCAACAGGTGCTATTCATTATATGTTGCACATCATATTAGTATGTAGAATTTTGTTTGGGCCTAAACAAGTTAGACTACTTCCTTGTTGACAAAGTTTTGGTAAGAATTAAGAAAATTCAAGAAGCTTTAAGATCTGTTAACTGGTTATTCTCCATTCCAAGAGTCTCATTTTTACATGTGCAGCTATGGACTACGCTACCAGTATGGGCTGTTCCGCCAGGTCATATTGGATGGTTATCAACATGAACAACCTGATTACTGGTTGAACTTTGGAAATCCTTGGGAGATAGAACGAATCCATGTAACTTATCCTGTGAAGGTTTGGAAGTATTACTTGTTCCTTTATTAGACAATTTTGGTTCATCATTTGACATTGGGTTCTGTGATGATGTCCTAAACTTTTTATCCAGTCTCAAACTATTTATCTTGGATTGATTAGTTCTATGGAACTGTTGAAGAGGTGGACTTCAATGGAGGAAAACAAAAGGTTTGGGTTCCTGGAGAAACAGTAAGTTGTATATTCCTTTCTTTAACGTTTCACTTGTTCATTCATTAGTCATTGAATTAATTGCTTTTAGTTTTTTAGCATCTTTACAAGACATAAAATAAAAATCAAGTACAAGTTTGATGAGCATCCAGAAATTTTACTAAATAAATTGTATTTGAACTCCTAGGTGGAAGCAGTAGCTTACGACAATCCTATCCCTGGTTATGGAACAAGGAACACAATTACTCTTCGCCTCTGGGCTGCTAAACCAAGTGATCAAAACAATATGGTAACTTCTACTAAAGATGAATACTGCTCATTTTAGGAAAGCGTGTTGAGATTTATATGCCTAGTTAAACGTATTTACACATTATTTGTACCAAAGGAGTAATGTGGAAGAACTGCTATCTGAAAGATGATAAGGTTCTGTGTTCACCAATAAAAACACAGTTAATGAACTGAGCTGGCTTTGGTGGGACTGATTATTTCTTGAGATATTCTGTAACAACTATTGCCTCTTTTTATAAATTCAATAATCTGGTTCTTAAAGGAGCCTTATCAGCTTCATGTATAGGTTTGCTGCATGGCTCATCCCTCTTTTTGTTACCTCACCTGTTCATGGCCTTGTTGATTTACGTTAAATCTCCTGATATCCCACTTTGAACTTTTTTTAAAAATAAATATTGTACAATGTAATGGAAGGTGTTTGGCTTCACTAAGATAAATTGGACACTTTTGGTTTAGGTAAATGGACGACCAGATTATATATATACAATGCCTTCTTGAAACTTTTAAGCATTTCCTGAAGGAAATCCTCTTTTTTAGGAGTCTTATAACACAGGTGACTATATCAATGCTGTTGTCGATAGACAGAGGGCAGAAACTATTAGTAGTGTTCTATACCCTGATGATCGTTCGTATCAGGTAAGGCTGTTCCTTCTTCAGAGATGGTCTATTTGTCAATTAAATAGGAATAGTTTGTGAATCTACATTAATTATTACTGATTAGGTAGTCCTCCTTAATGGCCTATCCATTTGTTGCAATTCATTTGCTAATTCTCAAGTGCTCTTTCCCAGGGAAAGGAACTACGCTTGAAACAACAATACTTTTTTGTCTCAGCATCGCTACAAGACATAATAAGGAGGTATAAAGACACTCACAATAACTTTGATGACTTCCCAGATAAGGTATCCAATCTTAATAAATTCCTTGTATATCAGTGTGTACCAATCACTCACATAACCAATTAAAGGGAAATAAATCTTAAAAACAACTAATACAGAAATAACATTTAACGCATTTGTGCACACAAACCCAGACAAAAACACATATAGAGGGAGAGAGCGTCAATATGTAGAATCAATTACTATATGTTGGCTTTTCACCATAAAAAGTTTCAAAACTAAAGCTTGTGTTAAAGATTGCATGGTATGGATTATATTCCAAAAAACAAAATAAATTTTGATATTGATAACAATATCTGGTGCAATCCTGTGCATATGTAGTTATTACATATGAGCTGCTCTGAGGCAAATGGAAAGCACTTACTCACAACTAAGACATCCTTGAAGAATAAATGTCGATAGTGAGTTCTGGGTATTTCACTAACTTTGTACATGTTTTTCTGATTCATGTAGGTTGCTTTGCAGCTAAATGATACTCAGCCATCTCTAGTAATTGCAGAGCTCATGAGAGTGCTTGTTGATGAAGAGAATTTGGTTTGGAGTAAAGCATGGGACATTGTTTGCAAGGTTTTCTCTTTCACAACGCACACGGTGTCACGTGATAATCTGGAGAAAGTCCCTGTTGATCTACTGGGCAGTCTTCTTCCTCGCCATTTACAAGTGTGTTATATGCTTTCCAATGCAATTTCTCTAGAATAATATAGTTTCATCATTTTGGTGGTTTAGTATTGGTCCATGGTATATAAATGGTTATGAAGGTATATTAGATAATAACTTGTTTAATAAAGTATTCTTATTCTAGCTCAGTTCAATTCTGCAGTAACTATTGTGAATTCAGAAACAAGGTTGGATAATAGATGTTCTGAATTACCTTTAGCCACCTTTGGCAGACAAGGCCTAACTGCAGGACAGCAGGACTGATTTGTGAATCAGCTATGATGCTTACCATTAATTTCTGTTTAGAAATTCCCTTTAACAATTTGCAAGATTTTGATGCATGAAACTGTTATCCATCGTGGAATTTGACAAAAAAATTTGTTCTTTCATATTATTATTTTTCAGATTATATATGACATAAACTTCAAATTCATTGATGATTTGAAGAAGAAAATCGGTACAGACTATGATCGACTTTCTAGGATGTCAGTTGTTGAGGAAGGTGCTGTTAAGGTGTGAAAAACTACTTTTCTTTGTTGGCAAGCAGAATCCAAATGGCTTTTCTTCTTCTTCTTTGTTTATCAGGACCATGATGTGTACATTTAATTTTCATGGCTTAAGAATTTTCCACTTATCTCAATAAACCCATTATTTTCCTCAAGGGTTGTTCTAAATGCTTTTGATCTTTTATTTTGGCTCTCATTTCTGCATTAAATATTGCACTTTTGAAATTAATCTTTTATGGACTTTATATTTTCCAAGTTCAGTTTGGCTTTCTACTTTCTTGCAAGCAAATGGATTTACATATTGATTATGGGAGTATCAATTATTAATTTGTACCCCTAACATGTGCTAAACATTACTCTGCATCTCTCATTTAAGGGAAAAAAGAAAAAACTTTTGGCTTCACATATAACCTAAATCTTGCAAACATATGGCCTGCTCTATATTTGAAATGATGGGGATGTTAGAAAGATGAATATTCCTTCAATATCCGAATTATGAATTGTTTCTACCGGAGTCATGCTTTTGTATGACCTGGATAGGATTTGTGTTTGATAATGATTATCTACTTCCTCTCTGCCTTTTCTCACTCTCTCCCATCATATATTCTATTGCTTTTGGAACTGGATATATTCAATCTTTTGTATTTTATTTGCAAAAGGAAAACATTTCGTCTTTGAGTTGTTTGAACAGTTATTAATTTTTGTAGCCTTTCTGTGCACTATATGAAATATAATTTTGTACCTGCTGTATGACAGAGCATTCGAATGGCAAACCTGTCAATTGTTTGCGCACATACTGTGAATGGTGTTTCCAGAGTACATTGGGAGTTGTTAAAAACAAGAATATTCAAGGTACTTCTTAGCTTTCATTTTCACTTGTATTTGTGATAATTTATGGCAAAAATTGTCTCCTCCAAGACATTTTAAACTTCCTAGCATTTCTTTGCAGGACTTCTATGAGCTATGGCCTCACAAGTTCCACTACAAGACAAATGGAGTGACCCAGGTTGAAATAAATTATGCTACAAAATATTTTCTTCTCACAATTTCTGTTGCAGGTGATATGGTGTACCATATCAAGCTGCAGTATGCTTATCACTTTGTTTATGGAATCAGGGCCAGTAATGAACCAGAACTGGTTATTTCTGATTCTAGGCCTTGTATGCTTAGAACAGCTGCTCTAAGTCTGATTTCATAATGAAGTCCCAAGTAAATGGAAATTGTGACAATCTTATTTGTAATTTAAATCAGCCAGTTCTGGAAGCTTTCTCAGGGACAGCACTGCCCAACTTGCTCTGTGTGGCTCCGACTTGATTTTAGTTATATGACCTGACTTTCTGTGCCTCCTATATTGAGATAGTACTTCTTGTTCCCATTCTTCGGCCTAGCCATTGCTGTTAGTGGACCTGATATGGGACGATTTCTCTATGATACGACTTGACAAAACAAATTATATTAACTGCAGCTGACTTTACTCATTTGCTTTTGTTGATTTATTGGTTCATTTCTCCTTTGCTTCTCAACTTGAGAACGGAAAGAAGTACTTCTTTCCTTTTGAAGTTTCTACTATCGAGAGCTGTTCATTGGTTGCAACATTTGCATTTTCAACACTATTTAAGGCAACACTAACCTGATAAAATTTGCCTCCACTCATATTAATTTCTAACTTCATCCCTGAGCTTTCTTAATGTGGAAGATAAAATTGTCAACAGCCCCCGATATACTGTGATCATTGTCTTTTTTGGTTCAACATATGCAAATTTTTTCTTTTTTTTGAAAATAACATCTTCAAACTTTTGCTATCACACATAATTGGTGTCATCAGCAACTCTAAGTTCTTTGATCCATTATTTTGTTGTCTCAGCGTCGTTGGATTGTAGTAAGCAACCCCAACTTGTGTTCTCTTATCTCCAAATGGCTCGGAACGGAAGCTTGGATTCGTGAGGTGGACTTATTAGCGGGCCTGCGAGAACATGCAGCAGATGCTGATCTATACCGAGAATGGAAGACGGTAAGTCTTGTTAGTATAATGCTGTTTCTTTGGAAACAATTGTAAGGTAAACTGGTAAAGTTAGGTGTTCTTGTCATTTTGCCCCTGTAGATCAGGATGGTTAACAAAATGAGGCTTGCAGAATATATTGAAGCAATGAGTGGGATTAAGGTTTGTCGTGAAAACATCATCAGAAAATCTCAACTTTCTTGTCCATGTCCCCTTGTTACTTCTTCAGTGTATGTCTTCGAATTATCTCACGTAAGCAGCACATTTGTACTTACAGGTCAATGTCAATGCAATGTTTGATGTTCAGATAAAGCGAATTCATGAGTACAAAAGACAGTTTCTCAATATACTGGGGATCATCCACCGATACGACTGTATCAAGGTGAATGGGAAATAACAGAGTAGAAGAGTTTATTGTATTTGATGAAGAGCCATCTACCATACTTTCAGCTAGACTTGTCTAAGTGAAATTATTTAATATTCTTCCATGGCTTCTTTTGTTGTTATTACCTCTAGCTGGGTCTGAGTCAGCAGGATGATATGAGCTATATTAATTATTATTACTAAAATGGTATCCCACGTAAATTATATTTACATTGGACAGTTAAAATTATATTTACATTGGACAGTTAACATTCTGATTCTGAGCAACGTGCTTTCCAAGTTGTGTAACATGTCTGTTTCCTTGAAACAAGTATATGTTGCTCTTATTAATCTCATGTTGCAGAACATGGAAAAGAATGATAGGAGAAAAGTTGTCCCTCGTGTCTGCATAATTGGAGGAAAAGCTGCTCCTGGTTATGAAATTGCAAAAAAGGTTATCAAACTTTGCCACGCTGTAGCCAGCAAAATTAACAATGACCCTGATGTTGGAGATCTTTTAAAGCTGGTAAGAGTACTGTCTGTGCACATATTCAATGAGTTCAATTTTGCTTTTCTAACATTGACTAGTGGGAGTCATATAGCTTGCATAGGGTTTGCACTTGGTATTGCTAGGCCTAATCAAACAATAATCAGTTTGAGCATTGAAAATGTAGATCCGATAGGCAATTCCTATGTTCTCCATCCTTTGTCTTCATTCTTGTGTTCTTTCATTGCAGGTCTTTATCCCTGATTATAATGTTTCTGTTGCTGAGTTGGTAATACCAGGTGCTGATCTTTCACAACACATAAGGTCTGTATTGTGTTACACAGGATTTCACAGTTGGACAAAACTTCACTTGAATGTGTCTCCTTCCAACAAAACAGTGAATAACTGATATGCTTCAAGCTAAATGAACTGAGAATATGTGGGTTGTGAAATCATGAGGAATTTTTACCATATACATTACTGGAGCTTAAGACATGATGTTACGGTTATGAAGTTGTGAAAAAATTTGCTGCAAGTTTCTGTCCACTATCAAAGTAATTATCTACAATTATGTTGGTCATTGTATGGACAACTATCCTGTTGGTGGCTCGATACCTTGGGTTAGCCATTGAAACCAACTTCCTCCTTCTTCAATGAAATGTGTGCTAGTGATTCTATTATATGTCAAAAGAGAGGGGGTCATGGTCTCATAGTTTCTAGAACAAAACACAGCATCCATGTTTTTCAGTCCAATTTGACTTTTCATACATGTTTAAACACTAGCTTGCTTAATGTTATGTCCTATGATTCTTGTGCAGCACAGCAGGCCACGAGGCATCAGGAACTGGTATTATGAAATTTTTGATGAATGGATGTTTACTTCTAGCTACAGCAGATGGTTCAACTGTTGAAATAATAGAAGAATTAGGGGCAGAGAACATGGTAAGTCATGTGGTTTTCAAGGATAGTGTCTGAGGTGAAATTCATGGCCAATCTCCTGTGCTGTTCTCATTTATGGACTAGTCACTAAATGGTCTATAGAAATAGGATGACTGGGAGAATTAATTAACAAAATTGTGCTGCTGGAAATTCCCTATTTTGACTTGGTTAAGCGTACTATTTTGGGGTTTCTCCATGTTGGTAAGTTTTAGTGGACTTCTAGAAGATGGTCATGATTTTGTAATCCGAATATCAATACTGATCAAGCTTTTAACTGCCTTCATGATTTATTGATGCATCTTCTAGCAATATTTCAGAATTGCTTTCTGACACACTACAATTTCTAGTTCTTGCTCGGTGCAAAACTACATGAAGTTCCAGTTTTGCGTGAGAAAGGTCAAAACCTTAAAGTGCCTCTTCAATTTGCTCGTGTCGTAAGGTATGGAGATGAACAGGGGAAAAAATATAACCTAACGCTCAAGTGAAAATTTATCTGTTAACCAAATATCATTTTATCTTCGAAGTATGATCATATATGCTGATGGACCTCTTTCTCATATCAAGAAAGTATGATATTGTTTTGGTCATTTTCTTGATCTGCTAACAATGTGATGAGCAAATTGACGTCCTAGTTTCAATCTTTGTTTGAGAAAGGGTAAACATTGAAACCATGAGGACGTGTTAGTGTGTATTGCTTATAGAAATGCTCTATATTTGACTTGTGTGATGGTGCACGAAGTACAAGAGTTTTGCAAAGATTAAAAAAGAGACATTTCTTAAATGTGATGATTGGTGTTGTCTACTATGCTATAAACTGCAGGATGGTTCGAGATGGGTATTTTGGTTTCCAAGAGCATTTCAAGTCACTTTGTGACTCAGTGGAGGGTGGGAATGACTTCTACCTCGTGGGCTATGATTTTGAGAGTTATCTAGAGGCACAGGTGCTTATTACAGTTGTTGGTTGTGGGATGTTGTTGACAAGTAGAGAGATATTTGACAGTGTACATTAATAATAATAAATGCAGGCTGCAGCAGATAAAGCATTTGTTGATGAAGAGAAATGGTGTCGGATGAGCATTCTCAGTACTGCTGGATCTGCGAGATTCAGCAGTGATAGAACAATGGAAGAATATGCAGAGAAGACTTGGGGAATCAAACCCTGTAGATGCCCTTTCTGATACACATTCACATTTCACATTATTATTATTAACTTCTACTAATAATGGGGAATATCATAGCCCAGTGCAATACAACGCAATGATATGAGATATCGATCTTATATGAGTCGTCAGTTCTCATTATCATTTCTTTTCCATATTGAATGACAAACAGTTTATCAGTAGATGAAAATAAATGATACACTTTACGTTTCATTCCCTAAATTAAAAAATATCTTGGAAAAAAAAAAGAATACAGTAAGAATCTATTACTGGCTTAATTCGTCAGAGTCAAGGGAAGGGATTCAACTCAAGCAAGTAATAACAGATATTCAATTCTTATTCAACTTCCGCTACAGAAACAAAAACCTCTCTCTCGTTTCCGTTTGTATTCTATTGACCTCCTGACTCAGCTTCAGAATCAGAGAAATGGGGTCGCTTGTTTACTTGTTACTTCTAGTTCCTGCCATTTCATGGTCCCCGTTGAGCTTCGCATCTCATTCTCACCATCAGTGGTCCGATCGCCTGCAACTTATCAGACAAGTGCAGGAGTCCAAGCTTAAAGTCGCTCAATTAGGTATACATCTTCAGTTTCCCCCTAAATTAACCGACTAATGCTTCGATTATCATCAGTAACCTTTAGAAAGACTTGGAGTAGAATCACAAGTGGATCGTAATACGCAGAATCAGTTCTCGAAGAGATCGCCGAGAATCTGACTGCGAGAAATCACCATCTTGCGGAGCTTGAGAAACGGATTGAGGAGATGGACGCAAGAATAAAGGACCTCCGGCCTTCTTTCTCAAACTTTAAGGTTCTTTGGCTTCATTGAGTTTACTTAATTGTCTTTTTTATCCATCAGATTTCAGATTTCCATTATCTGTCTGACCTATTTTGTGTAACGTGAATATTATCCTTCCATACGTATTTGCGTGTTAACTTCAAACATTTTAACAGGCCGAGCCGTTGCCTTCTGGAGAAAAGATTCGTGAACTTGCGGACGAGGTTTGCTTTGCTTTGTTTACGCCCCAATTTCATGTTCTTTCGATTGTTGTCGTCTGAGTATGATATTGTTAAGTAAGCGATGAGGTATATTTTGCTTCCTTCGTTGCTTGATTTTACTGATTGGAACAGTAGCTTCACAATGTATAGGTACGAGATTTGTGGGCTGTTCTGAGAAAGAACAACTTTGAGCTGCATGTTTTAGAATCTAAAGCAATGGAAGCTGAGGAGAAATTAGAGATGGAAACTTCCCGGGTTGAGCAGGTTAATAACTTAACATTTTTCTTTTCTTATAAATGTTTGTAGATAGTGACAGAGGCCTGTCTAGTTGGTTATATTAAATCTTTTCGGTGGAGGATCTTTGAAGATTTCTGTTATGGTAAGTGGATGGCTGTTTTTCATGAGCTTTGCATTTAGTATTATAAGCCAATTGCTACTTCATTCTTATCTTTCCCACATTTAGAAGATTCAAAAATATCTGACCATTGTCTTATGGCCATTTCAATATCCTCTTTTCAATTTGGCTTTGCGAATTCCATGGATCCCACGAAACTGAAAAGAAAGTAGATGGGACCTTAAGAAATGATGGTGCAGTACGCCCTTTTACAACAATCTAAAAGAATTAATTATATTTCATGCAAAAAGTGGCTTGTATTTTTTCTTTCCTTAAATCCTTGATGTACTATGTGCTTAAGCTAGTACCAAAATTTTCATTGAGGAAGATGCATTACCCAGTGAAATTCTATTTTGCTGCTTCCAGATGGCTGACATTGTCACAGAACAGTGGATCCAAATTCGACAGCTCGAGCAAGCTCTGCAACTCAAAGTACTATTATACAAAGCCATAAATGTCTTACCGTTGGTAGAACTAACTGTTGTTGACTTTTTCTTATTGCTGGTCAATGAGCTTCTAATGTTGAAAGCCTCTTTCAATAGCTGCAAGTATTGAAGGACCTAAGGCAAGCCAATCGCGTAAAATGCACATTTTTGAAGGTGATACAGAGATACACTCTGCTCGACTTTGATCAAATTTTTTTAGCATAGTAAAATTTTTTCATGATTCTTTCCTATGCACTGGGATAAATAGCAATGCAGTTTTAAAATTTCTGACTGAATTCAATGCATTAGTGTATTTTGCAGGTTATGACTGATCTTTATGGAAAACACATTCAGAAGGCGATTGTCCTGTTGCATTCACTTCTGTCAGAGAAAGGATCGTCCAACCTAATCCAATTTCTAGATAAGGTTAAGAGATTCTATCAAGCAGTAAAATTGTTCCACCATAAGGTTTGTGAACATTTTCTTATGGAAAAAGATACGGAGACGTTATTTTGATAGTTCTCGTGGATATCATAGTCAATATTGTCTTTAATTATCCCTGCACACTTTAAATTATCTGTGAAGTGTGTAGGAGATTTTAAATAATATTAGCCATGATGGTTATATAAATCACCAAAATGATGGTCATGTAGCTAACTAGTTTTCTTATTATGTACAATTTTAGTTGGACCAGTTCTTAAGCACTTGCTATGCATGTGATCAATGCATATTGATGGTTTTTCCCATAAGGCCCCATATTTTAGGCGTGCATATAGATCATTGTACAATGTTGTTCAATTTGAGGGTCATCATCTTCAATGCAGTTGCAAGGTATTGTCAAACAAGAAATGGAAAGTCACAGAGTCACTGCATGTCTTGCCAATAAAGAAGTTGTGTTTTTTGTGGTATGTTGCTTTATTATTGTTAGTTTCTACCACCTCTATCTCTGATATTTAATCTTCCACCTGATTTTCTGTTATAAATTTTTAAATTTCAGGCTTCTGCTTTGATCATCTTTCCATTACTGAGTGCTTGGACGTTGCTCACATCACAATTGAGATGGTAAAGAACATTTTTTGTCTTTAAGAAGGTGAAATTCTATTTCATTTTTTGTCGTAAATGTGACACAATGCTGCATCTGGGGAAAAAAGTTTGCTGTGTAAAATTGCAGCCTCGTCTCTGTGCCGGATGGATAAATACTCTAACCTCCCCGTGCAGCTACGCGAGATCCAAATCAATCATGTACTGGTATCTTTGTTTTCCCTTTTTTTTTTCTTTCCGTTTTGATCTAAAGGGACCCTATCAGACCCAGACATTCCTATGTTGCCCAAAACCATACACTAGGATTTGAAACCCCAACCTTGTGGAGGATTTTAACTGTTATCGCACCAATGGGATTACATACGATATTCACACGGAAAGATTCAATCGAGAAGCAATATTCTCGTACTGATGAAATGTAGGCTTGGCAATTTTGGTTGGGGTTGGACTTGGAGATCGGCTAGAATCTCAAAACTTTTTTAAAATAATATTATTTGGTTTGTAAATTTGAGATCAAAACGATGTTAATTTTAAGTAAATTAAAATAATTCCGTTTTAGATAAAGCTATGCAATGGGTTTAGTCTAAAGTCCTTTACAAGCGGCCTCCAAGTCTGATATTTTTTCGCCTGAAGTCCATTTGTAGGTCGAACTGTTTTGCATAAAATCGACCTGAACCTCTCCTTCATAGTCGGCCTAAGCTGTGAAAATTATGAATTCAAACAAATAAGAAATCATGAACATAGAGAGATTACAAATCAGAAACCATAAAATTAACCATGATCCTGGAGAACTCAGAAATTATGAGCCTCGACAAAGAGCTTTAAGATTGGGTCTAAGTCAAAAATAGTTATCTCAACAACTTTTCATTGCAAGCATTGGGCTGCAGTGGTCACCACAACAACACTGGTCCTGCAAGAGAAACGGGGAAGAGAGGACAGACATAATGAAGGCAGGAGATAAAGGAATCTTCGAAAGATGTAGAAAAATGAACAGAGAAGAAAAGTTTGGGAGAGAAATTGAGAGAACAATGAACAGAGGAGAGAATAAAAAATTGAATTGTCATCCATAATGGAAGGTATATCCTTTGATTTATTTTATTTTATTTTCACCTATCCTCATATTAAGAGCAATCTAATTGATCAGATAAGGAAGGTATTATATGTTTGTACGTTTCCAAGTAATTTGATGTCGGTGATCTTTGCGGCTACTCTAATTACTAATTAAACTACTCTGACGGAGAAGCTTTTAGGAATTAGAACTACATCGGCTTATCAAGGCCATGCTCAATACACCTATCTATATAACTGCAAAAATTTCCACCCATCTTTAAGGAACAAAACGAAAGGTCACCGAATGGAAGACACATCCTGGGAACAGAGAACGCAAGCCCTAACACACATCTTAACCAGTCCCACAACCTCACCATCTCTCTACTCTCAGTTCTTCATCGCCACACAAATCCCATGTTACCTCCACTGGGATTACCCACCCATTTTGTGCACCAAAGATTCCACCGTTTTTCCTTCTCTGAATCTGAGGTGGGGCTTTTCCCTCTTTCTCAAAAGGCTGTGCAGATTTGGGCTCCCTCAGACTTCTTGGAGGTCCAGGTGCCCTTACCAACAGCCACCACCATTGATTCTTGCCAAAGGATTGGAGAAAGCTCAGTGGGGTGATGAACAAAGAAGAGACTATGTTAGGAAGAGACTGAAAAGGAAACGAGTTCACCCTAATGTTCATCCGTTGATTCCGATTCTAGTTCCCAATCTCTTCTTGTTTTCGCTTCTGCTCTTGAACCCATTTCCTGAGTTCGATTCATAGGAAATGTAACTTTACTCTCATTTCTCTGATGTTGCTTTCATCAATTGGATTATAACTGTTTTCACTAAATCTTTAACTATTGTATAAATTATAATCTCTATTTTCTCTTCTCCTTTCTAGTTGTTGTGATTGTTTAACAGGAACATGTCTATCCGAAGATTAACAGGAAGTTCCGCTGGCATTTCTAATATCTCATTTTAGAGATATCCCTGTGTATGGCATGTTTGAGTTATGATATGATCGCCTTTTAATTGCTCTCCTTAAAACGTTTACACAAATATAATTTCATAGAAATCGAAAATGAGACTGGAAGTGGAACCTCCTCGACCTTTACCAATGTTTTTACGTTCTCTACGTACTTCCAGCCTATAGGATACTATAGCCTAAACAAGTCGAAAGGTCAACCCAGTTTGTAAATAAATACAACTTGATAGAAGAAAGAATAAAGAGCTTTGGTGTAGAATTTGTAAGACCCGACCGAGGCTTGGAGTTTTTGTTAGACCCATTTCCTTCATCTTGCCACAATATGATTTTTTAAACTAGGAGTCATAGACACTTGCCGTAGTAATTACAACGGGAAATGGAAATGTTTTCTTAACTACCTGCAGGAATTCCTGAAGGTGTGTCTTCAGGAGTCTCATCCGAGGATTTATTGGAGAATTTGCGTTGCTTGTTGCTGGATTGTTAACACCTGATAAAACAAAACCAAGTGACATTGGTTAATCTTATACTGTATCAATCTTACTTGTTGTAAAGTATGAGATGGAAATAAGTAAAGTAATCTATACCATTGCATCAACTAACTAGTGGGGTTTACACATCATAAGCTCTTGGGACTTTGGTTAATGTTGTTTATGGTTAGAATTTCATTATCTATTTATGCATTAATTAGATTTCTGGATCTGGGAATCATATCCGAGGTATTCTCCTATTGTTCAATTATATTCCTTTCTCTTCATCTCCTGTCCCTGATTTGCTTTATGACATTTCCATCCATCGATTATCGGGGGTTGCATGTTTTTGCTTTAGTTTATCGAAGGTCTTACGGTGATTGTCTTTTTTCTTTATGAGTTTCCATTGTTTCTCTTCTTCCTTAACTTCTCTTATTGTTTAGCATTGGATTTGATTCTCTCACCCTAATCTTCAATTTAGGGTAAATCCATCTTGTTCTTGATGCGATTAAGGTATTGTACTTTGTTAATGTTATCCCTTTTGTTTTCAAGTAATTTCCTACTTTAATCTTCCAACTTATCTCGCCAATGCCGAATTGATAACCTCAAATTCAACTTGATTCTTTTGCTCCGAGGAAGGATCTCTTGGCATATCTTCTTTTGTATCCGTTCTTTTTTAATACCATCTAGTGAGCTCCGTTTAATTTTATAGGGGTTTATTGTCTGTATCTTTCTTCTTCGTTTTTCTTTTCCCCATTTCCCCCTATTGCATGAGTGGACATTTGAATGTTTCTTAATTTCCTTATCTAGAGTAAGTTCCAGTTTACTATAAACTGTGAGCTACAGTTTATGTTAAGTTTTTGCACTACCATTTCTCCCTTATTCCTTAGCGATGATCACCTTGAGGAATCTTGGTTCTAGTTTATTGCTTCTGAATATCCTACAATTATGCTCCTTCCACACCTCATTCTATACTTATTGATTCCCAAATTAACCATCTCCATATCACCACTGTTGCTAGTTTTTAGCTTTAGTGTCCAATCAATTAGTTGTTCTACTGTTGTGAGATTATATTGCAAGTTAAACTTTTGTAGTATATATCTCTAGATTTCCAAAGAGTGACTATATATAAACAATAGATGCTCTTTAGTTTCTGGGTGTGTATCGTATAAAATATATTGTTTCCCCCTATCTAACTCATTCTATCTAAGGTAGGTAGTTTATTTTTGCAAGCCAACTATATTAGGAATAGGGATGGCAATCTTGGTCCGCAGTCCCAAGGGAAGGTACAAAACGACGTCATTTTGCCAAAATTGTTTTAAAAAAAGTGTAGACAGGCTAGGTCGGTTCAACCCAGTCAGTGGCTCGTCAAGCTACGGGCTCACAGCCATAGGTCCGTTAGGCCACCCGGCCTCATGCCATCCCCAATTAGGAAGGAATGTTTAGGGACATGATTCTTAAACCAAAAAAGATTAAGCCATTTAATAGGTTGCAAATTGTGTGTAAATAAAGATGCATAAGATGCTATTAAGAACTTCCTTAATATGTCTTCAGTTTAGATACTTTTTTGTTTATCCCAATTTGGGAGATAGTTATAGAATTGATTGTCTTTTATCACAAAAGTTACCCTTGCTCTATTAGGCAACATATATTGATTAGGACTGTAGGATGGTAAGAAAGAGATCCCGATTCTGCCTAATTATCAAACTATAAGCTAGTTTGTTCACCATTTCCTATTATTTGTTTCATCTCTTTTCCTATTATTCCCCTTAGGTTTAGGATGAATTTGGTGGTTTGGGAGGGGTTAAAAAGAGGTTTCATTAACCAAAAATTTGCTCCTTGGATGTACTCATGCATCCACTTCAATCATAAGTTCTTTTTATAATTACGTAATCCCGAAATTCTCTTTGCCATTAGAGCTTTGATTATTGCTTTTAAAGATTTGATTCCTAATCCTCCTTGGTATTTATTTAGGCATGTGTCTTTATATTTGACCCTGGGAAACTCTTTTCTAATTTCCTCTCTACTCCATAGAGAGTTCCTTAATATCTTTTCAATATCCTTGATAATCTTAGCCGAGAGAGCTACATGCGAGCTATAATATATATGCATCCCATTCAAAATTATCTTGATTAATTGAATTCTACCAGTATCGGACAATTTCCTTGACATCCAACTATATGTTTTGTTTAGAATAACAACATATAATAGTTTACACTCTTCATAAGTTAGCCCAATAGCTAATATTGGTAGTCCCAAGTACTTAAAAGGGATATTTAGATGATTAGAGCCTTGAAAAATTTTCAAGCATTTGCTCTAATGATTAGGAATTTAGGAAATGTAGATCTGGCTTTTGTGTTTGTTCACTACCAATCTTACACATTCTTTCAAAGTCCTCCAAACAGAGTATTATTAATTAAATTTGTTCTTTAATATCCCCGCGTAGAAGTAAGAGATCATCCACAAATGACTAGTTGCATTTATAGTGGTAATTGAAGGATCCCTTTTGTTTTATTTGGTATGAAATCATCCCGGTTAAAACCTTTATAGCTAGTGTAAATAGATAGAGAGATAATGGGTCTTTTTATCTTACCCCTTTTGCTCCTTTTAAACACTTGAGTTGTTTCCCTTTTAATCAACATACTAAAAGTTGAAATTCTCAAGCATTGAAAAATCTAGCTAGTGAATTTAGAAGGAAACCAAAGACCTAGAGGTCGTGTTGCGTGGAAATCTAGTTGAGGGAGTCAAAGGCTTTTGTGAAATCTATCTTCATTTAACAACTTTTGATGAATTTGTTGGAGTGATAATCCTCGTAAATTTCTTGGGCCAAAAACAAAATGTCTTTAATATTCCTACCTATAATAAGACTAATGTGTTAAACATTAATTAAAATTTTCATCAGGGGTTTGATTCTCTAGGCTATCATTTTATAAGTGATTTTGTAGAGAATATTATAGCAAGAGATAGATCTAAAGTCTTGGAAAGAGGTGGGAATAAGGATTTTTGGGATTAGAAAGAGACAGGTTTTATTTAGTGCATTGAGGAGGATTCATGAGTTGAAGAATTACTTAACTAGATTATAGACATGAGGTTTCAAGATATTCCATGATTTTTGAAATAAAAAGCCACTAAGCTCATCAGAGCCTAGAGATTTGTTAGGGTTTAGGTTGAAAACTACATTCCCAATTTTTAGTTCCATCACAGAGTTCGTGAGAGTGTTTTAGTGAGTTTGAGTTAAGGAAGGTGAGATAAATTTTGAGAGATGATCGAGGGAGCTTGTTGAGGTGGATTCAGTTCCAAGAGAAGCTTCTAAAACCCTTAAAGGCTAGTTCCTTTAACTTTCCTGCTCAAAACATGGACTTCCTCATATCGTCCAAAATTCTAGTGATATCATTCAAGTTTCTCCTATTTTGAATGCTTTTGTAGAATAAAGCATTGTTTGATTCACCTTCTTTCAACTAATTGATTCAAGCTTTCCATTTTAGCATCGAGTTATAGTCTTTAATGTTGATAGGTATGATTGCATTTTTTGTTTCTTCTTCCTCCTTTAACTCTTGAATCATTGGATCATTATATAATAGAGTTTGCACTACATTCAATTCATTTATGGAATGTTCCACTTCCTTAAGGATATTGCTTTTAAAATGTTCCTTGTGGAGCTTCTTCATATATTCTTTGATGATGTTCAGCTTAAAGACCAATTTATAGACCTCATAGCCTTATATTGTAGTATTAAGCCATCTTTTGATGCTATCATTGTACCCTTCCATTTTGTTGAGAAAGTTAAAAAATCTGAAGGGTGTTTTTAACTTCCTTTGGTGATGATTTGTACTAATTTCTAGAGAGGAATGGTCTAATATACTTAGGTTATTAAACCATCCTATATTATTTGGACATTTGGGCATTTATTCCATGTTTATCGCACCTCTTTCTAGCTCCTTCCTAAGATGATATTGCCCCTCTGGCTTAGTTGACCAAGTGCATATATTCAATTAGTCCTTTTTCACTTCAACAATCTCTAAGTTCTTTGTAGATTTTGCCCCCTCTATTTCACGGGTCTTTTGTTTCATAGGAATGCAATATGCAATTGAAATCTTCCAATGCTGTATATGGCTTCTGAATTCCTTCGATTGTTTGCTTTATGTCTTTCTAAAGATTGACTCTTTGAAATGCAAAGTTTTCTGCATATATAATAGTCGATTGAAAACATAGATTTAAGTTTTTAAAGAATGAGTTATTACTAGTTGATATCTTAAATCATTGCTAAACCGTTTTACTGGTTATGGATTAAGTGTAACATATTCCATGTAATGGTAAGCTTTCTATAACATTGTTTGAATTCATTACGATGTAAGTTTTTATCCTTAAAATTTATAATATAAATGCTTTTCGATGAATTAATACATATAAATATGATAATAGGAATTTTTTTGAAATATACAATAGGTAAATTTTACTATGCCAATTATAATCACTTGTCTAAATAATTTAATTGATAATTTAAGAAACAAGTTTAATTCATAAATTGTTATAAAATTTGTGTTAAAAATATCAAGATAATGAAAATCAAATAAATTTACAAAAAAACACTTACAAGATAAATATCAATTAAAAAGACTTTAAATTCAACTTGTAATTGTTCTTTCACTTAGTAATGTCTTTTACGACTAAGTTTTCTCTTTTTCCCTTTGAAGGATTCTAACAACAAATGAATATTATTTCTTAATGAAAATCTTTAAATAGATTCAAAGCATACGATGTACATAAATCTTAATAACATGGATCTTTCTTTACCTCAAAGTTTATTAATTTATCACTGGATTAATTTTAAAAAAAATATTAGCAATAAACCATTAAAAATTGCAACACTCTTTTCTTCCAATGATGTTTTTTAAGATTTGAAAAAGCTTAAAATAGGGATGATATATAAATTCCAACCCAATTCAATTTGATATGATCCTACCTAAAATTAATTGTTTATTTTAGAAGATGTTATTAAAATAACATTATTTTGAGAGATTTAAACAAGCTTGAGCCAAAAGTTAAGAGTGTTGGGTGGAGTCTAATTGATGATGTGTCTAACTCAACTAGTCCTAACCTATTGTCATTCCTAATCTTAAAGAGATATTTTAAATTAAGCATAATGAATTCACAAACTTGAAACATCTTAACACATCATCCCCTAAAATGGAATATTTCCATGAAATTTTGGTGGTTAATAAGGAAGATTCAACATGCACCTTCCATGATTAAAAAAAAAAAGACACTAATATACCATTCACATAATATTCATATAATTTTTAAGATGTTAGAATAAGTAATTCAGAAATTATAAAAGATACTAATTCTAAATTTAGACCATTATATCGTCCCACATTAAGGTATTATCATTCTTCAAGAACTCTTTACCTTCTACATCTTGAAAACTTAAATAACTACATGAACTTATGTGTTACCATATACACTTACTAGATACAAAATTTTTAATTCCCTTTTCAATTGAAACTTTTCTTAAAAAGTATTATAGAAGCTTTTATCTATAAAACGTGTCACAAAATTCTAATAAATACATATCATTCTTATCCTAAATTGTGATTATAAAGTTTTCAATATAAATAAATACAATTTATTTAATTAATTTATGTAAAAGTAGAAATTTATAAAAAATAAACATAAGAATATATTAAATAATTATGTAAACCTTAGAAAAAAATATGTGTTCAATAATGACTAACCTTATATTAGAGAAAAGGAGAGTAAAGGGACAAGAGTTAAGAATTCACTTGATAAAACACAATGTCTTTGAAAATGTTTGAAAGTCCATATGGTTATAAATTAAAGTTTAGATCATAAATGCAATTTCTAAAATGATATAATTTTGGAAATTATTCCTCCATGATATATTTTTGTGAAACATAAATAGGATCTGAAATGTTTTTATTAATTTTGAAACACAAATATTATCGAAAAACATTAAAATTGGTTAGCTTATATAATTTAAAACACTTAACATGTTACTTGAAATATGTAAAATGTTAGAGAGTTATAATTTAATAAATTATAACAATGCTTATATTTAGTTTATGTACTTACTTTAGATTTTAGTATTTATGTTAATTTCGTTTTAGTAATATACTTTATTGAATCAAGGGAGCTTTTGATTGATGTTTTGATGAAAACAAAAAATAAATACTAATAATGAGTTTATTATTTGATAAGAAAGAATATAAGAACAAGATTTAGTTATAAACTTAAGAAAATAGTTCATGAAGTTGATAAAAGAAGAGATGAAGTTTGTAACTTAAAAAAGAAAATTCAGAGTGATAAAAAAAGAGAGAACAAGAAACGTTAAGGTCATTCTATAGTTTCTACCATTAATCGTAATCTCATTTAGTCACTTTGATGTTCTAAAAGGTTCACCATACATAAAAATTTCATATTACTTCACTACATGAGCCTTTTCATTCATCTAGAGGCATTAAAGCTTTTAGTTTTAACATAAAAGCCTTTTAATCTTTCAATCACTCTTTAAGGTGTATTTTGGGAAGTGTTTAAATCGTAGTTACATTAAAACAAATTGATCTATATAGGTTATTGGTCGACTAATATAAGTTAAAGTTATTAAATTTGACGTATTAAAAGTTTATAGTACTATTGGTTGACCAGTGTGCAATATTGATCAACCAATATGACTATTTGTCAACTAGTGTCTTAAAGACTAATGAATCTGTCTATTTAATGCACATTGGTCAACCAATATGCTATACTAATTGACCAATGCTCTATAACTAGCCATTGTAACAGCTAGTAGGGATTATAAAATCCTATAAATACATGTTTCTCTCATTGGTTCTTGCATTAAAAAGTATATAGGTGTCTTTTACACACATTTTAAAGTGTTTTTAATTATTTGAGCATCATTATATTGTATTTGTGGGAGAAAGCCTCTATAGAGTTATCAAGTGAGATATTCTGAGTTGTAAAATTTGGTTGGGACATTATCTTATTATACTTGAGAGTGTTTCAATTGAGATTAAGTTTCTTATTTACCGTGAAGTAAGATTATAAAAAGGTATCTTTTTACTAGGAAAAGAGAGTACAAAGGTTATTCTTCAACTTGAAAGAAGAATTATAGTAGTATTCTAAGTAGGCAAGGGTGGTATGTTGAACAACTACATTCTCTCTTTCCCATCCTTTTTAAAGTATTATTCAATAGTTTGACTAATTTACAATAAACAATTTCCTCATTCTTATTTATTTTAAATGTTGTTAATTGAGTACAATGGTTATAAAAGTTTGTTAAATTTTATAAACACCCAATTTAACTTCTTTTATGCTCTATTAGGGTAATAAGTGGTATCGAAGTAGGTCTATTAGGCATACATTTCTAATAAAATCATATAGCAAAGATCATAAAGACATAATTAGAAGCATCATTATCATCATTCAATCAAGAGAGATATAGTATTAGTAGAGCACCTTTCTTTAATGATAATGATTATCTCCGTTTGAAACTAAAATGGGATTTTCTTTAATGGTTTGAAGTGTAGATTTGGTATACTTTAA
>JAOQMP010000002.1:24826862-24839035 GCA_027563575.1 Erythroxylum pedicellare
TCTATTTGATAAAATTAATATAAGAATTATTTTTAGATATAATAAATATTTTAAAATAGAAATATTTTAAATTTAATCTTTCAAATTTTCTTATTTTACAAAGTTTAACCTAGAACTTTTCAATAGTTTAGCGTATCAGTCAGTAACATTTTTCTTAATTTAAAAATTTAATCCACCATGATTTGATATTTTAGTGTACTGATTGACACCGATCGTTAAGAATGATACAAATTGAAATCTTCTAGTTTCTTAATCCAATACAGTATAGAGAAATTTAATACTATTATCCAACTTATACGGTTGGTGTCCACTGCTACCAATACAATATTCAAAATATTAGCTAGTATTTCTACTCAACACAAAATAAAATTACACGTCCTTTATAAAAAATAGAAAACTAGACAAAAAAAGCTTAATGTTGACACTTTTATTTAGATTAGTTATGTAAAGTTGATAATTAATAAAAAATATGTATAGAAAACTGTTATGAATGACTAATAATTTTAAGTTAATTATTTGTGATTCTTTTCTATATATTTTATTCAAATTTTAAAATGAATATTTTATTAAAGGAACATAGTTTAACTCTATACTTCACAATTGATTAATATTATAATATAACATAACATCAAGTTTTAAATTCAATTGATTAATATTATAATGAAACATAACATCAAGTTTTAAATTCAATTTAATTTAAAATTTAATCAAAGAAGGTGATATAAATGATATAAAATAAACATGTCTATATTATATCTGGTATCTAATTATTCATATGAAAAAGAATAAGAGATTAAAATAAAGACATGATATTAACATACATCAATCTAAACAAAATATAATTTGGAATACCATCATCATTGATATTGTAAGATTTTAAGTAATATAACATATTAAATATTAAAATGATTAGATTGTAATAAAACGTGTATATTTTAATATGTCTATGCTAATAGAGTTTTAGATAATGTAATAGTGCATATAAAATAAATTTTGTTTAAATATTCAACAAAAGGAAGTATTCATTGTCTTATGTTTAAATAGTAATCAGTCTAGTCGGGTCTAAGTTTTACTCTTTTTTTTTTCTTGAATTTGATTCATACGAGTTTTGTTTTTTAGCTCGAGTCTAAAGTTTAATTAAATTAGGAATAAAGTGATTCCATTTTAATATATTCAATTTATTACTTAAAATATGTTATTTTAGTCGAATTAACTCAAATTTAACTAATTTGGTGCTTCAACTTGATCCAAAATTTCAATTAAGATAAATTTAATCGTTTGATTTTATATTAAGTTGACAGGTCTCAATCAAATTTTAGTTGAAATTTTTTATTTTTTTAATTCGTTCTTGACCATCATGTATCTAGAATTGCTTCAGGTTCTATAAGAATGGCGCCATCATTAGCAAAAGGGGTTAACTTGCCATTAGTTTTGTCATAGCTTCCTAATTTCTTATTCTAACATTGAAACATGGAATACTGGATGAATCTGAGAGCCTGCTGGAAGACTAAGCTTGTAGGAAACTTTTCTAATCTTTTCTTCAATCTTATATGGGCAATAAAAACGACTCGCCAACTTTTGAAAGGCTCTTTTGATAATAGAGTGCTGATGATATGGATGGAGCTTAAGAAAGACTAAATCTCCCACCTTAAACGTCACTTCTCACCTTCTAGATTCAACCATCTGCTTCATTCTATTAGCTGCAGTATGCAAGTTAGCTTTAATTTGACATAATACCATATCCCGAGAAGCCAGCGATTAGTCTACCTCATTAACTAGAGAGGTACCAATGTGGTAACATGGAGTAACAAGTGGTAATTTACCATATAATGCTTGGAATGGTGTCATACTAGTAAAAGAATGATAGTTTGTGTTACACCAAAACTCAACCCATGGAAGAAAGAATATCATTTTCAGGGTTGTTGACAACAAAACAACGTAAATATTGTTCGAGACAATGAATTGTCACCTTATTTGGCCGTTGGTTTGTGTATCATCTGAACTCATACCAAGTTAGGTATCAGACAACTTAAAACATTCTTTCCAGAAATGGCTAATGAATATGGGATCTCTATCATTAATTATTGATCTTGGCATACTATAAAACTTGACAACTCCTTCCACAAATTTTTCAGCGACCATTTTTACTGTTTAAGGATGAGATAATGGCATGAAATGAGCTGATTTGCTTAAGCAATCATCCAGCATGAAGATAACATCCTTTCCATTAGATGGAGGTAGTCCGTCTATAAAATTCAAGGTGATGTTATCCTAAACTTGACAAGGAATTGATAAGGGATGGAGTAAGGAGGCCCGAGATAGAGTCTTACTTTTATTTCATTGACACAATTTACAGAAAGCTATATATAATCTTGAATTACTTTGTGCATTAATGGCCCATAAATTTGTTGAGCTAGCCTTTTGAATGTTTGCAAAACATCAGAGTGACCTCCAAATGAAGAGGCATCAGAATCGTTTAGAAGTTATTGGATTACATAAGAATTAAAAGGGACAACTACCTGATCCTTATAATATACCAACCTGTTTCACCACGTTTAAGGAGTACCTAGTTTTTTGCTTACTAATTTACTGCAAGTAAGGATGACCGACAACTTCAGTCTTAATTTTATCCTATAGCAATATTTGTGGAAGAAATACAACATTGAGGCTTGGACTATCCATCAATCTAAACAAGGCATCTGCCATAGAATCTTCAAGACCTGCTTTATAAATAATTTCAAAGTTGTACCCAAATAGTTTAGCAACCTATTTCTATTATTCTAGAGTTGTTGTCCGTTGTTTCAACAAATATTTAAGGTTACATTGATCTGTCTAGACGAAGAAATTTTGACCTAATAAATAAGGTCATTAAGTACGAATTACTTGAATTATGGTGAGCATTTCTTTGGCGTAGATAAACCATGATTGTTTAGTAACATCCAAGGCCCGGCTCATGAATGCAATTGGTTGCCCATGTTAAGTGAGCATCGCTCTTAATACTACCGCCTGATCCATCACTTTCAATAATAAATGGTTCATCAAAAAGTTAGGCGTAGCCAATGTTAGTATAGATGTCAGCGTTTATTTGAGAGCTCCAAAGGCTGATTTTACTTCTACAGTCTACTAAAAATGTCCAATTCACAAGAAATTGGTACGGAATTGAGGAATGACAGTGATTTTATTTGAATATACTTTTACCCCTTGGGAGGTAGCAATGTCACCTAAATATGCTATTTCTTTCTTGTTTAACTCACATTTACTCAATTTGACAAAAAATTTATGATTCCACAATATTTCAAAAGCTCTTTTAACATGCTTGAGATATATGGTCCATTTGGGGCTATAACTTAAACTATCATTAAAAAATAGTACAAATTTATGAAGGTAAGGACAAAACACAAAATTTGTAATAGAATGAAAAGTAGAAGAGGCATTATATAACCCAAAAGGCATGACTACACATTTATAATAGCCCTTATAGTACAAAATGCAATTTTGGAAATGTCTAGTGGATGTACCCAAAATTTGTAACAACTTCATATCAAATCAATATTTGTAAAAAAAAAAAACTATATAAAGTTCATCTACCATGTCATTAATAGTAGGAATTGAAAATCTATCTTTTCTTGAGGCTACATTAGGTTCTTGATAATTAGCACAAAAACATGAAGTGTTGTCTTTCCTTTTGACTAATAGGATGGGCGAAGTAAATGGGTTTCAATTTGATTTTACTAGCCCTAATTTTAACATGTTGTGAACTTGCCTTTTAATTTTGGTCTTTTAAAATAGGCATACTTATATGGCCTGATATTGAAAAATGTAGTTTCATCCTTAATATTGATATGGCATTTTATTTCTTTTTTCAGGGGCAGCTGCTTTGGTTTTTAAAAAATGTCTTTAAAATTTTGTAGCAAGAGTTGCATATCTAGGTGGAGTTCATTTGGTGTCTCCCTCTTTATTGACCAAAGGCAAATAGAAAATAAAGAGAGTTCCTGCTATAGTTATTTGGACATAGCTTTTATTTATGTGGCTTGAATGGGTTGACAATCAACACCTCATAACTTGTAAGACTGATTTTTTCCATTAAAACTCCATTGTCATGTCTTTCCAATTACACATCACCGTGACTAACTGCTTTATTCATTAGACTCCTAACACCAAGTCCAAGCCAATTAGTAGTAAAGAATAGCAAGTTAAATTAAATGTTGTACCTTGGATTAGGATTTGAACATTCTCAAACCATTCAAAACACTTCAAGAGTTTGCCATTGACCACTTTCACTGTGAATGATTCAGTTGTTACCATAGGTAATTGCAATAGGCATGTCATTTTCTCATTAATAAAATTGTTTGTTGACCCACTATCAATAAGCATATCTATATGATCTACATACTTCTCACCTTAACCTTCAACCCCATTACAACATTGAAAAGCCCTTTGATTCATAATTATGCATGTGAAATTTTTAGTGGTAAAGAATTGGAATGATATGCAAAGTCGTGAAACGTCTTGGTCATGAATAGTATTTGAGTGTACTTATAGATCTATTTTCTTTTTAAAAATGTCTTGTCAAAGTTTGACCTTAGGTTTCTCAGTTTTTAAAGGGAATGGTTATTGACTGATTATGAGTAAAAACATTAAATGTTTAATTCTTGATATGGTTTTGAAAGTTATTCCTTTTTTCTCTTAGCTATCTATTCTTAGGAAATATGGAAACTGAGAAATTGTTTTCAAGTATGATTATGATTATGATTTTTTGTTTTACCCAAGGAAGATCAAAATCTAAATGTGAGGGAAATTGATGAGTGCTTGATTGACTATATATTTACTCCCTAAAACTTAGATAAGTGTTATGTTGTGCTTAAGATACTTATTTTGGTCCATATTTTGTTTTAGGTACAAGTTGGAAGAACAAGAACTAAAATGAACTAAAAACATATCTTTGGAGCCATCCTTTCGATGTTCAAACTTATTTGCATTTGTGGAATAAGAAGGAGATGAATTAGGGTGAATATGGGACAAGAAAATGAAAGAAATGAAGTTCCTACAACCTATACGGTCGTGTATAAGACCATAACACTCTTTGGAAGCATGCAAGATCATGAAAACACAATTTATGCATCTCTTACAACCTACACTACTATATAATTGGCCATGTAACTCACCAAGATTGTGTATTTTTGCAAAATGGGGAGAAAAATTATATACAAGGTCAGTTATATGGTTGTGTAGCTAACCGTGTATCTCTGAAAATCCTAATTTTTACTATAAAAGGACATTTAAGTGGCTAAACAAAGGGAGAAGAGTTTTAAAAGTATGAAAGTGGGAAGAATTCTTACTTCTTTGAGATCTATAAGGAACTAACCTTCTTCCTTCTAGTTCTAAGGGGATATCGAGCTGAAGAACATATTTGGGCATCTTTTAATCTTGTAGTGTTGTTTTCATTTTCTTTTTAGGATTGATTTTATTGTTCTTTGTTTAATGTTTTGAGATTCATGCATGAATAATTAATGTTCTCAATCTTACTAGATTAGTTATGTATGAAACCATTACTAGAATCTAGATTACAATACAGAATCATTGTAACTCTGATTCATTTATAGTAAATTAATGTTTGTGAATCATTAGGGATAACATAGTTAGGTTAAATGACCTATATATATAGTTGTTGCCTAGATTAACCTATTTTCCTGGTACATAATGCAGTTGTCATAGTAATTCAAGAGAGCTTATTCTAGGTTATTTGATAGCTAGACCTTATTTTGATTGGATACAACTTAAAAGAAAACTCAGATTAATAGAGCTTATTATTAATCTACGGTTAATAGTTTCAAAGAGGGGTATGAGAACAACATGACGATCAAGTATGCTTACTCATGTACAAGTTGAGATTGAATTGGGAACTGGATTTAAAAATCATTTGTAAATTTGATCACTTTTCTAGAGTTTGATTTGATTTACTTTCATTAGTTTAGTTTTAATTTATTTCATTAGTTTGAACACACTAGAAATAAAACATAACTCTGCACAACTAAATTTATAATAGTGGTGAGTAGGGATCGTATCAATAGATAGTGTGTGTCTAGCTTTTGTAATGAATGAATCGACGTTTAGGATATGGGGGAGGTTTGGTTGAATTTGATATCCCCTTTGAACTGGAAGGAAGAAGGTTAGTTCCTTATAAATCTCAAGGAAGTAAGAATTTTGCCCACTTTCATGCTTCTAAAACTTTTATCCCTTTGTTTGGCCCCTTAAATGTCCTTTTATAGTAAAAATTATGGTTTTGGGAAGTTAAATGTGTATGTCATTTTTTCCTTAATTCATAAATATACACGATCTTAGTGAGCTACATGGCTACTTACGCAACTATGTAGGTTATAAGAGATGCTGAAACTATGTTTTTTGTGATCCTATATGCTTCCAAAGAATTTCACAGTCCTATACACAACTGTGTAGGTTGCAGGAACTTCATTTCTTTCAATTTTTTGTCCTATCTTCACTCTAATTCATCTCCTTCTTATTCCAAAAATGAAAATAAGATTGAACATTAATAAGATAGCTTTTAAGGATATGCTTTTAGCTCATTTTAGTTTTTGTTCTTCCAATTTGTACCTAAAACAAAATATGAACCAAAATAAGTATCTTAGGCACATGATAACATTAATCACTAAATATTAGGGAGTGAATGTATAGTCAATAAAGCACTTATCATGCTCATTAATAACAAACGACAATGGTGCTTGCTTGACCATTAGTGCTTTAGTTAGTTTGCCAATGGTGTCCTCTATAATTATCCTGTAAGCTACCTAATGAAAATTTAAGTGATAAGAATCATATTTTAGAGGATGTTAGTAATTAAGTGAGCATGATCATGTACTAAAAGAAATCAATTTAGAAAATTTAAGGGCAGTTGAGCAACTAATCTCTTTGTTAGATATTTATGATTTAAGAAATTGGGATAATATTGATAATAAAGTAAGGGACATTTTCTTTAAAAAAAGGCTTATAAGGGAATTGAATCTTGTATTTCTTTTGACATTTTTCCTATTCTTATTATTCTAGAAAATTAAGTAAGGGAGAGACTAGTGATAGAAAATGGTTAGTTTACTCTAAACATGTGGATAACATATTTTTTTAATTATAAGTTATGTAAATCTAATAGCAAACAGAATGCATTAGCAAATGATGGATTTAGAGATTGGAAGCATCTTTGAGAGAGACTCAAAGAATATGAGAATAGTCACTACATCAAAAGGGACTTTTAGTGACGATTTATTTCATTGCTAAAATTTACAAAATCATTGCCAATAAACATTAGCGACAATTTGTATTCATCGTCGAAAACATCGTCAAATCCCTATAAAGGAAAAATATAGACAACATTTTCCCAAATCTTTGTTAATAATTTTTCCTACACTTTATTTTCATAGTAAAAAATTATAGGTGATGTTTTGAAAAATTATCGCTGATACTCTTTTGTTACACTTACTTTTCGTAGCTAAAGATAATTAGCTACATTTTCTGAAATGTAGTTAAAATTCTTTAGCTACATTCCAAAAATGTAGCAAATTATTTTGAGCTACATTTCTATAACCATAGCCAAAGGGTTTTAGCTACATTTCCAAAAATGTAGTCAAAAGTTTTTAGTTATGTTTTTGAAAACGTAACGAAATGTTTTTAGCTATGTTTTGTAAAAAGTAGTCAAATTTTTTATATACATTTTACCTAAATGTTATACGAAGTTAATTATGATTATTTGTAACATTTTTAATCCATATTATTGTATATAATATTTAGATTTTTTGTTGTTAATTTATTATAAAAAATAATTGAAAATTTGAAGCATTGTATATAAAAAATAAAATATCATTAAATTTGATAATGTACAAAATTTGAATTAAAACTACAAAATACTTATACACAAAAAATACAAAGGTTAGTTTAATCACTTAGACTCGCTTTCAGAATCACTGCTTACATAATCTAGGTTAAGTAATTTTCTTAGGTACTTTGCATGCTTGACTAACTTTTTTTAAAACAACTTGTTTTTCTTTCCAAGACATTGAATGTATGTTGGTCTTGATAAGGATAGAGCAGTTAGCTTAGGGTCAAAACTAAGCCCTTTAATGTATCGAGATTGTGTACCAAGCACCTTGTTGCAAATACCATCTATATTTGGCTCATTTCCGTCAGACATTGATGTTTGTAACAACTCCTGCTTCTTATTCTAAAACTTTTTTTAAAAATCGATATTCAATTCAAATATTATTAGTTAGTACTATAAAAATAAATAAACTTAAAATTGAACCAAAATGTTATACTTACATAGTCATTGTGCGCTTCTTCAGGTATCCACCATTCACCTTCCTTACAGTGTGTCAGTTTGTAAGGTGTGATCCTATCATACTCTTCTCTATGTAGTTCCTTCTGACTCTGTTTTATGGAAAAAAATACAAAACATAATAAATAATGTTATGTTTATTAATATAATTATAACTTTTAAACAAAGAACTTACATATCATTTTATAGGACAACAAATGATTTGGAGCTTAGGTTGTGAGGAATTTTCATTTTCCTCTATTCACCTTAGCTTTCTCAAACTTTTACTAAATAAAGAAAAGAAAAAGTCATTAAATAGTGTAACAAGATTAACTGAAGCAAATGTAAAGAGAAAGAAAACAAACTTGAATGTTGGGAGAGGCCTAACAATCACACATATTGCTCCAATTTTTTGGAGACATCCATTCGGGAACATGTCTCTTTGCCTCCTCATCCAAAGGAAAAGATTTGTAATATTGATGCAGTTGATAATGACGATCCCTGGTGCTTTGTTTCAATAGTGAAGTCAAACAGTTTAAAACATTAGGGTTGTCTAGATCGACGACATTCAACTTCATCTATGAACAAGAAGTAAAAATGAAATTAATCTTTAAATAAGTAAAACAATATTGCATATAATTAAATAAATTGAAAATTTACCAAAACTTTATCCAAAGATTTCTCTAGAAAGTTGTCTTCCTTCAACTACTTGGCATGCTTTAGGTAAGGCAATTCATGGTAATTACCCTCAACTCAGTAGATAATTTTGCTGATTGAATCTTGTCTAAAGGAAAATTTTACGAGGTATCAACATTATAGATAACTTGCTGTTCATTGCAACTCACAATTTTTAGTTATACCTCTACCTCTTTTTCTGACATTGATATTGGAACCTAACAATAAATGAATAATGATAAGAAAAAGAACATTAAACATGTAAATATATATTTGAGAATAAGTTTGTTTGTGGGTGTTAAAGATTAATAAACCTGCAGATCCTTCAATACTAGTTAAGGCAGATGGAGGTTATTGCTAACTAACTTCATTGGTTAATGAATTCGATTATTATTATTGGCTAAGATTTGATTGATCTAGTTATTGTGGGGAAGGAACAATTTTAATACTTGCCACCTTCTTACCTTTGTTTCTACCAGGTGCCATTATATTGGATATTTATAACTCCAACATTCAAAATTTCATATAAACACAACTCAAACACCACACAAAATAAATGAAACTCTTAACCCCTTCTAAGTGTTCAGTGGACCATTTTTGATGAGACATCCAACTTTTGTCCATCTAGCTATATAATTAAAAATAAATTACAAAATGCAATTTAAGTTCTAAATAACATAGTGGTAAAACGATACAAGTTGATATACTAAGTTTGAATTCAAACAAACAATATGGTACATGGCATTATTATACCACATGAATTGAGAATCTCATTGTGATTTCTAGGCTCATGGAATTTTTCACCGATAAGCCTCATCGGAGTTGCATCATGGGTTTCTAGCCTGTATAACATCCTAGGGGTTTATTATGCCTCAAATCATCCATAATTATATGTGGATTTCTTATGTTACTAGTCCGAAATTCCAAAATTCCGAAATACAAGTTCATATACTAAGTTTGAATTTAAAGAAGCAATATGGTACATAGCATTATTAGACCACATGAATCAATAGCTGTAACTCTAGACTTGTGGAATATTACACCGTTAAGTCTCATCGGAGCTACATCATGGGTTTCCAACCTATATAGTATCCTAAGGGTTTATTATGCCTCAGATCATCCATAATTATAAATGGATTTCTTATGTTACTAGTCTGAAATTATGAAATACAAGTTCACATACTAAGTTTGAATTCAAACAAACAATATAGTATGTGGCATCGTTAGACCATATGAATCAAGAAAGGGTCTTCTTGCTGTGACTCCTAGGCTTGTGGAATATTTCACCGATAGGTCTCATCGGAGTTGCATCATAGGTTTTTAGCCTACATACCATCCTAAAGGTTTATACAACAAATCAAGTATCTAATGCTTCAAACTCATTCCAAAAAAATTCCAAACAACAACACAAAAAACTGAGATTCCATTCACACAAAGCCTAAACACAAGTTCTTCTCTATTAAAGAGGAACATAAAACTTGAACAAACGTTTGATGACTTAGTTATACGGATAGACAATCAGAGACGATATATGATGAATGACGAAGATCTAAATAACATAATGATAACTCATTAGAAGTTAACATAATAAGTTTTAATTGAAACAAGTAATGAAGTTGAGCATAAAACTTAGACTAATCTTTTTCATTTTAACCTTGTCCATTATTACATTTTTATTAAGTTGCAATCCTACTTTATCAAATTTGATTTTTCACTAATAGTTCTACTATGATACCTACCTTTATAAAACCAATAGTTTTAGGAATCATCGAAAATGAAAAAGAACTTAAGAATTGGAAATAATCATTGAAAATTTTCAAGCATGACTTAAGAAAACGTGTTGGTAACATGTCTCATATGTGTACAAATTACATACACTAAAGGTAACTACCATTCATGACATTCTATAGTTTGACCACAATAGTGATGATGTTTATATGAAAACAAAAAAATGATAATTGCAAGTAAAGTTCTAACTAAATATGATAATATATTATGATATGTTTTTAAAAATCCCATAAAACACCAATCACATAAAACATTATGTGATTTTCAAACTGATGATCTAAAGAATAGGAATACAAATGAACAGAGAAAGTTATGGATTTTTATTCTTATCATTTTTATGATGGATGGATATTATCACTTTTTGTTGTCCCTATATTGAATTTGGTTGCGACTTGTTAATTCCTAACATGACTAGTTATGTAAATCATTTAAGCCAATTAATATTACCATTTGAAAAGAAGTTAAAAACAAAATATAGTTTAAAGAAAAATATGAAAGAGATAAGATTTTAGGAGCTTGACATTTTAAAGTTGTTTAACCTATTTGAAACATATATGCTCTATTTGGATATCAAATCTACTAATTATTATAAAATGGGAATTTTCTTGGTGATAAACAACACCTTTTCCTTTTCTTCACAAGTTAAGTTGGCAATTATTGTCTTTTTCTTTTCTGGACAAGTGTAAGAGGATGAGACCGATGCTGTTCATTTAAAATTTAATGCTTGTGATAGAGTTGACATGAATTTGATGTCAATATGTACTAGTAAATTTGATAACCTTTATTTTATTGGTATTTTCCTTTCAAAAGAGGCTCATTTATTTATAAATAAGATGTAATTGATGGATTAGGCACACTTAGTTTATGGATTTGAAAAAGTTTCGTAGAGTCTGTTGATTTAATTTATGTTTCATTATTTACACTAAGTACCTGTTTGGATGGACTTTTGGAAGGTCAATAAATACTTTTCTCCATCGTAGAAGCCATTTTAAAGAAAAATGAGTGTTTGGTTGTAAAATAAAAAAGCACTTCTTTAATAGATATGACTTTTTTGGCAACAAAAATACAACTTTTTAAGAAGCTCAAATTTGGAGCTTCTCAAAAAAGCGTTTTTTTAAGTCAATTTTTCAGATCAATTAATGAGCCTATTTTTTAATCTCTTTTGCCCTTATGTTTTACACATAATTCTCACAATATCTACAAACTCATTTTCATATTTATTTTGGGAGTTATATAGTATTATTTGCTTTTTATATATATTTTAATATTTATTTTTTATATTAGTTTTACTTATGTTATAATCTATATAAAAGATTTGGTTAAATATATTTTCATTTATGTTTTATATGGTTTAAAATTATATAACAATTAATATATTGTGCTTTGAATA
>JAOQMP010000002.1:24870312-24898196 GCA_027563575.1 Erythroxylum pedicellare
TGGGTGTGAAATTCTTTCACGGAAAGTTGAGGTTGAGAGATAGTGTCAAGGATTGAGTGGTGTCGGCTCAGTAAAGCCTTGTATAAAACGATTATTTTTTAGTGAAAATGATTAAGCTAGGTGAGAGTCCCACAGATGTAAGCAAGGTGTGCTGAATTGTGTTACCAAAATTTAGTTGTTGATTTTTTCATTTTGTGTTTAATTTTTCTGTTTGTATTTTTCTGGAAAATTGACAATTGCTATCACAGTTGCTTGTATTAAGCAACCGACATAAACAATTTAAAGCAACTGAGACTGAACTAGATTTTGCAAAACTATACCTTTTCAAATTTTCAATTGGTATCAGAACTTGAGTCACTGAATTAGAACTTGGTACGTCAAGTTGATGTAGATTTATATTTTACAATTATGGCTACAAGAGAAGGGGCATTGATCACTAGGCCACCTTTAAGAGATGGTTCCAATTACCCTGCCTAGAAATTAAGGATAAGAGTATTTATTCAAGCATTAGGAAGTAAATGATGGAATTCGACTTTGAATGGGTAAACACATCCAATCATGATTGATGAAAAGGGAGAAGTGTTACTTAAAGATCCATCTGAATAGACAAGGGATGAAGAAGAGGGAGCACTTGGAAATTCTCAAGCAATGCATGCTATCTTCAGTGTAGTAGATGAAGGTCACTTTGCTATAATTTTAGCTTGTGAATTGGTAAAAGAAGAATGGGACACTCTACAAATAATACATGAGGGATCAAAGTTTGTGATAGCTTTGAAACTTCAAATATTGGCCGCTAGATTTGAAGAGTTAAAGATGGATGAAAGCGATACTATTGGTGATTTCCACGAGAGGTTGCATGACATTGTCAACCATGCACATCAACTTTGGAAAAAGTATTCAAATATGAAACTTGTCAAGAAGACATTGAGATCACTACCTTCGAGATTTATACCAAAAATTGCAACCATCGAAAAAGCCCATGATATCAATGAATTATCTTTGGATAAAGTAATTGGGATTTTTACAAACTTTAAAATGAACTTCTTGAGAGATAAATGTAAGAAGAAAAAAAGGTTGGCTTTGCAAGTTGAAGATGCTAAATCCATGAATGATTCAAAAGACTATTCTGATGAAAATGATAACGTGGTATCGCTAACAAGAAATTTTAGCAAGTGTTTAAAGAAGTTGAAGAAAGATAAACCCGAGTTTAAGTAGAATGGTGGGAGTTAATCAAATAATAATTTCAAAAAACAAGTAAAAACTTTAAAAGTTGAAAGAAAGGTAAAGAAAATTCAATGTCATAAATGTCAAGGCTTCAGACATGTGCAAACAGAATGAGCTAACACTTTGAAGAAGAGAAAAGGTAAGTCTTATACGAGTAACTGGAGTGAAAATGAATATGAATATGAAAGTGAGTATGGTAGTGAAGAGGAATTTGTAAGTAATCATACTGCATTAATTGATTTATATAGCAGAAGTCCAATTGCTTACTTAACAGCAACCAAAGAAGAAACTAATATGGAAAACATAGATGAATCAATCCAAAATTCCAAGAAAAATGCAGATGAGTCGATCCATGGTTTTAGTTTAGATTATGATAGTGCTGATAGTGATTCAGAATACAAAAGGGAGGATATTTGCAAGGCTTATGAGTTAATGTATACAAAATAGGTACAAACGTGTAAAAAGAATGAGAAGCTTAAGAAAGATAATTATAATATAAAGAATATTATCCAAGATTTAGAGAGAAAGAAGTTATCTATAATATATGAACTTGATGAAACAAAGTTTAAGCTAGTCAATATAGAAAAAGGTATAAGGATGTTAAATGGAGGTACGAAAAAGCTTAAACAATTGTTGGAAATTGGTAAAACCAAAGGAGACTTTCAAGGTGCAGGATATAAATGTGAATGTTCTAAGTTGAATAATGGACAAATTGGTGAAGATAAATTTGTTAAAGGAGAAGCTTCAAAAAGGTACTAAAAATTTGTTCCTACATGTCACTTTTATGGGGTAAACGGATACATAAGACCGAATTGTTACAAGTTATTATAGATGATATTTCATAAGGCTCAAGACTGAAAATCTAGACACTCTTCGATGAATTTTCAATAGCAACCCGCATTGCCAAAGCATACTTAGGTTAAAAAGGGTCAATTAAAAGCAATTGTAGCTCTTAAATCCATATGGGTTGCTTCTTATAATGGTTGCTATTTTGATAGAGGGTGTTCACGTCAAATGACAGGTGAAAGAAGCTATTTGATGGATTATCAAAGTTGTGTGGATGACCATGTTACTTTTGGTAATAGAAAGAAGACTTCAGTCATTGGGAGAGGAACTCTTTATGTGGATGGACAACTAAACTTCAAAAATGTGCTTCACGTTGATGGTTTAAAAGCTAACTTGGTAAGTATTAGTCAACTTTGTGATAATAGGATGTTAGTTAAATTCACTAGTGATGGATGTAAGGTGTTGAACGAACAAGGAAAGTGTTTAGTTAGCGGCAGAAGATTAGCAGATAATTACTGTATGTTGTAAGCTATTACTTCTTACAATTTAACCTCATATGATAATAAGACTCTATAGCACCAAATGATTAATAAGGTGGTAGAAGAAAAACTTCAAAATCAACCTCACACATCAGAACAGAGATGAAAGGGAGTTAATACCAAAAACTATCCAGATCCACAGTTAATTGTTATTGGAAAAGAAATCAATCAGACAGAGGACCATTTAGTTGCTTCTGAGGAAGAAACCAAGACGAGGAATAAGGCCATGTTTGAATTTCTTCGAGGGGTACTGGGACTGTGTGTTTTACATTTTTTAAGTATATTGATTTTGTTTATTAAAAAAAGTGTAAGTAACAAAATTCAAAGGTGTTAACATATGGGATTTTTTGGTTTTCTAAGGTTCAAGCGATTAGTATGTGTTTGACTTTTTCTTTATTTGTTGAATAGTATATTTGATGTGAAAATGAGGCTTTGCTTGATGGTTTGAGAGTTCTACTTCTAAATTTTGATTTATAAGTTATGTCAAAAAAGTGTTGATGCTTGGTTTGAGACCTATAGGAAGATTATGGTTTTCTATGATTTGGGGTTTTTCAAGTTTTATCTTGGTTTCTCTCTACATCGTGGGCTGTATGAATTTAGGCAATATACTTTCATATGGTAATATGAGGAGGAGATTGATTAAGTTTGATTATGATTTGGTGAATGCATTTTTGGGGTTTATGAATTTAATTAGTCGTATGCGGATGGCTTTAATACGAGTAATGATATATTGGCTAGTGTTTTGACTGGTGATACATTCTAGTGATACATTGTCATATTGTCCTTCTACTGCTGCACTATTTGTTTATGATTCTTCTTCTTCATATATTGCTAATTTTGATTCCCTTTTAGTTGATGAGATTGATCTCATTGAAGACATTCTTCTTTTTGACATTTTTTGTCCCAATGGAGAAGATTTGGATGATTGGATAATTGTTTATTTGAGATAAATGTTTCTTTGGATGTTTTCCACTTATGTGAACTTGACAATTGTTTTTGCGAACTTGATGTTAGTTAGAGCTCGATGTTCAATTAAGAGGGAGTGTCCAATTATCTTCTTAAAGGGGAGTTCTCATATGTGACAAATAATGCCTAAAAGGGGGGAGATTGTTTAGATATTTCTTACGATATCTTTTTAATTAATTTTGGGCATTATTTTTAATTGGACATAGTTGGATAATTGATGTATATCATTATGATAGGTAATCTACCTTATGTGGGATTCTTGAAGATAAGATTACCTGAAATATAAAATCCTAGTGATGATAGGATTTAATTAGGATAAAATCACCATATCTTAATAAGGATAATGCACAATTATTTTTGGTGTGGAGCTATCTTTGATAGCCTATTTCGGTAGTTCTATTTATCTAAGTCAGCTAATTTTTTGGAGATTCAATTTGACATTGGGCAGCTACGTTTTTCTCCGTTAGTAATGTGAATTTTCTGGGTGGTAGAGTTATTGTTTTTATGGGGGAAAAACTGGCAAAAAATTAATCAATTTGTTTAGCTGCATTTCTGCAAAGGTGGGTGAATAATTGGCCTATTGCTTAATCGTGTTTGTATGGGAAAACTGTGCAGTAAAGTGATAAATTGTGCATCTGTATTTTTGGATGTTTCAGTGATGAAACACATGTTCGTTTGATGATCTTTTTGTGGCTGTTATGCGTGGATCTCTTTAGTGGTTATTTCGAAAGTTCACAACAAAATTTTTATTGAATGACTTCCTATGATTTTTGAGTTTATAAGGTTGCTCATATAGGGGAGTGCTTTTATTTGTTTGTGTTTCTGTTGATTGAATCACTTGAGTTGTCTTATTTTAATCTTTATTGTCAAACTTTGTTGTGAAAATCCTCTGTTAAGGTTAACATAAGGTAGTCGTGTTATTGGTAGTACTCATTTTCATAGGATGTGAAGATGAGTGAATAGTGTCAAGGGTTGAGTGATGTCCGACTCAGTAAAGCCTTGTACAAAACTATTGTTCTTTGGTGAAAATAATTAAGCTGGATGAGAGCTCCACAGATGTAGGCAAAGTATGTCGAACTACATTACCAAATTTTAGTTATTGATTTGTTCATTTTGTGTTTAATTTTTCTGTTTGTGTTTTTCTGAAAAAATGACAGTTATTAACACTGTTGCTATGTATTAAAGCAATCAACGGAAACAATTTAAAGCTACTGAGGCAAAACAAGATTTTGTGAAACTACACCTTTTGGAATTTTTGCTTTTTATTTTATTTCATGATGCTTCTAAAAGAAAATGAATGAAGTGTCCTCTCTCTTAGCCTATACGGTTTGCTATTCTCTTCTTCATAAGTAATAGAAGGTAACGAACAACTCAACCTCATTTAAATGTTTAGGATCATTCATCAATGTAGTTATATTTTTCTGTCATATGATTAATAGCTACATTATTATTTTTACACACATTTAATATTTGAAATCATGAAAAATGTTAGGGATAATTAACTAAATAGAAGGAATTTCTCAATCAGGTCCTATTACAAATAGTTTCTTAATTAAGACATTATTATTAATATTTTTCAATTAAGTGATTGTTTTAGTGTATATGGCATCATGGATCCTATAATATTAATATTATTATATTGAAATAAAATACTGATGTAACGACCAGCTGAATATTTAATGTCATGTATATTATTCTATTAATTTAAAATGCTAATATCGCATTTAAATAAATGACACTTTAGTAATAAAGTGATGTAACGTGTGTACGTGAAACTTATCACATTTGTATTTTTATTAAAATAAACTATTTACTTAGAAAATGTCAAAATTAAGAAGATTATAATAGAAAATTTTAAATAGAAATGCTTAATTAGTAAATATTCGAATGTAGGAGAATTTAAAAAAATTGAGTGGAAAAATATAATATAGCCAAAAGAACAAATATATGATTAATTCTGTTCTTTAATATGAAATGGATTTTCACAAGCAAATGAGGCTGAGATATCAGAGTAGTTGCGTCCATTGAAATAGACGGAGTGCAACGGGGCGCGTGATGTGCCATATTATTTTGCCTTTCCCACTTCCCACTTCCCACTTCCCACAATCCGCGCATAATTACTCGCGCACACCGTGACCATCTTACCCCTTTGCAAAGGCATTGCCTTTCACATTTCTTCCACAATTCCTCTGTTGCCCTTCACATTTCTTCCACAATTCCGCTGTTGCCCACTTGTGATATTATACTAGTAAATCGACTCATACTCACTAGCAGTGGCGTATCCATTGATGATTATGATTGATAATGACATTAATGACTTGCAATTTACCCTCTTAATCTTGTTTGATTTGCTTAGATGTCAAGAAAGATCAAGCATAAGATTAATCTACGGGATTTTAATTATGATTATGAGTATCGTCATTATGGTCTAAAGTTGGGTATATAAGGTAATATAATTAGTTTGTTGTAGCCCTGCCAGTATCCTGTGAAAAAGAAATACAATAACATAAGAAAAAAGGGACACTTGTAAAGTTTTGTCATCAACGAACCACAATCATCGCCATTTCCCTCCCAATTACCACCCACCTAATTGAGTTGAAATAGACCAGAGAGATATATTTCTTTATAAAGATTGAAACTTTCACATTCACTCCCTATTCTCTGTAGCCTCTCTAAGCTCCATATCGATACTCTCCTTTCTCTCTAGTTCCAAGTCCAACAATGGCTTCCTCTCCTAAATTTCTTTCCCTTCTCTTTCTCTTAATTCTTTTGTCTTGGAAAGCTCATGCTAGAGAAAGCCAGTTCTTTAGCAAGTTCAGTGCCTCTACTGTTCCCACAGTCGCTGTCAACAACAACGGTGACAAAAGCAACGTCGAAGGGACAACAGTGCCGAGCAAAGAAGAAGATGAGCAACCAAGCTTTTTGCCTGAGAGTCAAAGCTACGGTCTTTATGGTGAAGAGTCTAAGAAGGTTCCGACCAGTACCACTACCACCAAGCTGGGCAATGAACTTTACGGAGTATCCACTTATGTCCCTTACACCACTGGAACCAATCAGGAGACCCATGCCACAAGCAACAATAACAACATCAACAATTATTATGAGAACACCAATGCTTTTGAGGAGGATCAGCAAGAGAACTTGGGTGAAACCAGCCTCCAACAGACTGGTTACAACCCCACTAATTCCAACCAGAACACCAATAACAACAACTACTACTACTCTGATGCGTACGGCAACACAGAGAAGCAAGGAATGAGTGATACCAGGTTCCTGGAAAATGGAAAGTACTACCATGACGTCAAGAACGAGAACAATTACTACACAAATCCGAATCAGAACCAGAACTCGCGTTACAATTACGATACTAGCCAGTATGTCCAGAATGAGCATTACGTCCCATGATGACTTGTGGCGGCTGGAACCAAAGTGAAAGAAAATGATCTGTTTTTATCTTAATTAAGTTGGTGAAGCGCTTCGTGTTAATGAATCTATGTTGAGTGGGGAAGATCAACATATAATTTTTATTTATATCTTGTTGTTGCTGTCATGTTTGCATGGTCTCTCCTACAGAAAACTGCTTAATGTAAAGGATGAAAAGAGTATGGCTTTCATTGTCATACAACGCGGTTGGCTTTTTCTGTATTTTTTGCGTTGATCACAGGAGTAACATCCACGAGAAAAGTTCAAAGTTTGTCTGAATTTAGTCCATAATCACCCAAACCCATCTTCTTTCAGATATTCAATTTTAAGTAAAACAAAGCTTTAAAAGAACTTTGATCACTCCAGCAACTAACCACTAGTCTAACAACTCACGGTAATTTGAATTTCTTCCCCTTTCAAGTTTCGGCCATTTCTCCAGGCTTAACTTCGCCAAAATTCAAGATGATGGGGTCCACGAATTTACTTCAGCTACCAAACTAGCCAAAGGGGATGAGTTTCTTAAATAGGACCGTGACCAATCACTTGGATCATATGGGAGTGTTTTTATGGCCTAAGAGGAGTGCTCGGCCATGTCTTTTCAATCTACCTATGCATTGGCTTCTAAGGGAGTTGCAAAGAACCAAACCAAGTCAAAATCCCATTTCAATTCCCAACACAGAAATATACAGCAACATCTGAAACCGGATAAATTGAAAAGGATAACCTAGTAAATGTAACCCTGCAGATGTTCCTTGTCAATGTCATCTGGGTAATAAAACATGGTACTTGATGCCCACCACTTAAAAACTGAAAATTCAGATTGCCAAGTTGACTTTTACAGTATTGTGCTATGCTAGACTGGCTTATATGGTTATTGGTCACTGCATGTGCTCTACCCTGCACTAAGTTTTCGTTTAGCTGGGGTTAACTATTTCTATTGCTCTTTGTCGATTGCCTCTCCAGGAAATGGCTAATTTTTCTGAGGCATTGAGTTCTATGTTTTAATAGATCTTTATATTCAAAAATCAAATTGAAAATGAGATTTAATCATAGAAATGACGAAAAGTTAGGACCTAAACCTTAGGAAAGGAGTGGGTTTTAAGTTACTATGAAGGTCTTTATCTAATGCACTAATAGCCTTTACAGTAAATGGAATATGATCATTATATCTCTTCTTCGAAGTGCTTGTAATGCTAAATCTTGCATATATGGCTGGCAGTGATCTTCAGTCAGTCCAAAGAGAATGCACCAGACACCGTAATTAGGGTGGATGAAAAGTATGTGCTTTTCCTTTTTCTAAAGGTGGCATGTGGGGCACAGAGATGTATCCTAGATTTCTTTCTCTGCGACAGCTAACGTAAGGACAACAAGTGCAACAGAAACAAGGATGGTGACCTGAGTTCACCTAAAATACTTTAGATCACCTTGAAAGCCTCAGATTCTATTTCTAACCTAAGCAACATTTATATTAGTTAATAAGTTGATTTCATCATATTCAGCAACTATTATGTAAATACACCAAATACAACAGAAACAGCGCCAAAATATTTTGTGGTTTCCTTGGAAAATTGCATTTAAACATGGTTAGCCTAAATAAGCACATGTGGGTTAATGTGTACGATCAATTTCTAAAACGTTATATATATGTGATCACATTCCAATTGTTAGCTTGGGTCACTCTCAGTCTCGGCTTTAGGACCATGCAACACAACCTTTTAAGCTGAGAGGTTTCACAAGTGGGTGGAGTTGAGTTTGTAACACAGGGGTAAGCATTCGTATTTATTACTAGTGGTCCTAACTGCAAATTTTCGGCAGAGTTTGTCCACTTAGCTCCGTCAATAGCGGACTGACTTTTTCTCAACCCCTCGGAGTCTTTTTAGTTTAGCCTTGCAAACTGGATGCTAAATTGAATGGTACATCATAAGGTCAGGGTAGAAATTTCAGTTTCTATTCACATGATAATATACTTCAAAATTTTCTTCTAGTGTATTATTGACTCGAGCACATTTGAGAATTTTGAAAATTCAAAGGATGTAATTTTAGAAAATTTTGGCTTTGCTGCAGTTGTTTTTGATCTGTATCTATGATTACTTGATATAAAGTAAATGTTTCAGCAATTTATAAATTTTTAATATAAATAAAAACAGAAAATTAAACACAAAATAAAGAAATTCGCCTAAGATTTGGTAATATAGTTCGATACACTTTGACTACATTTACAAGCCCTCACCCAGCTTAATCTCTTTCACCAAAGAACATCAATAGTTTTACTCAATGTATTACACAGCTGACTCACCCTACCATTGACACTATCCCTTGTCCTCACAATCCATGAAAAGTATTTCATTCATAACAACACGACCACCTTGTGTTAACCTTAACAGAGGATTTCTCAACAGTATTTGATAACAAAAAATAAAAATAAAATAATTCAAGTGATAGAAATAATAACGGGCATAAACAAAGACACTTGAGAAAAGAGAAAGAACTCTCCTAAAAATCTAGCTTCTTCAATGAAAGATCGGGAAGTTTCACTTAAATTAATTTTGAACAAAAGTAAAAACAATGCAATCCTAAACATTTTATCCTGATTGTTGAGTAAAGGCTTTAAAAGAAAATCACAAATTAGTCTAAAAACTAAACTATTCAATCGCAATCAAAGACGAATAGATTAATTGAAATGGAAGACTCTTGAGAATTAATTTCACTAATTTACTCTCCTATAAATGATTAAGAGAAATAATTGGTTAGTTGTCTTACTAAAATCAACAGTTGGGTTCTAAATCAACTCGAATAATAAACTAATATAACTTTCGTATTCAACGAGTTATTATCCGAATTAATTATGAAAACTTGACTATTAATTACCACTTAGATTAATATATTTCTAGTTATTAATCTAAGCATCTATAGTTTCTCGTTCCATATTAAACTTCTTCTCTAGATCCTTCGTTTAATATTAAAATGATGCAAGGTTTGGTTAAGTCATTACGTCCATTCATCTTAGAAACCACATCAATTAATAAGACAACAAAACCGTAACTTATTCATGTATAGTTGATTAAAATAGCTACATTAATTCTCAAGAAAAAGATTCAGCCCATCATAGCATAAACACGATTTATCATTCTCAAATTCTTAAATCATATATTTAAAAATAACAAAGAAGTATGAAAGTAATGAAATAGTGAATACCAAAATGGTCTATCAATCTTTAGCAAAGAAGACAAGTTTAAAAGACAACGATAAAAGAGTTTAATAATAGTAACAAAATGACAAACAAAATAAACCTTCAGATGAGAAAGTCGATAGTGGATCTCCTGCCTAGCTTAGAACTTCGGCATTGGCTCTCACCTTTTGCCTCTTCTCTACTCCTCACTCGATTGCTCCCTATTATGTTCTTCTTCTTTTCCCTTGCCTCTGCTCTCTTGTTTTTCTCTCCGTCTCTCTGCCTCACCTCTCCCTCTGTTCTTTTTGTTCCAACCAAATCTATCTCCAGTGTGAGTGAAGAGTGAATAATGAGTGATGTCACCGCCACCCTCCTATCCTTTCTATTTATAACCCTGTCTAGGTTTAGGTTTTGAGCCCTTTCAACCTACAACTGCAACGTAATAAAATAGACGGATTAAAGAAGTGCATTAGAATTTGTACAAGATGACTATGTTTGTCACCCTCGTGCATAATCTTGTATGGTGGTGACTAAAGACACATTTATCACCACCTTATGCACGGTGGTGACACTTTAGTCACCACCATGTAGGTGGTGACATCCTTATTATTATATTCCTTTCTCTTTTATGCAAAATGACGTGAACTTTAATTAATTTTTTAATGTCAAATTCACAAAATAATCCAATCAACACTCATGCAATTGTCACACCATTTTCATTCAATTTATGTCTCATTTGGATCAAATCATAAGAATTTGTAACCAAAATCAAGATATGAAGGCAATTAAAAGCAATAAAAACTAGACACAACAAAGTTGTCCACCAAAAATTCTGTTGTGAGCCTTCAATAATCTCACAAAGATATCTCACGCATAGCAGCCACAAAAACTCAACAAAAACATTAACGTTTCATCACTGAAACTTCAAAGCAAAAGAGCTGTAACAACTCTAAGTATTTTGGAAATTTTCACACAAACCACACTCATAGACGGCGCCATAAAGTCATGCAACCCTAGAGAAAGAACACAGGAAATCAACAGAAAATACACCTGCCCAATCTAGAAAAAATTAGCTTCCAAAGGTCGCTCAAAATCCCTAAAAATCAAGCTACTAATTCACCATATCCTTATTGGTTTTTCCCACACAAGACAAGAACAAAACAACTCTAAAAATTACGTGAAACATAGCAACAATGCAGCTGCAAAATAGTTGATGAAATCTCCAAAATTCAGTTATCTTAGATAGCCATTATCCCCAAAATAGGTTGTCAAATAAGCGTAAAAAAATCACCAAACAGTTACATCTTATATTAGTAAAGATATGGTTATTTGATTCCAATTAAATCCTATGCTCATTAGGATTTTAATCTTCATATAAGAGTCCCATATAAGATAGATAACGTAGCATAGTAAAATTTCAAAGATGTCAAACTTTTTCCAAATACAAATAATGCCTAAAACTAATTAATAAAATAGCTTAGCACATATCTTAACAATCTCCTCCTTTTTGACATTATTTGTCACATATCGAAACTCCCCCTTTAGAAAATAATTAGATCTATAACATCAAGTTCACAAAACATATAGGAAGTTCCAAATAACTTCCAAATGAAATCTAGTGCACATAATAGCAAGTTCGTAAAGTTTAAAAACAATAATACTAAAGTTCAAAAACATTCTTTCCCTTGAGACAAAAAGATGTCAAAAAGCAAGATGAATAGTCATGCATATACCTTGAAATCTCCCCTTAAATGAAACAGTCACTAAAAACAATATGATATCTCCTCCTTGGGATAAAACAATGTCAAAACAAAGAATGCCTTCAATGCAATCAACCTCAGCAAATAAAGAGGCATAAAAAATATTAGTAGGTGCAGTGGAAGAATCATAAGCACGTCAAGATGACAATTTACTACTAGTCAAATCCTTAGCTAACATATCAGTACTCGCATCAAAGTCATCTGCATACGACTGACTAAATTCATAAACCCAAAAATGCATTTAACGAATTATAATCAAACTTAATCAATCTCCTCCTCACATAAGTCATGTGAAAGCATATTGCCCAAACTTATACAGTCCATGATGTAGAAAGAAACCAAGATAAAACTTGAAAAACCCAAATCATAGAAAACTCGAATCTTCCTATAGGTCTCTAACTAAGCATCAACATTTTCTTGACATAATTCTATAAATCAAAATCCAAAAGTAGAATTTGCAATCATCAAGCAAAGCCTTATTTTCACATCAAATATACTATTCAACAAGTAAAGAAAAATCCAAACACATACCAGTTAACTGAACCTTAGAAAATCCATAAATAAAAACTTAAAGAGACTAGATGTCAACTCCTTCAATCCTCCTTTTTATTAAAAAATATCAATATACGTAAAAAAATGTAAAACACAGTCTTTGTAGCCCTAAAAAAATATATAACTGGTCTTTGTTAGCTCAAGGTTTATTATTAATGAATTTGATGATAATTAAATTGGACTTATTTCCTTATATAGATAATGATATAATTCTTAAATGGAAATAAAATCATAGGATAAATGCTTCTTTTCTTACAGGAACTTTCCTAATGAACTTGCCTTATTTATTTCACAATATCTGGAAGGATCTTGTTAATCTCATTCAAATTGGATTTATTTCCTTATATAGGTAACGATATAATTCTTAAATGAAAATAAAATCATAAGATAAATGCTTTCTTTCTTATAGGAACCTTCCTAATGAACTTACCTTATTAATTTCATAATATCCGGAAGAATCTTACTAATTCGAACAATTAGCTCAGATATTATGTCTTACCATTTAAATATTAGAAGATTCCAGCAGGGATGATATCGAAGATTTGTTAGATATAAAGTCAACTCAGAACAAATTGAATGGCTAGTTGAAGAAAATATCTAGTTAAGGAAGAGCTACTGCAGTTCGAAAAAAAAGAAAGAAAAGAAGCTAAGGATGCTAGATTTTCAAAATACATTCACAACATTAGTACTTTTGAAAGTTATAGCATCATCAAATCTTTTGTGCCTTAGAAAGTGAAAAATTCTTTTTGAGAGAGATCATTGAAGCTCATATTGAGCAAATTACTTCTTTATTCTTTGAGAGCTTGTAAAGGCTAGTTAAATACTACTAGTATAGAAGGTTGAAAAACCTTGAAAATTATGTACTTGTGAGCTTGAAGAGGCTGGTCAAATTGCTACTTGGGATTTTATTGAAACACTCAAGTTGGATACTTGGGGACTAAATGTAGACTTAGGTTATAAGCCGAACTAGAATAAATCGACTGCGTCATTCTTTCTCTCCTCTTAACTTTTAAATTTCTGTAATACATTATGTGTGTGTATTCATTTTACCAAGAAGCTCCTTCACTTTTATAATAGGCTCCTTCTGTTTTCAACTTACAAGAGGTTCCTTTCATTTTAACAAGTACCTTCTATTTTAGATTGTTTAAACATGATTTATCGTTCAGCAGGCTCCTATCGTTTAACAGGCTCCTGTCTTTATTTGAATTGAAAGTAACTTGCAAAAATTTTCAAGTCACATACAATTCAACCCACCTTTTGCATGTTTTTGCTTTATCAGTCTTATTCCTCATCACATTATCTTTTTCATTAACTATCTAGTTGGTTTCTTCTTCTGAAGCAACTGAATTATCCTCCATCTGAACAGTTTCTTCACCAGCAACAACTAATTGTAGATCGGGGTAGTTTTTGGTTCTTTCTTCTGTACATCTTTAAGCTAGTTCATGATGTTGTTTTTGAAGGTTTTCTTGAACTACCAAGTTAGTTTTAAGAACTGTGGTTGTCCATCCACGCAAAGGGTCCCTCTTCCAATAATTATGGCATTCTTTTCATCTTTAAAAGTAATGTGGCCATCCGTTCTACTTTGATAGTCTATTAAGTAGCTTCTTTCACCCTTTCTAACCCAAATATGTTTTGGTAAACATTGATTGTTACTGGAAATTCATCGTACAATGTCTAGATTTCCAATTTTGAGCCCTTTGAAATATTATTTGTAACAACTTATAACAATTTGGCCTTATGTTCCTATTTACCTCACAAAAGTGACAAGTAGGTATGAATTTGTGTTTCCTCCTTGAAGTTTCTCTTTGGACAAATCTAGCCGCACCATTTTTCTTATGATTCAACTTAGAACATCCGCTTTTATAGCCAATGCCTTGAAGGTCTCTTTTAATCTTACCAATTTTTAGCAACTTTTTTAACTTTTCGATACCTCCATTTAACATTCTTATCCCTTTTTTTTGTACTGTCCATTTTCAACTTTGCTTCATTAAGCTCATCTATTATAGATAATAACTTCTTCTCAAAGCCTTGAATGATGTTCTTCATGGTAGAGTTTTCCTTCTTTAACTTTTCATTTTTCTTATATGCTTGCACTCACTTTGTACACATTAACTCATAGGCTTTATAAATATCCTCCCTTTTGTCCTCTGAATCACTGTCATCACTTTCATAATCTAAAATTAAACTTTGAACTGATTCATTTTCTTTTTTCTTGAAATTTTGGACTGATGTACCTATGGTTTCATCATCAATTTCTTCCTTCTTGGTTGCTATTAAGCAAGTAACTGGACTTTTGCTGTATAAGGCAACTAACGCAACATTATTGCTCACAAATTCCGCTTCACTACCATACTCACTTTCAGATTCATTCTCACTATACACTACCATACTCACTTTCAGATTCATTCTCACTATAAGTACTCGTATAAGACTTCCCTTTTCTTTTCTTCAAAGTGTTAGCTCATTCTGATTGCATATGTTCGAAGCCTTGACATTCATGAAATTGAATTTTCTTTATCTTTCTTTCATCCTTTTGAGTTTTTGTTTGTTATTTGACATTGTTGTTCAATGAACTCCCACCATTCTTTCTAAACTCAGGTTTATTCTTCTTCACTTTCTTTAACCACTTTCTAAAATGTCTTGTCAATAACATCATATCTTTATTCTCATCAAATTCATCCCCTAAATCATTTACAGCCTTTCCAACCTTAACTTGCAATGCTAATCCTTTTTTCTTCTCACGTTTATGTCTCAATAAATTCATCTCAAGGTTTGTAAGAATCCTAATTTCCTTATCTAAAGATAATTCATTAATATTATGGGCTTCTTTAATGACTACAATTTTTGGTATAAATCTCGAAGGAAATGATCTTAATGTCTTCTTGACGTTTCAAATTCGAATACTTCTTCCCAAGTTAATGTGCTTGATTTGTAATATCACGCAGTCTCTTATGGAAGTCTCCAATAGTTTCGCTTTCATCCATCTTCATCTCTTCAAATTTAGCGGACAACATCTGTAGTTTCGAAGTTATCACGGATTTTGATCCATCATGTATTGTTTGCAAAGTGTCCCACGGTTCTTTCGTCAATTCACAGGTTGATATCATGGCAAAGCAACCTTCATCAACTACAATGAAGATGGTGTGTATAGCTTGAGAATTTCGAAACGCTTTCTCTTCTTCAACCCTTGTCCACTCAGATGCATTTTTAAACATTGTTTCTCCCTTTTCATCAGTCATCACTAGATGTGTCCAACCATTTAAAACTGAGTTCCATGCTTTTGTTCCTTATGCCTGAATGAATACTCTCATCCATGATTTTCACGCAGGATAATTGAAATCATGTAGCAATGGTGGCCTAATGATTGACGCTCTTTCTCTTGTAGCTATAATTACGAAACACAGATCTGCACTAACTTGAAGTATAAAGTTCTAATTCGGTGACCTGCTCTGATACCAATTAAAAATCCAAAAGGATCTAGTTTAAAAAAAACTTGGTTTTGCGACAGTTGCTTTGAATTGTATCTGTAGTTGCTTCAAAGCAATTATATCAACAATTTATAAATTTTCTAGCATAAATGAAAACAGAAAAATTAAATGTGAAATAAACAAATCAACACTTGAGATTTGGTAATGTTGTTCGACACACCTTGCCTATGTCTACGAGGCCCTCATCCAGCTTAATCACTTTCACCAAAGAATAACAATAGTTTTACTCAAGGCATTACAGAGCCAACTCACGCTATCCTTGACAATATCCCTCATCCTCACAATCCGTAAAAGTAGTTCACTCCCAATAATATGAAAATCTCGTGCTAACCTCAACAGAGGATTTTTTTCAACAATATTTGATAATAAAAATGAAAATAAAATAACCTAAGTGATAGAAACCATAATAGACATAAACAAAAACACTTGAGATAAAAGAAACAACTCCCCTAAAAATCCAGCTTCTTCAACGAAAGATCAGGAAGTTGTCCACCAAACATTCTGCTATGAACTTTTGATAATATCACTGAGATATTTGACATATATTAGCCATAAAAACTTAACAAAAACGTTAATGTTTCATCACTGAAACATCAAAACAAAAGAGCTGCAACAACTCCAAGTATTTTGGAAAATTTTCACACAAATCACACTCATAGATAGCCCCATAAAGTCACGCAACCCTAAAGGAAGAACACACCAAATCAATAAAAAATGCAACTACCCAATCTGGAAAAAATATGCCAACATATGCTTCAAAAGATCACTCAAAATCCCTAAAAATCCAGCTGCCAATTCACCATATCCTTATCGTTTTTCCCACAAAAAGTAGCAACAAAACAACCCCAAAAATTACGTGAAAGATAGCAACAATGTAGCTGCAAAATATTCAATAGAACCTCCAAAAATCCAGCTATCTTAGATAACCATTATCTCCAAAATATGTTCTCAAATAAGAGTCAAAAAATCACTAAACAACTACATCTTATATTAGTCAAGATATGGTGATTTGATTCCAATTAAATCCTATCCTTATTATGATTTTAATCTTCATATAAGAGTTCCACGTATGATAGATAACTTAGCATAGTAAAATTTCAAAGATGTCCAACTTTGTCCAAATACAAAGAATGCCTAAAATTAATTAATAAGATAGCTTAACACATATCTTAACAAATTTGTTTATACAATAATATAACAGTTAACTATTCAGATATGGAGTGCATAAGTAAGCAGAAGACTTCACGAATCAATATTAGGATATGGGTCCATTCTATTTCCATGAGAGATTAGGTGAGGAAACATATGATGGACGCAATACTCGTATGTTGGGCATAGAACGTTGACAATGTAAAGGAAATAGCTAGGTGTTGCAATAGTAACCAAATCAATAGTAATCACACACACTCATTTCTGTCACCACATTCACTCGTACTTTGATAAAAAAGACACAAAATTTTCAACACTCTAGTCAATTTTGCTAAAATTTTAATTATATTTTAAAATAATTTAATAAAAATTTTAATATCAGTTTTTATTATTATTTTATACTTAATATTTTTAAATACGTGACACTTCATATAAACAACCATATTAAAAAGAGTGATTGAGAATTATAAAACCCTATAAATAATATGCAAAATAGAATAACTTATTAATAAGTAAAATATTATAGTTTTAATTTTAAATCAAATTAATTTATATTATGACTATTTAAAATTATCACATTTTAATATAAATGATAATATGTAAAATTAATAAGTTATTCAATTTTACACTTATTATCCATGTAGCACTGTAGTGTTGGGAATGTAGAAATACCCTTTTGTATTTTCGTATGTGACTAATGTGATGTACGCCTACCTATTTAATACACTCTAGGTGTCTCTAACTAAAGTAACAAATCAACCCAATAATACACATCATTAATGTATATGATTTTAGGAGAAAATAACATCTAATTACAGTGGATAGTTGATTGAATAAAGGTAATATTCGTATGCATTAATATATGTTAATATACCCCCTCAAACTCAAGGTGGTAGTAAAGATGATAACTTGAGTTTGGAGAGAAGATCTTGAAAAAGTAGAGGCATATGTGATTCATTAAAAAGATCAACAATTTGTGTTTAAGATGAGATTGAGGCAAGTTGTATTGTTTCATGAAGCACATGATGATGCATAGGATAACAATTGATCTCAATATGTTTAGTTTATTCATGAAATTCATGAAAGACATCATTATGAGCAATCTGCATGACACTATGATTATCACAAAAGAGAGGAACTATTGAAGAAAAGGTGACACTAATGTCTTGAATGAACTATCATAACTATAAAAGTTCAGAGGTAGTGTCAGCTAGGGCTCGGTATTATGATTCGGTGCTTAAGCAAGAGACAATCATTTGCTTATTGCTGTACTAAGAAATGAGAGACATGCTAAGAAAGAAATAGTATCCAGTGGTAGATTGATGATTAGTTGGGTTTCTAGCCCAGTCGACATTAGAGTATGCATGTAAATCCAGTAAAGATGAATGACTAAAGTGAAGTCCATGAAACAAGATGCCTCAAATGTATCAGAGTATAAGAAGAATAGTAGAAAAGTAAGTAGTACATGGTGCAAACATGAACTGCCTGACAATTTAAACTGTATGAGTGATATCTAGATGAGTGATAGTAAGGTATATAAGACTACCAATTAGCTGTTGATAAAGTGTACCATCACTCAGAGGAGTTCTGTTAGTGACAGAGATATGATCATTAAACTCGAGTGAAGTGCTAGTAATCTTAAGGTCAATAAAACCAACATGAGAGATAAGATCAATAGCATAAGCTTCACCCAGAATTTCCAAGGTAGGACTTTCTCCTTTAACATGCTCCTTATTGCTTTAATAACTGTTCTAGTTTTTCATTTTATAATACCATTTTATTATGACATATATTTGGTCATATATTGTATTTGAATGCCATGAAAACTGTAGAAATTTGTAAATTGTGTGTAGATGAACTTACAATCATAGTTAGTTTGCAATTTCAAAATAGAGCAACCACTTTGTTTCACAGTCATAGCTTTAAATTCTTTAAAGCATTCAAAACTGTCTAACTCCTCCTTCAAAAAGTAATCCTATGTCTTTCATGAAAAATCATCAACAAAAAGCAAGAAGTACTTAATACTATTCAGTGAAAGCGTTTGGATTGGTCTAAAATGTTTGCATGTAATAACATTAAAGGTTGGGAGGCCCTATATAAAATTTTAGGAAACTTATCCAAAATGATGCTTTTTCAATGAAGCAAGCTTCACAAGGCTTTCCATTGCTAGTTATACTTGGAAGGCTAATTACCACATTCTTTTTAGATAATAAGGTTAGTCCACCAAAATTGATATGATCAAACCTCTGATGCCAAAGCAATGCATTATCATTGTTGGTTACTTTAAAAGTACTGATATAAACGTTAGTAAATAAAAGTATAAACATCTTCTCTTATACCACTTGGACATAATAGAGCAAGTGCATGCTTTTCTTTCCATAAATCATGCATTTACCAGCATCAAATACAAGTAAATAGCCAATCATTATTAACTGACCCACACTAATAAGATTGTAATTTCTTTCTAAATTTGTCAAAATAGCAATCGTACTCATTCTACATACCTGACCCAGATTGTTATCGTCCAATCTTACTTTATTCTTCGAGGACTCATCAATCTCCACAAAGAGTTTTTTCTTACTAGTCAACTGGTTATTGTAACCACTATCAAGATACCAAACAACATTAGACTAATTATGAGTAGCTAAACAAGCAATGAAGACTGTATTGGAGCAAGTAGAGACAAGCCACTTTGGTGGTGAAATTGAAGAGAATATGGAAGGAAGTAGATAAACTGAGTGCCGATCATCATATCAATCTAGACAAATAGGTCCCTTTTATTATTATGTCTCAATTAGTTTTCTTTACAGCAAAGTCAATAGCTTAAAATTTGAAAAAACTAGATTTAAATATTATCAAAGTTCGACAAAAAAGATGTATGTAGAGAAAGAAACAACAAAAAATAGTTATCAAACTTTAAGCTTAACAAATTAACTTTTTTATAATGTCATTTTTAATATAGGGTACTTTTTTAAATGAAAATTTTATTTGAACTCTTGATACTTAAGAGTAAATCAAATGAACTTGTTAATAACTAGATCCTGTAATCAGTGCCTAAGTGTTCATGAGTATAGGCTCAAACATAAAATGAATTTAAAAATAATCATTTATTTATTTTACTTATTATATCAGTCAATTGTTAAAGGAGTGCAAGATGCCACGGAGAGAAATTCACTCAATAAAACAGACCATTAAAAGAAAATCAAGTCCAAATCATAAGTCCACGAACTCTCAAAACTTAATTCAAATCTTAAGTGCTAAATCAGTAATTTTATGCTTTGCTCACTTCTAAGTCAGATCCAAAATTTATTGAAAACACCAGTTATTAGTCACAATATTTAAAAACTTTCTTTAGTCCCATATCAATTTTATTCTAAGCCCTAAGACCCAACTCCAAGCATGTCATTTTGATTTATATCCCTAAGACTTAGGCATAGGCGTTCATTTCATTCCAAGTACTGAAACTCATATATAGACATTCATTTCTATGTTTTAAGCCCTAGATCCACTTTAGGTGTTTTATTTTAACTTCCACGTCCTAGGACTCAATCCTAAGCATCTCTTTTTAATTTCAAACCTTAAAACTTAGATCTAGGCATGTCTCTTTAATTCCAAGCCTCGTGATTTTTAGGCATATAAATTTCATTCCAAGCCCCAAGGGCAACTCCTTCACCACCTGCTAAGGAACATACTACTATAGGGTAATTCCCTTTGTCCCGAAGAATGTTGGAGCCACTTATGAGCATTTCATAAACAAAATATTTAAGCCTCAATTAGAAAAAAATATAGAAGCATATTTAAATTATATGATTGTCAAAATAACGAGGACAAAAATCACTTTAGCAGACTTGTGTCAATATTTCGATGGTCTCATGAAATATAACATGAGGCTAAACACAGAAAATGTGTATTTTTCAGAGTCTCCATCAAAAGGTCCCTTGATTTTGTGACAACATTACGAGTTATTATGATTAACCCTCAAAAGATAGACACCATTGAGAGTATGACAAACGCTAGGCCTATGAAAGACATGCAATAATTAACACGACGTATTGCTAGCCTCTCGAGCTTCCTTTTCATGCTTGTGAAGATCAAAAGAGTTTTGCTAGGACGAAGAATGTGAAACAGCCTTTAAACATCTAAAGACATGGCTATAATAGTCAACCTAATTGTCCACCTCTTCCACAATCGAAACGTCATATTTATACATCCTTTAAGCAATAAATTTCATAATAGTGAGCTAGGGAGAAGACAAGAAAAGATTATTATATTACGTCTTTTTTCAAGATGCAGAAATTTGTTACACTAAGTTGAAGAACACGACCCCACTATAGAAGTTTCTGCCTGAAAGTTGAGACCATACTTATTAGACCCGTGAGATTAACATTACGACAGACTTGTCACTGTGACGGAAATTATACAAACCTAACTCATTGGGGTAATTAGTCAAGTGGTCGATGGAGCTGAACAAATTCGATATACGATATGTTCTGATATCTATGCTTAAGTAATTACTAATAACTTTATTGTTAAATACATCATTGAGTCATTGAAAGGGGTGGAGGAAATAATTACTTACATATGGGTAATACGTATAGATGGATCATCAAGGGAAGAAGGATGCGGTGTAGGCTTATTCTTTCAAGGTCCTTATAGTTTATAATTCAAATATATTCAAATGCATAAGTTCAAGGCATTAAACAAACTTATGTGAGTTAAGATTTGTAATTCATCTTTAGCTACAAACCTGGCCTCTTTCTCTAAGATTTAATCTTTAACATTCTAAGCATTATTACAAGCATAGAATTCACCGAAGAACATTTAAGTCACAATTAATTCAACACCTTCAAACCCAAAAATTAGTGCTATAAAGAAAAGAGATAAATACTAATCTTAATTCATATTTGTGTAATCTCTTTTTGTTATCAAATCCCTTTTTTACGGAAAATTTTATCCACTTCCCCTTCTCGCCTTTCTTTGTTCTTTTCAATGCTGCAAGAACTTATGTATTCTTTAATATCTGTAAAAGTTTCTTCAACTTGAAGGGAGAGAGAAGGGTTTCTTTATTAAGTAACCTTAATGACTCTAATGTCCTTTAACAAGCCCAATAACCATTATTTTGGACTTACTAAATAAAGTAATATGGGTTACACTTATGATTATTAAATTAATCTAACAATCTCCAACTTAGCCTATGTTATGGCTTGATGATCCAACAACATAAATGTGCACCATATATTGAAGAAGATTGTGAAAGTAGCAATGACAAACTGCTTTCTACTTTTTCAAGAAATTGCCCCTCCTATTAGTTGGAATAGATAACCAAAGGTAGATTTCCTTGAGTCTACACAACTAGCATAGTTTGAATCTGAATAGCCGATCACTTCTAAGTGATCTGATTTCATGTATGTGAGCATATAATCTTTGGTGCCTTATAAATACCTAAGAACATTCTTTGTAGCTTTCCAATGGTCTAATATAAGATTGCTTTGATATTGGCCTAACATTCCAACAGTAAAACTAATATCTGACCGAGTATAAATTTGAATATACATTAAACTCCCAACTACAAATGCATAGGGAATAGATTCCATTTCCTTTTGTTCCAAATCATTCTTGGGACATTGCATTTCACTAAATTTATCCACTTTCTGAATTAGAACTACCCCTGTTGAGCATTTTCCATCATAAATCTCTCTAATACTTTATTGATATATCCTTTCTGAGACAACCCTAACAATCTTTGTGTTTTGTCACTGAATATTTCTATTCCAATCACATAGAATGCCTTACCCATATCATTCTTTACATCATGTAACAAGCCCAAATCATTAACAATTAAAATAATATCGTCCATATATAGTACCAAAATATTAAACTTTGTCCCACTTACCTTCATATAGATACACCTATCAATAATGTTCTCTTCAAAACCATAAGAGGTAATAGTATCAATAAACTTAAGATACCACTGTCAGGAAGCTTGTTTCAAACCATATATTGATTTCTTTAATTTAAACACCATATTTTCCTTTTCTGCAGTCATAAATCCTTCAAGTTAGCCCATATAAACTTCTTCTTCTAAGTCACCATTCAGAAAAGCGATCTTTACATCCATTTGGTAAAGCTCTAAATCATAATGGGTTACTAATGCCAAAACAATTCTTAAAGAGCCCTTCTTTGAAACTAGAGAGATGGTCTCTTTAAAGTCAATGTCATCCTTTTGAGTATAACCTTTGGCTACAAGTCTGGCTTTGTACCTTTCAATATTAACTTTCAAGTCTCTTTTGGTCTTAAAGACCCAGTTAAAGTCCATTTGCTTTGAACCTTCAGGTAACTTAACTAGTTCCTATTAATTATCATCCATAGATTTTAACTTTTCTTTCATAGCATTGAGCCACTTTTTAGAATTATTACATTTCATGTCTTCTTTCAATGAGACTGGATCCTTATCAATGCTCAAGTCACACTTATGCTCAAGTGAATACACCTCATGGTCATCTGATATAGCTAGTCTTTTCTCCCTTATTGACCTTCGTAATACTATTTCTTGTGGTATCACTTGATCATTTGTGACTTGCACATTATTTATTGGTTTATTATTGACATTCTCTTCTTGTGGGTTTGGAATATTAGCTTATTGTTTTGATATGTTGCGTGACTGTGATACAACAAGAGGAACAATGACTTGAGAAGAGAGACTAGGTGAAGGATTTTCTACCTGAATCTCTTAAGTATCCACCTTTTATAGTTCCCCACTCCCACTAATTTGTCCATTTTCAATGAACCAAGCATTACCTGACTCAACTATTCTTGTACCATAGTTAGGACAATAAAATATGTACCCTTTGAACTTTTCTAGATAACCGATGAAGTAACCACTAATAGTTTTTGCATTAAGTTTCCTTTTACGAGGATTATAAATCCTTATTTCGGCTGGGCAACCCCAAATATGCAGGTGCCTCAAGTTAGGTTTCCTACCTTTCTATAATTCATAAGGTGTCATATGAATCGCTTTACTATGAACCCTATTAAGTAGACATAGAGCTATATTTAATGCATACATCTATAAAGATAAAGGTACATTCGTGTAACTTAACATACTCCTAACCATATCTATAAGAGTACAATTTCACCTTTCAGCTACACTATTCTGTTGTGGTGTACCAGGCATTGTACACTGTGCACAAATTCCCTGACTTTGAAGAAATTTTGTAAATGGACCTAGGCATTGTCCATTCTCATCATATTTACCATAATATTCACGACCTCTATCAAACCTTATGACTTTCACTTTTCTATCTAACTACCTTTCTCCCTCATTAATGAACACCTCAAGAATGTCCACTGATTGAGACTTTTCATATTGTAAATAAAGATAGCAATAACGAGAATAGTCATCAATAAAGGTGATAAAATACTTTTCACCACTCAAAGATGGGACATAAAAAGGACCACATCTATTATTGTGCATTAATTCAAGTAACTTAGTACTTCTTATGGTTGAATTCTTAGATATGTGTTTGGTTTGTTTTCCTTTAATGCAATCCACATACACATCCTAATTAGTAAAATCTAGTTGTGGTAATATTTCACTTTTCAATAACCTCATCACATTTTCTCTAAATATATGGCCTAACCTTTGATACCACAAGTAAGTAGAGTATTCATTATGTGCACTATGTTTATTACCAATATTATGTTCAACATGAAAAAAAGATTCAGAATAATTAATATCAAGGTTGAAACGATATAATCCATCTATTAATGTACTAGAACCATAATAGTACTGTCATTTATACAAAGCAAAAACACCATTTCTAATATTGAAATTAAAACCTATCTGATCCAACTTACTAATAGAAGTTAAATTTGTAGCACATTCAAGAACATAAAGACACTTTTCAAGATGTAGATTACAACCAGTGTCTAAGATTAATCTGTATGTCCTTATTCCTTCTATTCGTGCCTTCATTCTGTTACCTATATATAGGAACTCTTTAGTTCTACTTATGGTTTGGATCGAAAGGAATCCTTGCATAATATATGGCATATGAGTAGTTTTACCTGAATCTGACCACCATGTATTATTGGGTACCTCAATAAGATTTGATTCAAAACATACTAAAACATAGTACTTACCTTTCTTTTTGAAGCAAGCCTTTCTCTCAAGGCAATCTTTCTTGAGTTGACCAGCTTTCTTGTAGAAGAAACAACACTACTCTTTATGGATTTGGCCCTCATTAACCTTTATTAGGGCTTTGTCCTTCTTGTTGCTCTTCTTTCCTAGCTTTCCCTTTTTGCTGCTAGCTTCTTTGTGTACTGTGAAGTGAACAGAGTGTTCCTTCATTTTCTTTAATCTTCTTTCCTCCTGCACCAACATGGCATTAATTTCTTAAAAGTTCCATTTTTCCTTCGGAGTGTTGTAATTCACTTGGAACTGACCAAATTTAGGAGGATGTGAGTTGATGATGAACTGTACTAGGAAGGATTCACTCACATCCATGCCCATTGATTTTAGCTTTGTATCCAGATTTGAAATTCCTGTTACGTGATCATGGATAGACTGTGACTAGTCAAACTTCTTGTTCGTCAATTCGCTCATCAAGTTTCCTACAATAGACTTGTCAGTTATATCTGATTGTGAGTACTCTTTGATTTTCATCATGAATTTCCTTGCATTGTCTGTATGATGCATTGATGGCTTAACATTTTCAACCATTTTCAATCACATCAAGTTTAGACTCAACCTATTAGACTTTTCCCAGGCCCCAAAATATGTCTTTCAGCTTGGGTCCAGTCTCAGTAATGGTTGCAAACTTCTTTGCAACTAATTCCAGGTCTTTATCCATAATACCTAACCAAAATTAGATTTGGTCAGATCAATCGACATAGTATAGCTCGTTGAACTTGATCAGACCATTGTCCATAGCTAACAAATTACTAAAAACTACAAACGTAAAAACAAACTCACACATTAATACTTTAAGTACAATTAATAGATTCAGACAATAACAAGCTTTAATATATATATTTAAGTCCACCTTTGGGTGATACTTAAACACATATCCTTAATCCATGTATATATATGTTATCTTTGGATATACAAACATATTCACCAAGTAGGTTGATAAGTCTCTTTATTTTTATTAAATATAAGCAATGATCCACTTTTGGTTGATCTCCTAGCATTATAATTAATAAACTTAATTGTTCAATTCTTCTATTATGTCATTTATCAACATCATATAATATGAACAATTAAAAGAGTGCATAATTAAATGTCAAAATATCTTTTCAATCAAGGTCACTTTGATGGCTAGCAAGCTTTCTATACAATAAACATTTAATTAAGTATAAATAAATTGTAGAATTTAACTATAATGTTAGGAAACTCATATTGTAAAATCCAAAAAATAACCAACTTTAACATGTATATTCATTTATTATTTTCCTTGACAAATTTATGAGCATTAATACACGTTTATCATATGCACATGTTTTACTAGCAGTGGAAGTAATAAAAAAATGTTAATACATTCATACCTTTTCTCCAACTCTAATATTTTTCGTTGATCTCATCAAAACCATTCATGTAAACTTATATCTAGAGTCTTTAATGGCAAGCCCACAAAATATAAGGTAATTGTAAAAATCAAACCCAAAATCTTTAATGGTAGGCTCTACCAAATATAAGGACTTTTCTTTTTTTTTAGGTACAAGGAAAAAAACAAAAAATTAAACAAATGCTCTAACTAATGCAGAGATCTACAGTACAAAGCTCTGTGCTTATCACGGGTAAGATGAGCCATGACTACTGTAGGAGGCTCCTGAAGCATATGAAGGCCTGGGCTAGATAACGTTGCGAGAGAGGCCAGACTATCCACACACTAGTTCCCTTTACGATACACGTGCTAAAACTTTACCTCCCAAGCTCGGTAGAGTAGACCACGGGTACCTGCCACTAAAAAGTAATACTCAGTTGAAGGTATAAAAGAAGAGGAGAGAATATTGATCACCTTTAAAGAATCCACTTCGACGATAAATCGTCGATAGCCAAGCGTCCAGGCTAGGGTAAGTCCTGATTGGACTCTCTAGAGTTCGGTAGCTAGAGGCGAACCCCTTCCAATATGTTGGAGAAATCCCCAGCACCATTGACCGTGGCAATCTCTAATCAAACCTCCAATAGCAGCAATGTTTAGCCCATGTTTAACTGCTCCATTTGTATTTAGTTTGACCTAGCCCTCCATCGGTTTGCTCCAATCAATAAGATGACCCACTGGTAATCTCTGAGCCCTAAAGACATAGCTTTCCACAATCCTTGCCCTAACTATCTAGTTAACGTAGTCCATAACTACCCTATTTCCATCTTCTGGCCACACAAAGTCACTTAAAAAATGCTTCTGTTACGTGGCTACTCCATAAATTGTAGCCTATTGAAATTGCTGCACTTGTGAGTGCTTCAAAAGATTGGAATTCACCCACCGCTCCACATCTTGTTGAAAAAATTCCGTGTCAACTACTTCTGGGGAAATTTACACCAAAAAGCTTTTACTTGCAGACAATCCCGAATGGCATGCAAAGTTGACTCTTCATACCCACAAAAATGACACCTGTTATCCATTGTGAGTTGGTGAGCCACTCGTTGTTGATTGGTCAGTAAGTTTTGTTTCACCAAAAGCCACAGGAAAGCCCTGATCCGTTGGGGCCCTGCCCATTTCCAGATTAATTCCCAATGGTTGCTAGTCGCAGGCATGGTATTGCCATCGATTAAATCATAGGCAGACGCTGTTGTGAATCTCCCATAAGTTGTTAATCCTCAAATTAT
>JAOQMP010000002.1:24919008-24935696 GCA_027563575.1 Erythroxylum pedicellare
AAGTATGAAAAGACAAAATCTAAACAAGAGGATAAATCTAAAATTTTATTGTCAATTAAATATGAAATTTCGTAGAATTTATACTTATTATTTGAATAATATTTTTCGTATTTTATATCATACGTGAACTGAATTTAATGGATGTGATATTATAGTTTTACTTAATTTTTTTATTAAGTTGAATACCTTTTCTTTTCTTGTCTTATCTCCTTAAATTCCGCTCTTTTCTAAACTTCAATAATGCTAACAGAGGTTAAGAAAAGTAAAACTTAAGTATTTTTAGAGTATATTTGTAGAAAAAAGAAGCAATCCCAAGTGCATAATAAAATTTGAGTCTTCATTTTCTCTTCGGGAAGTTAATAGAAAAAGTATATGGACCCAGGTTCGAGAGAAATCATTTTTATGCGCACTCTCAGTTTCTACAAAAATCTATCCAGAGCTCATAAAAATTAAACTACTAAAATCGGAACGCAATATAAGACACACACCGACAGAGAATCTTGCTTCCTGAATAGGAGGCCTATCAATTTCATTGCTGTATTTCAATTTTAAAATAACATGTCAAAAGCCAAGTCACGACTTTGGTCTGACGTTATTGTCCAAATCTAACATTTTAAAGCTCCAGTTAATCAGCAACTCTTTTATCGGTTTCTCAGTACAATATCAAATCAGTCAGCCCTAACATGGGTGCTTGGGGGGTCCACTCGTGCTTATTTTCAATGTCGTAAGTCTCTAGTTTCGATAATTGGCTCCAAATACGAGCCTTTGACGCTAAAAATTATGCAATTACCGACAAACGCATTCAACTAAAACCACCCAGACACAGCACCGTTCTTGTCAGCGCTTAACTAACACCACTGATTGTCCCGCTGGATGACAACAAAAGGCGCTAATTTTGCTGATTTCTCATCAACGTCACAATATAGTCCTGTAATCTGCATGAAACTACAGGAGTCCTGTAATTTTCACGGCTTTTCGGTTAATAACACCATTGTGGTTAACCCATTAGAAAAAATGAATATACGTGTAGGCTATTTAAGCTGCATTTTGGATTCTTTGGCGAATTACTACAGCAAGGGTTTAAAGAGTGGACAACGGTTAAAATGTTGTTTTTGTGTGTGAAACTTGAACGGTCTTGATTGTGGATGATGGCCAACAAGCTCACAGTGATTCAATTAGTTGAACGTCCACGCGGGACCCAATACCATAAATTGTCTCATGTTTTAAGGAAGTAACTTTTGAGAGTACCGGGAAGTCATTCACAGGTAGCGTCATGACAAGCTTCTTACTTGTTTTTGAGTAAATTCTGTGTTCCTCTCAATATTCTTATTCCACTTCTTTTCCGTGGTTGTTGCAGATACCAATGGTGGGAGAGGTAACAATCCTTTTTCTAAATGTGGGTTGATTGATTTCCGTGCGCCTACTCACTATGTGTATCTTCTTTTTTTAACCTCTTCGTTCTTCTCTTTTCTCAAATCTTTCCCTGTTAATTTCTCAGATGAGAATCTATTTGCTGGATGCTGGTTTCATTAATTACGTTGGATATCTATTTTGTGTAGGAGGAGTTGGATGGATAATCTTTCAGATATGCTTCTTTAGTTTAGTTGGCTCTGTTGATTTCAGTGTCTGGTTTAAGTTCATGATAATTTTATGCTATTGCTCAAAGCCAAGTTCTTCTTGTTACGAGTTAGTGGGAGAGACTTTCCTGGTGGTAGGTAGCTCGGGACATAAAAAGATGAAACTTAACAATTAGGATCAAAGTACAACCGATGGTGTTTCAAGCTACTTAAATCCACCATCATTAAGTGGTTTCGGTAATGATTTATCTGTGTGTTTTTCCTAGAACCTCCAAAATAAGGGGAAAATGGAGGAGCAATAAGCCAACAAGGGAAATCTCCGATTGCTATTGTATTTAGTGATTATCAGAAACATCACATGTTTATGCTTCTGCAAGTTAAATGATCCATGTATGGAGAACCTGAGATGTCCTAATTGTAACTCAACTTCAGATAGGAAAATTCCAAGACATGGCCATCTGGATCTTGTCTTCTCAAAACCAGGTCATATTATCCGATAGATTAAGAAAATTTTCACATCTGCAATTGCAGTGATTGATCTTATTGTTTACCTGGAATATAGATGATAGATGATAGATGTTTTCCCCTCTTTCTGTCAACAGAAAACTCAGAAGATACTTGATCATGCCAACAGAATTGAATGAAATTTGTTTCAGGGTTGAAGTTGAAATGATATAGTCTCTATTAACGTATTGATTCCAGGATCACCATGAGACATCCAGTGGATGGCCACTTGGACTAGAGATTATGAACATGAGACTTCGAGTAATTGAAAGCTCGCAGGCTGCTCTACCAGAGCCATATTCCTTGCGCGAGCCATCACTCAGCTTCTCTTCTTTCTATTCATCCAATCTTGACACTGAGGTAAAGTTCCGAAGGCCTACTTCATTCATATTGTTTCATCATATCTGGTCAGTAGAAGCAACGTTTCAATTGAAGTAATTTTTCTTGTGTCTGTTCTGGAACCAGTCTAGCGCATCGTTCTTCCAAGATCATAGCGTGTCTCTCGGAAGGCTAATTGGAATTCGATCTGGTGAAGGGAACTCCTATTTCTCAAGCCGAATCCACCCGCATGAGGGAGAAAGGACATTCGTGAGGAGTGTGAGCACTGACGTCTCTAAAAGACGAGGAGTGGACATGTCTCAAGGTATTTGCATTCCTTTGCTGTTTGGAACACTGGAAAAGATGAGCAGAAGTAAGAGCCGATGAACTCGATGAACTCTTGTGGATTACATGGTGGAATAAGCAATCAATTTCTGTCGTCTGTGCTTTAATCTCCGTGTCCAGAATCATTATAGGTGTTACAAATTCACAGGTTTCGATTTCCAATTAATTAGTGCATAGTTTCAAAGCTTATTGTGCCTTGGAATAAGAAAGCAGAGGTGAAATGTGGGTTTAATTTCACGATGAAATCTATCTCAGTTTGCATTTAGAGTAGTCATCACCTTGTAATGGAATAGGATAGATCAAATGTGACTTGGTAAGCATTTGTTATAATCCTAAGACCGAACGTCGGATAGTTGAGCTACAAGCACTTCCCAAGTTGTTTTACAAATACCCAAATATCAGACGGTAAAAATCAGTGGTTGAAAGTACTACAGTCATTAGTGCCTTTTCAATACTTGACATTAGGTATAAAGTCCTCATCTTCAGTTTTTCACCACCGCCATAAATCAGGGATTGAAACCATCCACGTGTAACTCAATTAATAAGCCACGCATATCTTCCTCGTCCAGGTAGACACACGTTATACAACAACATTTTCTGGCCCAGAAATTAAAAAAAAACAAATTTGTGGGCCAGCTTTAAAAACCAGAAAACAAGAAAACAGAGGTTAATGACAAACCTACTCCGTTAGCCACGTCCGCCACCCAAGCCGCCAGGTCTCTACTCCGGTCCACCGTAGTCAGAACCCCTCCGCTTGCCAGACTTGCCGCGGGAAGTAAAACTGTATACGGTCCCGGACTCAAACCATCTTCCTTTCCATCTCGCATGTCTAAAAAGAGCCCACTCTCTCATCGAATTTTCAGGTGAAAACATAATAAGACCCAAGAGTGGTTGTACTATCGTTCTCCTATTTTGTTGAAGCATAATTATGATTTCACCTGCTTTTTCTTTATTGGCTTTTGAAGGACACCCGTTGAGATGAGCTGCTGCCTGGAGACATTTCTTCCATATCACACAGCCAGTGCATCAGCATTGCTCACTTCTATGCTCTCCTTCTCTCCCCGTTGCTACGGTTGGACTCCAGAAGGTTAGTCAGTAGCCTCGATCGGTTTCAGATCCTGTGGATGTCTCGTTTTTAGATTGAATTGTTCTTTGCTGAAACGTAATTAGAGGCGATTAAAGAGTTTTTTAAAAATGTTTTTGTAGGCCTCTCTTTTTACTCGTATTTCACTGCGATTGTAAAGCTGTGGTTTTCAGAATTTATCGGTTGAACTGATTGCTTTCGATGTGCAGACGATTGGTTTGTTTAGCTGACGAAACCTTAAATTTGAAATGAAAAACTAACTGTAAACTAAGAACCAAGCGTTCTCCACCAATTACCCATTAACGCAATGGTACACAAAGGATTAGACACAACGAAGTGACGTGGTAGAAAATCATTAATCGGTTACAATTTATCAAGTGCTTCTCTGTCAACGATTTATTTATTTTGATCGTGAGGCAGCCACTTAGTTTTCGATTTTATACTTCTATTCTGATAAATTTAAAAGGTTTGTTGTGTTAGTTGTGTAGAGAAAGATAATAGGCCTAGGACATGTTTATTTTCACCATAAAAGGAATATTTTGTGTCCTAACAATTGGGTTGTCAACGTAGCCTATCTCTTCATCAGATATTGAGTTGTTTTTCTCTAGTTAGTCTGAGCTTTCTCTACTTCCCCCCCTTGTGAAATTAAAAAATAAGTATTCTTCTTCCTTTTGTAGGACAATCCAAGCCTAGATGAAGACCAAGTCACAGAAGATGGACTCATGTGATTTCTTTGTTGTAAAATGTTGTCAGAAAATCTTGATAGATTACCTGAGGATAGTTTAGATAAATGTTCCATGTTAAAACTTTCTTTTTGCTTCCTAGAGATTGTTTTTACTCCCAACAAATCTCAGTTGTTCTTCATATACTGGAACAGAAATTAGCTAGCATTTTCTTCTGGAGTTTCAAACTCTAGGCAACCATTCCAGTATATTTATGCTATAGGAATTAATTTTAGAATGGTGAATGGGAAGAGGGCCGTGTATGGTTCAAGCTTCTTGAGGACTGATTTAGTAACTGAAAATTTCTCGTATTCATTAGGCATTTTCAGTTGTTGCTGATGACTTAAATTGTAGATATAAAATGAACATAAAAACATGGCACAACATAGAGGCTTGTTCTAGTTTGATGACTTGCATAACTCTCTTTTGGTTACATTCACGTCATAAACATTCTATGCCAAATTTCATTGTATTCCTCAGATTGCAGCGATGACGTATGATGATCTCAGAGGGTTTGAGCAAAGTACTTGTACATGCACTCTATGAGAAGGTAGCGGAATAAAGCACATACCAGGATCTTAGTTGTTTCTTGGTCTTCTGGGCTAGCAAGGTGGTGATTCTGATTATTTGAGAAGGGGCAATGTAGTCCTATGTTTGTGATTCTAAAGTGGTACTAATCAACAAGCACCAAACAAAGTGGTACTTTAAGAACTTCAACTAGTCTTGGCACTGCTCATACATAAATTTCTAGGATGAATTAGCATACTAAAAACAGACAAGCAGCTCATTTTAGACCTGCATTTTCTTTTTCTCAGATAATGCATATTATTTATGTTTTGATATAAGATCCCTTTTGACTGATTCTTGTTCACTTTTTTTGGCCTGGGGAATTTCCATGTGCCACTTTCACTTACTCCATTTTTCATATGTCCAACTAGTATTTGACTTGAAGGTAAATTAATGACACATTTGTACTATTTTGTGTCTTATATTGTAGATGGATGAGTTTAGTGGTGCATTGTTTGTATGTTCAAGGATTGCAATGGACATTGTTACGAATTGCTCGAGGCATTATTCTGGTTGTGGAATCTGCAAAATCCAAAGATGTTCTGCAAGCATGTAGAAGTAGGTGTCTTGTGAAAATAAATGCAATTTTATAGTTTTCAAGGCTGATTATGGTCATATCCAGATGATGTATATTTCTTTTATTTAATGTTAGTGGTGGGACATTCTTAATGGTTAGCCTTTTCAACTGTTATTCCTATGCTTGCATACCAGGGATGTTTAATTGAGAAGCAGCTGTGCATAGATCCCTTTATACGGTTTGCTGGTAAGACTGCTTACGTGAACTCCATGCATAAATTACATTGGAATTAGTTAGTTGGGTTTCAATGAAATGATTCTTCTCTTTTGGTATATCAGGTGGAATGATTTTACCCCATAGCATCTTTGTCCTTTACAGAATGCGATTACTGTGTGGAGTTAGGCTGCAAGTATTGTGATAAATTGGCTGATTTAGTTGGATCCAACTTTTTTCTTGGCCTGGTCGTTCACTCCTGATAATACAAGAGGACGTTGAACTATTTGCTAGAGCAGTTACTTGACTGAGGAGTGAGAAATGGAACATTCCTTCACACTTCCGATTGCAATGTTTAGTACTAGCCTATTCAATGTCGCATCCATAACAGGCGAATTTTCAATGAATGTGATTTTGTCCTTTGATCATCATTTCAAGTTTGGAAAAGAAAATCGGACCATAATGTGTTCGCAGTGGTCTTTCGAATTTAGAGATACGTAGCCATCAGGCTTTCATATGGTCAAGTTCACAATTTCGTTTGCCATAGGCGATCGATGGGATTCAATGAATGGCCAAATGTGGGATTTTCAATCGCAATGGAATTGCAGATATGGAAATGGAATTGAAGATTTCCATAACGAGTACTGACAAAGTGACAGCTCATCCAAACTGGTTTTTCCTTGAATGAGAATCCAAACATTTTTTCCCAAGGAACTCTACGTAGTATACTGTAATGAACTTGGTGAGACAATCATAAGGTGCACTTAACATGTTTTTGGAATCCGAAAATTTGTCCTGAACATTACACGCAAAACGGGATTGTACTTCGATCATTAATCTCTTTGACGCCAGTCTGGCCTTACAAGGAACTGGAGACTATGAGCACGTTGTACTAATAAGGATATCTGGCTATGAAACTGGCAAATTAATTCGGTAGAATCTCCTGTTAATCCCATGTTCAATGGGGAATGCTGTAGTCAAGCGAGCATCATCATGTCCGAGACAAGATTTAGAGAACAAAGGCTTTTCATTAGAGTAGAAAATTAACAGCAACACATGGGACAATAGAACTACCATGAACACTCAATATTTTAATTCCCAATTCAGTCTGCACAAGTTCTTGAAACCACAGGGGGTAATCTATTCATAAACTAACTAGTCACATAACGTTAAAATATTCCAAAAGATGTTACCAAAGTTAGACCGAAGAAGGGCCAACTGATTCAAGGAGATCTCTATACCAAATCCAACCCTCATTTAATATCATCTGACTAGCACTCCATGAAACAGAAAATAGAGTAAAACAATCATCAGGCCTTCACATTCTTAAACCATGACCCAGGTATCAAACTGTAGTACCGCCATAGCAATCAATTACTCTTCAGCAGGCACAGTCACCAATTCATACTCGACAAGGGACAGATTGTTATCCTCTTTCACAACGAATTTGGCAGGTTCTGCAACCTCAATGCGCCCCCATTTGTCAACGGCTAACCTCATTGAACCCTTAAACATATCAATCTTGGCATTTCGAATGATAACAGTGGTATCTGGCTTCATCAGATCAACTGCACAAGACATAATCATCATTACACCAGAATGCAAATTACAAGATTGTCCAAGAAATCTTATTTCTCAAATTCCAAACTTTAAAAGGTGAAATTGATAACAGAAGCAATCTGATACTAAATACACGTAAAAAAAATTGTTTAATCACCAGGTGATTGAAGGATCGAAACGAGAAGCGAATGGTGAGGAACACCAAGCGCAAAGAATGGAGAATAAGGATATGCATGCAGTGTCACTAGGGCATTAAGACTCCAGGTGGATTAAAATGGAATAACCCAAAGTGAAACAAATGCAAGATCATTAAACGACGAAATATGTAACTCTAGGGCCGGAGTTTAGTTCTCCACATTCTTAAGACAATACAAACCAGACCCAACAGTACTCGAACAAAAAAAATTAAACAAATGCATACATTCTTCGGGACAAAATCAACACTGCAGAACGTGAAATGATGAATATGATTCCTGATCTGAGGGCCAGAAGACTAAATTAGGCTAATTTAAAGCAAAAGAATCAAATCTAGATCTTGAGAGAAACAATCTACCAACGTAACACAAACCACTAGCCCTTGCAAAAAAAAAAAAAAACACACGCATACCCTGGTAAAACCGGAAAGTTGCCCGCAATTATACGCTTTGTTGAGTGTTCAAACTATAAACATGTAGCCCCTATTACATGACACAAATCGGTATAAAATGTATGCACAGAATCTAGAGAAACATGATATGGTAAATATCACCGACCTTGATCATTGCGAGCGGTGAAGAGAATAGTGCCGGTGTCATCACCGATGAGACACTCGGCGATGCGGGAGTTACGGACGCGGTGAGAGGCTGGTCGGCCTTTAGGCAAGACGGTGGATGAAGACAAGATCTTAGCGATGAGAGTGTGACCATTAGTGCCAGGCTTGAGCTGATCGACTTTCACAAACACTGGCTTTCTCTTCTCTATTTTGTTTTGATGTACTTGTTGTTGCGATTTTTGGGTTGCCATTTAAATTTTTTATGCGATTCCAGCTGCGAAGAGATCAAAAAGATTCGACTTTCTGGGCTTGTTAGTCTGGAATTTGGGGGATTCGGTTTCTGTTTGTTTGGTTGCAGGAAGAAACCCTAGGGAAGATTATTTTCAATTTGGGGAACAGCTCAATTGCTCCTTCGGGTTATATGGCTTCGGTCCGAAGTTTTTATTTTATATGGCTTCGGTCCGAAGTTTTGGGTCTTGGTTATTTTCACATAACAAACGACAAGCCGCAGAATCAACGAATGAAAGCCAGGAATTTACTGTCCCGCCCCTCCTGCTGGATACAAAATTAAGGACCCATACACATTCGAAGCTACAAGTTATAGACCCATAAAGCGTGAGATTTGGAATATCTTGATAGATTCCTTGTTTTTTATTCATTTTTTTAAATTAGTATAACTTTTCAAATTTAAATATTTTATCAAATTACACTTAATTTCTACCTATCAAAAAGCATATTTTCACAAACAAAGCTTATAAAAAGATTTACATTACATATTACAAGAATATTTAATTTTAAAAAAATTTAACCCAAAGTTTTAATCCAATGTCTCTAATATATAATTAATAATTGTCAACAAATAATTAAAGAACTCAATTAAGATTAATAGTATAATACCTAAACTTGGATAAATAATATTTATTAGATTTTAAGTAAATTCAATTAATTGTAATTTTGATTATAGTAATTAAATTGTTGGATTAAGTGACGTTCTAATTCATTATTTTGATGATAACAAACTATGTTACAACTGCATACTTACTTTATCCTATACTTACTTTATCCGATTCTTAAGGAGATAGAAAGTACTTAATTACTAGGTGTTAGGAACCTGCACAGCCAGTTCTTTGGGTTTAATTGGTCTTAGTTATATTGGACATGAGTTCACTTGGTTCATTTAAAAGAAATTAGATAAATGCCTACCCAATTTGGATTGGATTGGAAATTTTCCTTACAATTAAGCCTTATTGAACGATTCATTGATCTATTATACCTGATTGAGGTTAATTTTAGTCATGCAATGTGCAAAAGAAAGGCTTCATTCAGATTCTTCAACTCTCTCTTAATGTACTCTAACTTCAATCATATTGTTATAGAGGGAACTAGAATTTTTTTTCAAGATTATAAGTTTACTCAATTCACTCAAAAGTTAAAAACGTCCAAAGCAAGTTTAATCAAGGTCTTAAGAGGTGGCATAGACCCAATGCAATATGACAAGAGGAAGACTTTTGAATCACTCAATGAGTGCTAGGAAGCTCTAGCTAAGAACCCTTCTGATCCTTCAATCAAGCTGCAGGAATGAATAGAGCTAAGAAAGCATTTGGCTATAGTAGATTATTTTAACTCTCAAATGAGGCAAAAATCTAGAATTTTGTGGTTGATTGAAGGTGACTAGAAGTTAAAGTAATTATATAAAGTTGTGCAAGGTAGAAGGAATAGGAACAAGTTAACAACCTTTACTAATTCTGAAGATAATGTAGTGTAAGATCAAAAGAGTCTCAAGGAACTTACTATAGAATATTTCAAAAAGATCTTGGGAATATAGAGGAGGGTGTTACTAATCCCACAGGAACTCAAGAATACATTTGATTGCTTTTTCCAATCCAACACATCCCTAAACTAATTAAAGTCATTACTTCTGAGGAGATTAAATCTAAATTGTTCTTATTCCATTCGAATAAATCCCATGGCTTGGATGGGTTTAATGTTAGATTTTTCCATGTAACTTCGGAGAATATTAGGCCAATGATTATCAAAGTAGTTATCAAAATTTTCTATTATGGCAAGATACTTATTGAGTTTAATAAAACCTTATGTCTTTGGTTCTCAAAGTGACAAACCCCTCTAGCCTTAATGAATATAGACCCATTACATATTGCAATGTGATTTATAAACTCATCTAGAAAATTTTGACAGCCAGGTTAAAGAAAACCCTTAGAGACATCATCAATCTATATTAAGGTGCTTACATTAATGGGAGAAATACCAGTAACAATATTATTCTTGCATAGTAGTTGTTTAAAGGTTATAATAGTAGTAAAACAAGCAGTAATTATGCCTTAAAGATTGATTTCACCAAGGTATCTGATTCTGTAACTTGTGGATTCATCACTGATTCATTACTTTCTCTTAGTCACTATGGTAAGTTTGTGAATTGGATCCAATCTTGCATTACCTTAATGTCCTTTAATATAATTATGAATGAGGAATCAACTAAAACATTCAAGGCAGCTCAGGGACTTAGATAAGGTGGTGACAATGCATGACAATCCTATCTATGATTATTTTAATGCATATTAACAAATAACCTAGTTTTAAATATCATCATAGATGTAGTGAACTCAAAATATCTGACCTTTTTTTTTGCAAAAGATTGGCTCATGCTTTATGGAGCTAGTCCTCCCTTAACTAAGACCCTTATTAATTCCTTGGAGTTTTACAAGGCTATCTCAAGTCTAACTTTTGGTCCATCTAAAAGCTCTTTTCTTTTATCTACTAGGAAAAGGTAGAGGATTAGTCTTAACTATATTGGGATTTTTGAAGTTTATCTTTATGCTAGATGAGGGATTTCCTTCATTTCCTAACTCCTTCTCGATCTCTTCTTCATTGGCCATCCTCGGTGGGGTCCTCTTAGGAACCTTAAGCTCCTTTCTCCTCCTTAAGGTTACTGCACTAACATTCTTTGGGTTCACCTCGGATTGAGATGACAGCTTCCCTTTGCTTTATGATTTTAGGCACTTAATAGCCATCGCCATCTGATCCATTTGGCTTTCTAAGTTTCGGATGCTCGATTTTGTGTGTTGCTATAATTATTTCCTGTCCTACTAAAATTGTAGAGTGTTAGTAGTAAGAGACTTAACTAAGTCTTTTAGAGATGTGCATGAGTTGGCAGAAGAGGCTTCTGGCCTTAGTTAGAATTGATGTGCTCCTTATGGCCTATTCAAGAAATAATTCAGCTCCCTATTCTCTTTGTAACTTAGGTTGGGATGATCCCTCCAATTTGGGTTATAAATTTGAGAATAGTAGTTTTACTGGTTAGGAAAATTCCCTTACGTAGCATTGATATATTCCATACCTCCTTCTTGTAAGGTTGGGCACCCGTTAGTCAGATGGCTTGTATTTGCATATATTTCGCATCTCCTATGCCTGTTTGATAGTAATTTGTCTAAAAAAAGACAATAACTCATCTAAACAATGTTCAATGGATGAAGTATTTACCTCATTTACCTGACAAACATCATTGTCGTTACTAAACTGTTGGGTGTTTGCAACCATGCACTCAATTAACATTGTGGATTCCATAAGAGTCTTTTCATAAAGTTCCCACCACTCTCTGCATTAACTAAGCTCCTTTCTATAGGTAACAATCCTTTGTAGAAGTATTGGATGAGGAGTTATTCTGATATGTTGTAGTAGGGACAGTTGGCACACAACTTCTTGAACATACTAGAAAATAAAACCTAACTCTACGTACTAAAATTTATAGCAGTGTTGAGTAGGGATCATATCCACTAGGAATGTAAGTGTAACTTTTGTAATGAAAAGAATTGGTGTTTAGGAAAATAAGGGGGTTTGGTTTGGTTTAATAAACAAAATGAAGTAAAATTGAACTAATGAAAGTAATTTAAGTCAAACAGGCAAAAGTGATAAGATTGATGAATGTGTTTAGAATTTAGTTTTTAGTTCAATCTTAGCCTACACATAAATAAATATACTTCATCGTCTTGTTATTACCCCTCTCTTAGAAACTATTAATCATAGGTTAACAATAAGCTCCATTAACCCTGATTCTCTCTTAGGTCGTGTTTAATCAAAATATAATCAAAATAAGCTCTTTAAATAAACCTAGCTATTAAACAACCTAGAATAAGCTCTCTAAATTTAGTAGGATAACCGCTAACTAGGAAACCAATCTAATCTAGGAAATATCCATACAAGCTCAGACTATTTAACCTATGTCATGTTATGCCTAATGATTTATAATCATTAGCTTACCATAAATAAATTAAAAATATAACTTACGTATTATATTCTAGATTCTGGCAATAAGTTTACATAAAAAAAAATCTAATGAAAGCATTCAAAGCATTCTTACATAAATACCCAAATCAATAAGCAACGAATAGTATAAACAATCTTTAGAGAGAAGAAGAATAGCCCTATACAGATCTCAAAGAAGTGACTGGTCTACCTCCTTTTGTGGTTCTAAAATGATTCATCTTATGTTTGACCACCCAAATGTCTACTTATAGCAAAAATTAGGTTTATAAGAAGATACATGGTTGGATACACGGCCTTGTATCGAACTGTGCATCATAAAAGTGCCATATTTGAATTTGTACAGATACATGGTTATGTATCTTGCGGGTCATGCTGAACTCTTCATTTCTTGCATTTTCTTGTCCCAACTTCACCCTAATCCATCTTTTTCTTATTCTACAAAGACAAATGAGTTTGAACATTAAGAGGATGACTCAAAGAATGTTCTTTTAATCCATTTTAGTTCTTATGTTCCAACTTGTAACTAAAACCAAATATGAATCAAAATGAGTATCTTAAGAATATCATAGCATTAATCACCAAGTGTTGTGGATTAAATATATAATCAATTAAGCACACATCAAAGATATGTAGAGAGGCTACAGTTCTGATCAAGGGATAAGGAAAACATAAAGAATATGTCAAAAGATCTGATAAATAAAAACATCTAATCTAACTTATAAAATCCATTAGAACAAAAAAAGGAGATTTAGGATTATAATTTCTTTGTTTTCTAGTTATTAGTTTTCATGTTTATCTTTGGTTTTGTTTTTTATGATTAGGAACTAAATTTGTTTAGTGTCTAGGTATGTTGAGCCCTAAGTTATGATAACAATATAATTTGATCTTTTGTTTAATGCAAATTTATTTATTTATTTATTGCGATTTAATTATGGATTTTATTCTTGTTCTAATATATCCATAATATTAGTTCATGCTTTGATTTATTATGATTAAGATTGAGAAATCCTCTTGTATGAATAGATCTATCATAATTGGAAGGAGTTACATGCAAACCTAGAGATTGGTCAACATAAATCCTCTAGATTAGGGTCAAACTTAATAATGTATTCATAAATCGATATTGCAATCATAGGGGTTTTAACTAAAAAGATTTCTTTTAATCAACTGAGGGATTAATTTTCAGTAGTCTACATAAGATAGAAATTTCAACGAGCAAATAATCAATAATATAATTGCATAACAAAGGGTGAATATTTAAGGATTATTAGTGAAATTCATCAGTTAGGTCCTATTTATTGGATATAGACTTTTCGAAGCATTTCCCTTTGTCTTAAGTTCATTATTTTTTTTAATCTTAGTTTATTTGTTTAGTTTAATCTTTAATTAAATCCACAATCTGATTCAACAATTAGATAATGGAAAAAGGGTAATTACTAGTACTTACAATCTTCGTATGATCGACCTATACTTACTTGTGCTAGTTATAGCTACACTATGCACTTATGATTTTTAACATTGATAATTTCTTATAAGAATAGAAAGAATTAATCAGTGCACGAAACCGTATCCATAAAAGTTTTTTTATTAGCACATTTATTTATACAAACATATGGTAGTAAGCACTCATATATGGGTCATGCTATCATGTCAAATGATTACGATAATGAATGGGACCTATGATAGTATAATGGGCCCTATTTATTTAGAAAAAGGAAGGGAGTTCATGATAACAACCTTTAAAACATGTTTATGACTGATGGCATACTATTAAAGATTTACACATAAGCATTAGCTACATTAAGCCTCATAAAATGATTATAAAATTGAAATGATAATCCTAATTTTTCTCTCATGAAAAATTATTATATAATTGCTTATCCCAGATAGACAAAAAAAGGCAAAAACTTATTGAGGTCCCCTGAACTTGTTTTACCGTTACTCTAATATTGTATCTATCCACTATGTACATTGCATAAAACTTAATCCAAATTATTCTTTATGCTTTTCCATTAATCCTTTTCCACCCATTTTCATTAAAAAACTCATAATCTTAGTAGGCATATAGTAGTGAGAGAAAGACAAATAGGCATATATTGAGAGAATGGAGAAGTAGACTTTTGTAGTTTGGCCATGTAAGTTTATTGTCAAAACTATGATTATATACCCTTCAAACTTCCTTCCTCCTTTTTTGAATATTTTGGTCTATTCATGATGTCTTATGATCCTCATATGTAGACTAAGAGGTTATTATATACAATGAGATGTTTTTAGAATCTAGCTTTTTGGTATTTAAACAAATATTGTGTCAATGGACCAATTAAATTTTGATTAGGTAGGTTATTGATCAAAACAATGATCGTGATAAGAAATAATATCCCACCAAAGTTCATTCATTCACTCAATATTTATGTCTGCCTACTGTGTCCTCTTTGGAACTGAGACTTCCTAAAATGTGTCCTTTTTAGAAGAGAGAAATATTGAGTTGCTGAAGAAGGAAAAGGAATATATACCTATGAATCTATCTTCTTTTGGTACTCAATATTTTTCCATATCCACTTCTCTCTTATGAAGATTGATACATATTATTATATTCTTGTGCAAATGTATTTGATTTTGTCAAATATAATAACTCAAGCAAATATTTTATTATTCATGATGTTTAAGGCATGTCATTATAAAAAGAAACCATTACATAAGTTAATGTTGGAGGTTTAGCACCACTCTTGATATTGGCTAAAAGTAAATAATATAATGGCCAAGTGATATTAATTTTAGTAGCGATAATACTTGTACTACCCAAACAAATCCCATATAGTTAAAACTTTAGGGAAGATTCATTATCTATAGGATATGTATCATTATTATAATGTATTAATATTGTTTGAAATTAAAGAAAAACAAAGTTTATATTTTTATAATTTTGAAATGTTAATAAAACCAAAATTTACTCGTGGACTTTCATATAAAATTTATGTTAGTCCCTAATGGCATTTAAGATGTGGGGCTAAATTGAGTGTTTATGAAATTTAAGAACTTCAATAACCAATATATTCAACTAAAAATAATCAATACAAATAAGGATGAGAAAATTGTTTAATATAAATTAATCAGACAATTGAACAATAATTTAAAAATGATAGGATAGAGAGAATGTAAATCAACTTATAGTGTTTCAGCAAATAAAACTTTCCTACATACACTCATAATACTCTTCTTGAAATTCCATTATAATTCTTCTTTCAAGGAAAAGGACAACCTTTGAACAATCTTTCTTGGTGAAGCAGAACCTTTTATAATCTTATTCTAAGGTGAAAAGGAACCTCAATCTCACTTGATCACCTCTAAGTATAACAATATAATGCCTAAAAAAAGTATGATAACTCAAAATGCCTCACTTTATCCCTTGATAATTCCAAATAGGCTAACTATTATAAATATAAGGAAATGATGCTCAAATGATTAAAAACAATTAAAAACGTGTAAAATACACCCAAATGCTTCTTAATGCAAAAATAATGAGAAAACACCTATTTATAGTGTTTTGGGACCACAACTACTTAGTATAATGGCTATTTATAGAGCACTGGTCAATCAGTATACCATATTAGCACAAATTCACTAGCCATTGAAAGAATAGTTGACTAGTAAACATATTGGCCAACCAATATGACAAATTGGTTGACTAAAACATTAACCAATGTTACAAAAAAAACTCTCATTACATCAAATTTAACAACTTTAACCTATATTGGTCAACTATTATACCATATAAGTCAATCAATCACTTTAAAAATATGATTTTAACAACTTCAAATGCTTAAAACCAATACGTTTAATGTAATTATGATTTAAACACTTCTCAAAGTGTTATCTAAATAGTGTTTAAATGATTAAGAGTTTTTTCATTTAAAACTAAAAGCTTTAATGTCTCTGAATAAACATAAAGATTCATGCTATGAAAGGAGATGAAATATTTATACACGGTGAATCTTTGGGAGCATCAAATTAACAAAAGAGAAATTAAGAATAATAAAAATGTAAAATGGCCTTGATGAGTCTTGATCTTCTTTTATTCTCGGTTTGATTTTTATTTCATTGGTTGTAAACTTCAACTTCTCTTTATTAACTTCATAAGCTATCTTTTTGAATGAATATATTACTTATTTTCCAAAAAAAACTTCATAAAAATATTCCTTATTTTCCAAAAAAAACTTCATAAACTATCTTCTAGAGTTTGTGGATTCAT